>JAMWET010001770.1:7500-18840 GCA_024036415.1 Prochilodus magdalenae
TGTATGGATGGATGAACGAATGAATGAATGAATGGATGGATGGATGGATGAATGAATGAATTGATGGAAGAATTGATGGATAAACAAATGAATGAATTGATGGATGAATGAATGAATGAACTGATGGATGAATTGATGGATGGATGGATGGATGGATGATTGAATGAATGAATTGATGGATGAATGAATGAATTGATGGATGAATTGATGGATGAATGAATGAATTGATGGATGAATGAATGAATAAATAAATAGTAGTCCATATGCACACATAGTTGCTGTCATATCACACCCAGAGTTGAATAGAAGCATGCATAACTGCGCATCCAGCATCCTCTACAGACAGCACTGCATACAGGCCGGATAGGTCCTGAGAGGTGCATGAATACGAACACGCAGCACTGATTTTACATTTACCGGGTAAACATTTCCGGTCACAGTGAGTGATTGAAATCAAATGAAAAAGTAAAAACAGAGCAAATAAAGGGAACGTGTAAACGTCTCTGCATTTGGCAACTCGGTCGGGATGAACTGGCTTCCGCAGCCCGGCGTTCCCTATAGATTAGTTTTCTCTGCTGTCAGCATTCACACCATTCCCAAAACTGTTATCAAACCTGGCAGAGACGCGCGGCGAGGCTCGCTGAGCGGCCACGTGCGATCACAGATGGAGGAAGACTCAGCAGCGTTCATCTGCGAGATGATCTTATCACTTTCAGAGAGGCCGTGTTGAAGCGCGTCTGTCTACAAAAGCCTGACTTCACCTCCAATCATTCATTTACTCGCCCATTCAAACGTGGAGGAGACGAGGTAACCGTGGGAACGGTGGGAAAAGCAGAGGTGGACAGTGAGGAAGTACATGTAATTAGTTACGGTACTTAAGTAGGTTTTTATTTATCTGTACTGACTTCTTATTAAACTTGTAACTAAGGAAACAAATCCTAAACTGAAACTTTACTCTATTAAAATCTATTTTATAGTTCTAGCTAACAGAACCTGTTCTCCTTCAGCGTTCTGTGCTGATGATGATGTGAAGATGTGAATTTAGTACTGGTACTCTCCATACTTAAGTACATCTGAAGGTACATACTTTAGTACTGGTACTCTCCATACTTAAGTACATCTGAAGGTACATACTTTAGTACTGTTACTCTCCATACTTAAGTACATCTGAAGGTACATACTTTAGTACTGGTACTCTCCATACTTAAGTACATCTGAAGGTACATACTTTAGTACTGTTACTCCACATACTTAAGTACATCTGAAGGCACATACTTTAGTACTGTTACTCTCCATACTTCAGTACATCTGGAGGTACATACTTTAGTACTGTTACTCTCCATACTTCAGTACATCTGAAGGTACATACTTTAGTGCTGTTACTCTTCATACTTAAGTACATCTGAAGGCACATACTTTAGTACTGTTACTCTCCATACTTCAGTACATCTGGAGGTACATACTTTAGTACTGTTACTCTCCATACTTCAGTACATCTGAAGGTACATACTTTAGTACTGTTACTCTCCATACTTAAGTACATCTGAAGGTACATACTTTAGTACTGTTACTCTCCATACTTAAGTACATCTGAAGGTACATACTTTAGTACCGTTACTCTCCATACTTAAGTACATCTGAAGGTACATACTTTAGTACCGTTACTCTCCATACTTAAGTACATCTGAAGGTACATACTTTAGTACCGTTACTCTCCATACTTAAGTACATCTGAAGGTACATACTTTAGTACTGTTACTCTCCATACTTAAGTACATCTGAAGGTACATACTTTAGTACCGTTACTCTCCATACTTAAGTACATCTGAAGGTACATACTTTAGTACTGGTACTCTCCATACTTAAGTACATCTGAAGGTACATACTTTAGTACTGGTACTCTCCATACTTAAGTACATCTAAAGGTACATACTTTAGTACTGTTACTCTCCATACTTAAGTACATCTGAAGGTACATACTTTAGTACTGTTACTCTCCATACTTAAGTACATCTGAAAGTACATACTTTAGTACTGTTACTCTCCATACTCAAGTACATCTGAAGGTACATATTTTAGTACTGTTACTCTCCATACTTCAGTACATCTGAAGGTACATACTTTAGTACTGTTACTCTCCATACTTCAGTACATCTGGAGGTACATACTTTAGTACTGTTACTCTCCATACTTCAGTACATCTGGAGGTACATACTTTAGTACTGTTACTCTCCATACTTAAGTACATCTGAAGGTCAATACTTTAGTACTGTTACTCTCCATACTTAAGTACATCTGAAGGTACATACTTTAGTACTGTTACTCTCCATACTTAAGTACATCTGAAGGTACATACTTAGTACTGTTATAGTATTCAAGGTGATTGCTAGGCTATTGGTATGTTATCCCAGCTGGTTGCTAGATCATTGCTTCCACATCTCATATAGATGCCAAGGTATTGCTAGGCCATTGCTAGCAAGTTGACAAATCAACTTGTTTTGACTGTTAATGCCGTAGGTGTGTCCTAAACGTCCGTGCTCTCCCCTCCGCATGTCTGCTACCTGAGCAGCAACTCCACAAAAGTCCTGACACTGCAAATGAAGAAGTGGAGAAAACGCTAAATTATAAATGAAGATGAATTAGCATATTGCTGTTAGTGGCTTATTACACATTCATCATCCGCAAAATAGCACGCTACCTTTTGGCAAAGACTCCAGCGAGACAGCGAGCGAGCGGGAACATAATACTTGTTTAATTTAGAGGACCACCAACGTCCCCTTGGAAGACGGGTAGCACATTGACCTACTTCCCGTCTTGCCTAAAAGGCTGGTACATCAGCACTGCAGCAGGGCAGTGATCACTTGTTGTGAGAGTTCTGGCTCATATACTCAACTGAATCCTAATGTGGATCTGATGACAGTCTGGGTCTGCGTCCTCTTCTAGTGCACTCCAACACAGTACAGTACTGAAGCAGTCAGGTCTTCTGATTGTTTAGTATAAGCAGAGGACCATCCAGAGCTGAGGCAACGGACTGACACAGGGACGCACTGCAGAAAGAGGCAACCTGTGGTCCGCACCTGATTCACTCATTCATCGTCTCAGGCCTTGTTCACACGTACTTCAGGTCCCTGTGTGAGGATATTCAAACTGCATGGGATGGATCATCACCGGACACCGTTAGGAACCTCCACAACTCCATGCCGAGACGTCTGGCATGTTGGATGATGCGCAACTCCATACCGAGAGAGAGGCTTCTGTATGTGTAGCTCAATACATATTGATCATATCAGTCTAAATATACATATATATGTAAATTTTATATGTATACATGTATATTTAGACTGATATCAACAAAATTTATGTTTATTGCTGCACACATACACACACACACATTTATTTATTTATTTTATTTATAAAATTTATTTATTTTAAATATATATATATATATATATATAGTTATTTATTTTGTATAAATTTTATTTATTTATTTATTTTATTTATAAAATGTATTTATTTTAAATATAAATATATATATAGTTATTTATTTATATAAATTTTATTTTTTTATTTTTTTTATTTATAAAATTTATTTATTGAAAAAAAATATATATATATATATATATATATATATATATATATATATATATATTTTGTATTAATTTAATTTATTTATTTATAAAATGTATTTTTTTTAAATATAAATATATATATATATATTTATATATATATAGATGATAGTTATTTATTTTGTATAAATTTTATTTATTTATTTATAAAAATGTATTTTATTTAATATATACATTATAATATATATTATATGAATATAATATTATATAGTTATTTATTTATATTAATTTTATTTATTTATTTATTTTATTTATAAAATTTATTTATTTTAAATATATATATATATAGTTATTTATTTTGTATACATTTTATTTATTTATTTATTTTATTTATAAAATGTATTTATTTTAAATATAAATATATATATAGTTATTTATTTATATAAATTTTATTTTTTTATTTATTTTATTTATAAAATGTATTTATTTAAAAAAAAATATATATATATATATATATATATATTTTGTATTAATTTTATTTATTTATTTATAAAATGTATTTATTTAAATATATACATTATAATATATATTATATAATATAATATTATATAGTTATTTATTTATATTAATTTTATTTATTTATTTATTTTATTTATAAAATTTATTTTAAATAAATAAATATATATATATATATATTTGCTTTGTTCCTTTGTTATATATTTAAAATTAATAACTCCATTTTTAATACACACTTCTCTCCCAACTTTTTTCATGGATAACATTTCCTTGCCATTTCCGGAATTAATGTCAAGATTTGACATTCGAAGGATGGTCACATTTGGCAGCACGGACGCGTGCGGCATTACAAGGCCGGACTGTAAAAGTTCATTAACCAGCTGGCTGCGATTACAAAACGGGTCCTCCGGCCAGGAAGCGATGTCTGCATACTTAAGGTATTTCTCCCATTAGAGGTAATAACACTCCAACCTGTTGAGACGTCTGAATGACAGGCACTCCAAGGCACCCAATCGCGCCGAGCTGCAGCTGACGTTGAAGACACTCTCCATCTCCTAACCACCTCAGCATGAGTGCTGTAACACAGAGCTCGCTTAAAGTGGCCACAAACCATGTCTGAACAGCCACATGTCCTTTAATCCATCAGCGTGATCCAGAGGCTAGCCTGGCTTCAAGGCGTTTCACCGCGTGGTGATATTTCTGCTTTCCTGAGACATAATAGAACGTGTGGTTCCTCATATAGCAGCAGCAATAACAATAAACCTACATATACACTCACTTTCAATCAAGATTTTACAAACTGTGCAGCACTAAACAGGCCTAGTTCGGCTCAGGTTCTAATAAAGCCTGTAGTCAGTGGGATGTAAGGACTGAGGATGTCGATGATCTGCTCAGAAAACTCTCATAAATATTCAAGAGAGCCATATAATATTGTTAAATTGTCCACCATTAATACACACAGTCATGTCCACCTCCCCTACTGAGCAAGTGACTCACTGGTACCATGACTCACAGTTACATGACTGTACCTAAGGAGGTTCCAACCTTCAGGGCTTGTATGCTGAAAGACGGACTGATCAAACTTTTTGGTATGCGGTGAAGTTAGATGGGGTGCCATCCAGGAATGTGTTTGTCCGGCCTTTTGCTCACTCCGGCCTCTCTCTCCATGCTTCAGTCAACATCGTCTTCCGTCTCCTCCCAGTCTCTGCCATGATGGCACACTGAGCTGGCTTCGTCTGATGGCTGCTGAAGATCCATAGTTGTTGGTGTGGGATGTAGGGCCGCATAGCGTTCCGCAGTTCGACGCTCCTCCAAAGTTACATAGTGCTCTAGCAGGCGTTCTCCGATGTGTGTGTGTAGACAGATAGATAGATAGATAGGTAGATAGATAGATAGATAGATAGATAGGTAGATAGATAGATAGATAGGTAGATAGATAGATAGATAGATAGGTAGATAGATAGATAGACAGACAGACAGACAGACAGACAGACAGACAGACAGACACTGATAGATAGATAGATAGATAGATAGATAGATAGATAGATAGATAGATAGATAGATAGATAGACAGACAGACAGACAGAAAGACAGACAGACAGACAGACAGACTGATTGATAGATAGATAGATAGATAGATAGATAGATAGATAGATAGATAGATAGATAGATAGATAGACAGACAGACAGACAGACTGATTGATAGACAGACAGACAGACAGACAGACAGACAGACTGATTGATAGACAGACAGACAGACAGACTGATTGATAGATAGATAGATAGATAGATAGATAGATAGATAGATAGATAGATAGATAGATAGACAGACAGACAGACAGACTGACTGACTGACTGACTGACTGACTGACTGACTGACTGACTGACTGACTGACTGACTGACTGACTGACTGACAGACAGACAGACAGACTGATTGACAGACAGACAGACAGACAGACAGACAGACAGACAGACAGACTGACTGATAGATAGATAGATAGATAGATAGATAGATAGATAGATAGATAGATAGATAGATAGATAGATAGATAGATAGATAGATAGATAGATAGAAAGACAGATAGACAGACAGACAGACAGATAGATAGATAGATAGATAGATAGATAGATAGATAGATAGATAGATAGATAGACAGACAGACAGACAGACAGACAGACAGACAGACAGATAGATAGATAGATAGATAGATAGATAGATAGATAGATAGATAGATAGATAGATAGATAGATAGATAGATAGATAGATCACTATTAATCCCAGAGGGAAGGTCACAAATTGCAAACCAGAACCTGACTCTACCACGCTGCCCACCACTTCCCTACCACAACTGAATTCCGATCCAGCCAATCAGGGACTTCTGAAGAGCTAATGAGTTGGCACAGGTGTGGTAGATTGGGCTTATTGCTAGGCACCGCTGTCGCCCTTGTTTACATGCGGTGCTTTAGTGCCATGGTGGACATAGCCAGCATAGTGCTAGCTTTAGCATGGCTAACAGGGCTTGTTCCATGTTCCATAAAAACACAGTTACTCATACACTGTACTGAAGAACAGAGGCGTCAGAAGGGGCTTCGGCGGTCCCTGCTATACATAGCCCTCCCATGACACAGGCATCTGATTGGCCGACATGACTTTATGGTTAGGCTAGAGACAGACCTCCTGTTTGGCCATGTGTTCACATAAACAACCAGCAGAGATCACCGGCCATAAAGAACTTCCAGATTTACATAATGCTGTTTCCACATCATACTTCGTAATAGGCATATCGGTCACTGTGCAGCAGGAGGGACTCCTGAGGACGTCAACCGATGCACCAAACGAATGCAGGATATGTGAGGCAGCTATCATGCGTACCTGAGCGCAGAGTCAGCAGCCAGTATATCTCTATATACATGTATGTGTGGACTAGGCCCTAGAATTTGCAGGACCAGAGTCAGTGACCTTTACCTTCCCGTTCCGTTGACCTAAGATTAGTTCTGTTGACCAGAAGGATCCAGATCTTGCTAATTACACCCCTGCACATCATCCCAGACCAGGAAGTATGTCTGGGTTACCTGAAACGGAGGAACCGATAAACAGAGCTCAATCTTCCTTGCCTTTCAGAGTGACCTCGGACTCGGTACGAATGAGAATGAAAGCACGAGGCTCCCTGGAGAGCTTATGGCGGGGGGTTATTTCTATAAATCTGACGTAAACGCCGACTTTTCCCCAATTAAATCCATTCACACGGCCTGCAAGTCACTGATAAGAGGCCTGACATGATACATATCAGAAGAGTGTTTGAGGCAATCCGATCAATAAGCTCAGATGTTGGTCCTGCTCTCGTCCACGGTGTTCCTGATTGCAGGAGACCGCAACAATGAACTCATTGACAAATTTGGGCCGGCGTGATCAAACAGGAGGTGGATAATGGTCAGGGGGACGGACAGACTCTAATCTAAAGCCACATTTATGTCCGAGGCAATCAACGGCCAACTGGCCAGGGTAGTTGCGATAATGGCTGATGTACTCACAGCGACCCGCAGTTGCAATTTCAGCTATATGGTGGCGCCATTTTCGTTGCGTTGGCTGAAAAAGCTGCCGCCATTGATTTGGTGCTTTTACGAGTGAGGGGTAATTTCACGGGAGCTTTTTCTACTTCCTGTTCATGCTGCACCTCCAACTGTTTGTGTGGCACTGGCGGATTAGTCCCAACACAAGAACGTGATGATTGGATGTTTGATGTCGTTAGACAGACGATATAGACGTATGGGTGGAGCCAATTTTAATTTCATCTGCTGGTCAGTAGTGTCCAGGACCTTAGAAGACTATGTTACACTATGCTTTGGCTACAACAGCTGCCAATTCTACTAAGGGTTGGAAAAAATCAATAGTGTGAGGTCAGCTGTAAGGTTTAAAGGTCAACAGAGTGACTTCTAAAAGTTTAAAAATTCACTTATGTGCCTTTTATGGATTAAAAAAGCCCAAGGTGCAACTTCCAAGAGTTAAAAAAAAGTAAATGGTGTAGCTTCTATAAGGTAAAAAGTTAAAAATTCTATAGTTTTGAGTTAACAAAAAATCCTATCCAATAATTTGAATTTTAAGATTTAGAAAAGTCAATTCTAAACATTAAAAAAATGAACAGTCTAACTTCTAAGAATGAAAAAAGTAATAGCGTGACTTCTTAGAGTTATAAAGGTCAGGTGTGCAACTTCTAAGGTTTAAAATTCACTGGTGTGACTTCTAAGACTTAAAAAAGTCAGTTGGGTGAATTCTGTAAAACAAAAGTTCACAGTGTAACTTCTATGAATTAAAAAAATAAAATAAAAAGGACTTCCCTAAGTCAATAGTGTGAATCCTAAGATTTAAAAGTCAATTCTAAGAGTCAGTTCTAAAATCCATGGTGCCATGTCTAAGGTTGAAAAGATCAAAGGTGCTGTTTCTAAAAGTTAAAAGGTTACAAGTTAATAATTTACCTCAAGAGTGAGAACTAGCTGTGCAACTTTTAAAGGGTTAAAAGCCAACATCGGGACTAAAAGTTTAAAACTTCACTTGTGTGACTTCTAAGAGTTAAAAAAGTCAGTTGGGTGAATTCTGTGAAACAAAAGTTCACAGTGTAACTTCTATGGATTAAAAAAAATGTTAAAAAAGGATTTACCTATATCAATAGTGTGAGTCCTAAGATTTAAAAGTCAATTCTAAGAGTCAGTTCTAAAATCTATGGTGCCATGTCTAAGGTTGAAAAGATCAAAGGGGCTGTTTCTAAAATTTAAAAGGTTCCAAGTTAATACTTTACTTCAAGAGTGAGAACTAGCTGTGCAACTTTTAAGGTTTAAAAGTCAACATCGTGACTAAGAGAAGTTTAAAACTTCACGTTGTGTGACTGATATCCATAAGAGTTTTGAAAGCCAGTTCCAGTTATGTGAATTCTATGAGCTAAAGTCTACAATGTGACTCGGGTTAAGGCATTAGTAAGACTTCTAAGATTTAAAAGTCAATAGTGAATTTTAAGAGTTAAAATCTATTCTAAGAAATTAAATTAATTCTAATCAGAAAATATATTTAAAAAAATGTTTTTAAAAATCAAAAATGCCACCTCAAAAACAGCAGAAAAAATTCAGCAGTGTTAGTAGTGAGACCTAAACGAGTTTGACAGGTCATCTGAGTTTAAAAAACTGCATAGAGATAAAAATGCTCTCTTAAAAACCAAACCTAATTGATGTTAATGAATAAACAAAGCTATTCTGAACACTCTTGTCGTAAGCATCTGCTTGCTTTAGGTGGTTTTATTGCCTGTGTGGGTGTATTAAAAGGCAAAAACACGGACCCGGGATTGGCATCCCATAAATAGATTACTCCAAGTAAACAACTCCAGAGAAGCAGTTATCTTAAATTATTCTATTTCTAATTCTCTGATCATTTTTCAAATGAGAAAGGAAGGCTGCAAGCGGGGTATCATTCGTCTACGCAGGGAGAATTTTTTTAATAGGATAGCAATGTGGGCCAGCCAGCCGTTCTGCTTCCTTCATCTGGCTGCTCATTGGGCGGCCTGTGTTCTGATATGACATATGATCAAATGCAGAATTTGCTGGAAATCACTGGCCACCTTAGATGCATCTAAAGGTGCGCGGCGTCTTTCCTAGCAGGGCTACACCAACTGGTGAAAACATTTCAACATCCTGCATGAAGACCTATATTATACACGGGTCCAAAAACAGTCCTAACTGATTCATTTTCCATAGTAGTTCAGGAGTTCTACATCAGACCACACAGGATGGGCAGGAGTTCTACATCAGACCGCACAGGATGGGCAGGAGTTCATCAGACCACACAGCATGGGCAGGAGTTCTACATCAGACTGCATAGGATGGGCAGGAGTTCATCAGACCGCACAGGATGGGCAGGAGTTCTACATCAGACTGCGTAGGATGAGCAGGAGTTCATCAGACCACACAGGATGGGCAGGAGTTCTACATCAGACCGCACAGGATGGGCAGGAGTTCTACATCAGACCGCACAGGATGAGCAGAAGTTCATCAGACCACACAGGATGGGCAGGAGTTCTACATCAGACCTGCACGAGGATGGTCCTAGTAGTTTCATCAGACTCGCACAGGATGGGCAGAGTTAATCCGACAGCATAGGGATGGGAGGAGTCCTACATCAACAACACAGGATGGGCAGGAGTTCCCTCAACCGCACAGGATGGGCAGAGTCCGCCTACATCAGAACCCCCCCCCCCCCCCCCCGGCACAGATGGGGCAGGAGTCCTACCTCAGACCACACAGGATGGGCATGAGTTCTACATCAGACCACACAGGATGGGCAGGAGTTCTACATTAGACCGCATGGGATGGGCAGGAGTTCATCAGACCAGACAGGATGGGCAGGGGATCTACATCAGACCACATGGGATGGGCAGGAGTTCATCAGACCACACAGGATAGACAGGAGTTCATCAGACCGCACAGGATGGGCAGGAGTTCTACATCAGACCACGTGGGATGGGCAGAAGTTCTACATCAGACCACATGGGATGGGCAGGAGTTCTACATCAGACCACCCAGGATGGGCAGGAGTCCTACATCAGACAACACAGGATGGGCAGGAGTTCATCAGACCGCATAGGATGGGCAGGAGTTAATCAGACCACACAGGATGGGCAGAAGTCCTACATCAGACCGCACAGGATGGGCAGGAGTCCTACCTCAGACCACACAGGATGGGCATGAGTTCTACATCAGACCACACAGGACGGGCAGGAGTTCTACATTAGACCGCATGGGATGGGCAGGAGTTCATCAGACCAGACAGGATGGGCAGGAGATCTACATCAGACCACATGGGATGGGCAGGAGTTAATCAGACCACACAGGATGGGCAGGAGTTCATCAGACCACACAGGATGGGTAGGAGTTCTACATCAGATCGCACAGGATGGGCAGGAGTTCTACATCAGACCACACAGGATGGGCAGGAGTTCATCAGACCGCACAGGATGGGCAGGAGATCTACATCAGACCACATGGGATGGGAAGGAGTTAATCAGACCACACAGGATGGGCAGGAGTTCATCAGACCACACAGGATGGGCAGGAGTTCATCAGACCACACAGGATGGGCAGGAGATCTACATCAGACCACATGGGATGGGCAGGAGTTCATCAGACCGCATAGGATGGGCAGGAGTTCATCAGACCACACAGGATGGGCAGGAGTTAATCAGACCACACAGGATGGGCAGGAGTTAATCAGACCAC
>JAMWET010001771.1:0-25000 GCA_024036415.1 Prochilodus magdalenae
GCTCTTCCAGACATCCAGTTTCTCGGTCCACTTTTATCTTTGTTTGAGAACGCAACAAGAAACAATGTCTCTAAATCAAACCATGTGCCCGGTTCAGCATACACCACCGTCGGAACCAGCCCTTGTAGTTTTAGTTGCTTTCCGTTTTTTGGCATAGTTTGAAAATGACCTTTTGTCCTGGACACTGAGGTAAATTTCATGATGACCTGGCAAGGGATGGCTCAAAAGGACTGGCAGAAGACGTCTGGTTCCATTTGACTTACATTAAAAGTCAATATGTTTTCCGTTTTTCCAGATTTTGCAGGTAGCTTGGTTTCAGCCTCAATTTGGCTGCTAGTGATGTGCCACCAAAGGTCATACCAAGTTTCCAGCGGTCCCACTTCACGAGCCTTTTCGCTCGTTTTCTAGTTTAAAATTTGGTCTTCCACTACAAGTATGATATCTTGGCATAGTAAAATGACCTTATGACCCTATTAGCAAAGCTAATTAACCTTTCCACACACTACCCTGGCCAGAAGATTTGGCCTGTTTTCAACCACGCTTCTCAAGATTATCTGCCAGCATAGCGAAGAAAAATCTGTAGTGAATGCACCACTGAAGTGGTTAGCCCTTTGCGCTGCCTCGCTAAAGCAGCTAAAGGATGGTTAACCTCTGTCTTGGCTAGCTAGCCATCGTTTGTTAGCGGTTTCTCTGATTGACAGACTGATGGGCGAATACAAAGATGTGGGATACACCTTATAAAACCTCATAGCCTGTATTAAGGGAATCCACAAAATGGCCAGTTGGCTAGCTTAGCTAGCTTCCTCATTAGCTTAATAAATGGAGTCTTTGGTTTTGGATGACCACTCTTCAGCCCACCCAGTACAAGCTTGGCCCCAGATTGGAAAGTTAATACCTCATGTCTTAACTGTCCTCTCCTCCCAACCAATCCCCCAACCAGTAAATAAATACCATCCAATATCATGATCCTGTTTTCAGTGTAGTACAGGCCACCAGGAATTTCACTAATCCCCGATTTTATGATTTCTCTAGAAATTCCCAGATTTGGGAAATTTCAGATTCGACTGAGGTTTTGTATAAAGGAAAAGGACATTAGATTGCACATTGTACCCATAATGCTTTGCTGCTGCTATGTGTGAGTCAGACAGGGACTCGGTGTATACAATAAGACATACCATTTCTATGTTTTCCATATGAAGCCTTTAAACAGGAAGTAACTCAGTAGTGTAATGTGTTAGTGTGCTGTAAGTAGTTGTGTTGGTGTAAACAGTAACTCAGTAAGTGTAATGCCGTTAGTGTGCTGTAACGTAGCGTGTTGGTGTACAAGTAACTCAGTAAGTGTAATGCGTTAGTGTGCTGTAAGTAGTGTGGTTGGTGTGCAGTAACTCAGTAAGTGTAATAGGCGTTAGTGTGCTGTAAGTAGTGTGTTGGTGTACAGTAACTCAGTAAGTGTAATGATGTTAGTGTGCTGTAAGTAGTGTGTGCGTGTGTACAGTACTCAGTAGGTGTAATGCTGTTAGTGTGCTGTAAGTAGTGTGTCGGTGGTACAGTAACTCAGTAGTGTAATGTGTTAGTGTGCTGTAAGTAGCGTGTTGGTGTACAGTACACATCAGTAAGTGTAATGCGTTAGTGTACTGTATAGTAGAGTGTTGGTGTACAGTAACTCAGTAAGTGTAATGATGTTAGTGATGGCTGTAAAGTAGCGTGTGGGTGTGTACAGTAACTCAGTAAGTTGTATAATGTTTAGTGTGCTGTAAGTAGCGTGTGGGTGTACAGTAACTCAGTCGTAAGTGTAATGCGTTAGTGTGCTGTAAGTAGCGTGTTGGTGTACAGTAACTCAGTAAGTGTAGAATGTGGTTAGTGTGCTGTAAGTAGTGTGTTGGTGTACCAGTAACTCAGTAAGTGTAAGGTGTTAGCGTGCTGTAAGTAGTGGTGTTGTGTGTGCGGTAAACTCAGTAAGTGTAATGTGTTAGTGTGCTGTAAGTAGTGTGTTGGTGTACAGTAACTCAGTAAGTGTAATGTGTTAGTGTGCTGTAAGTAGTGTGTCGGTGTACATGTAACTCAGTAAATGTAATGTGTTTAGTGTACTGTAAGTAGTGTGTTGGTGTACAGTAACTCAGTAAGTGTGATGTGTGTTAGTGTGCTGTAAGTAGTGTGTTTGGTGTACAGTAACTCAGTAAGTGTAATGTGTTAGTGTGCTGGTGTTGGGTGTACAGTAACTCAGTAAGTTGTATGGTGTTAGTGTACTGTAAAAGTAGCGCGTGTTGGTTGTACAGTAACTCAGTAAGTGTAATGCGTTAGTGTGCTGTAAAGTAGCGTGTCGGTGTACAGTAACTCAGTAGTGTAATGTGTTAGTGTGCTGTAAGTAGGGTGTGGGGGTCCAGTACGTCTTTAGTGTAATGTGATAGTGGTCTGTAAGTAGTGTGTTGGTGTACAGTAACTCAGTGTTAACACTGGAGGAGGACTGTACGTTGGGGATGTACTTTAAACTCACCTAGCTTTTCGATCGACTTGGCCATCTTTCTCTCGTGACCGGATGGAGATTTAGAAGGTTGCCATACGGGGAAGAACGAGGGAAGCCCTGAATGTTTCTAATTGTAAGGAAGAGAAAGATCAGGAGACTGCTTAGAAACGCTCAACATTTTGCCAGTAATTTCTTCTTACACAGAAACATACTGGCTTGTCTTTTTATCTTCTTGAACACTGTAACCCTTACCTTGGAGGTGTAGGCTACAGAGAGAACCTGGTAGTGGAAGTTGTCCTGTTATCTCTGGCAGGTTTTTCCTATTCAGTCAGCAGCACATCTAATAACAACGAAAAATACATTTTCCTAGTCCAGAGAGAAAATATGGTATCTCCATGTTGGTTGATTTTGAATTTTACGCATCATCTGAACACCGAAGCTGCTGTTTACACTGTGTGAAAATCACATGATGAATGGACCAAGACAAATGGCCCAAAATGGCTTGGAAAGACGTCTGGTTCCATTGACTTACATTCAAATGAAATGTGGCCATCTCCTGTAAAGCTGCCATTTTGGAGATACATGTTTTTCTTTGGACAGTGACGATATACACTGTGGTATGGTAAAACAGGGTATTCAGGTTATGTATATTTCCATGTGTGTCAGCGCTTTGCTGATAAGCAGTGGCCCTGTAAATGGCCCCATAAATCTCAGTACCAGGAGGTTTGGACTTTGGAGTCTACACCAGTCAGCCATAACCTTTAAAGCTAGCTCAGGAGAAAGCTCAGGCAGGACTATGGAATGTAATAGGATACAGAACCTCATATCTCACCCATCAAGCCAGTTCAGATGAATGGCAGGATGTGGGGAGGTGGATAGGATGAGTGTTCCTCCACATAAAGTCACTGACTGCGGTCCACATGAGACCCCCGTGTCCTTTAACAGCCCTAGCAGGAGAGTCTTTAAACACTCTCGCTGTATGTGTGTTTCATGTGAGGAGCAAGTGTCCGTCTACACCCAGTGTAGGGAAAGCCTCTCTGGTCTTACAGGAGAACAACTCCACCAAGGGTGCCACCCCAGATTGGCAGACGTCCCAAAAGAATGACGGGCTTCCGGTGAACACGATGTGGGCCTTGTTAACGCTCAACCAGTTGTGATCACACCCCAGAGTTCAGGGCTAGGCAGACTCCGTATATTACCCTAAAGGCGGAAGGCGGTTGATGGCATCAGGCCAGTGTTTTGAGTCCTTTACTGAAGGCGGGAGTAATCGTCCCGAGTAATCGACTCTCCCAAGTGCGCGCGTCGTAGACCACCGCAGCCCGACGAGTGGCGACTCGTACAGGACCTGCGGGTGGTAAACGCGACAGTGAGCATCGGATGTGTTCCAACCCCCCAAACGATTCTTGGCCAGGTTTTCCTCCAGAGCAGTCAATGGTTTCTCTGTAATTGATCTGGAGAACGCTTTTTTCAGTGTTCAGGTTCACAAGGACAGTCCGTACTGGTTTGCGTTTCCATTCGACGGTAAGCCATACATTCTGAGAGTTTTGAGCTCATTCACAAGCTACTCCGGGATCTGCCTTGATACAGTATGGTGGAGGATTTGATGCTTTTGCGCTCCCTCTAGCGAGCATGTGGAATTGCACCGTGGGCACTGCTGCAACACCTTGCAGGGTTCCTCCCAAAATCTGAAAAAAACTTTACAGGCCACTCCGACTCTGGGTCTTTCCAGACCCTCTCACGCCATTGTGCACACCGTGGATGAAAAGGAAATCCTGGCTACCCTCCTCCCCACCTCCCCCCATTGTGTTGCCATGGCTACTGAACTTTGTTCCCCCAGAACAGACCTCAAGGATGATCCATGGCACAAATTCCTTATGTGGATGGTCGCATCACACGTGACCCAGAGACCAGTAAGAGCAGGGTGGGCTACGCAGTAGTGACGATAACGAAGTCGTCAAATCAGGTACACTTCCTGCACACCTGTCCGCACAGGTATCCTCTCATCTGTCCTGTCTATCCTATCAGCTCCACTGACCATATAGGAAGCGACTGTAGTAGTTCTACAGGTACAGACTGTAGTCCAGCTGTTTTTTCTCTGCTGCTGGACACCTCAGTGTCCAACTGCTGGACTGAGAAATCGTCCACCAATCCAAAACTATTGCTAACTAACTATGCGTCCTGGGGCAGCGTTCCTGTGGGGCAGCGTCCTGTGGGGCAGCGTCCTGTAGGCAGAGTCCTGGACAGCGTCCTGTTGGGCAGCGTCCTGTGTGGCAGCGTCCTGTAGGGCAGCGTCCTTGTGGGCATCGTCCTGTGTGGAGCAGAGTGTCCTATAGACAGCGTCCTTCAAGTGGTCACTGCTGGACTGAGAACCATCCACCAATCAAAACTATCCAGCCAGCAGTGGTCCTGTGGGCAGCGTCCTGTGGGGCAGCGTCCTGTGGACAGCGTCCTGTGGGGCAGCGTCCTGTAGGCCGCGTCCTGTAGGCATCGTCTGTAGGGAAGCGTCCCTGTGGGGCAGCGTCCTGTAGGGCAGAGTCCTGTGGGCATCGTCCTATGGGCAGTGTCCCTGTGGGCAGCGTCCTGTGGGCATCGTCCTATGGGCAGTGTCCTGTGGGCAGCGTCCTGTTGGCAAGCCTCCAGGTGGGCAGCGTCCTGTGGACAGCGTCCTGTGCCCACTGCTGAAGGACTAGAGGATGACCAGCACTGCCCTGTGCAGCAGCAGATGGGCTATTGTCTCTGACTGGCCATCTACAAGGTGGGACCAGCAAAGGTAGGAGTGTCCTAATAAGAGTGGACCAGTGAGTGTGGTCTGATCCACTTCTACCAGCACAGTGTCCCTGAGGGGCTGAGAATGATCCACTACCCACATCATACCTGCTCTGTGGTGGTCCTGTGGGGGTCCTGACCATTGAAGAACAAGGTAGTACAGTATACAGAGAAACAGACGGACTACAGTCTGGACCGTAGAGCTATAGAGTGTCCTATATGGTTCAGCGTAGCTGCTAACATGGGACACTGGTGTTTGTTATGACAGGCAGTAACTTCACTTACCTCGGCTTTCCTCGCGCTCTGTGCAGGTCACTCCTCCAGTGAGTGAGTCCGGTCAGGCTGGACCTGCTTTCGGTCACGAAGTGGTCGAGACTTCAGATGACGGACACTTCAGAGAACGAGCCAAGCGGAGTGCAGTACCGGCGGACGTCTTAGGGTGGACGAGGACGTCATCTACGTCCACAGATCACCGGAGGAGCCGAACCCGCGCGCGCCAGTTACGTCGCTGCGGCGATTCACACGGTTTTTCCAAGAACTTTCTCACAGTGAGTCCCAGAACCGAGCCGTCCGTTCAACATCCTTCCACCCCGGAACAGCTACGAGAAGCGGCGAGGAGGCTCCGCTGCTCCACCTGATCAGGACAGCCCCGGCGTAATGAAGCCTGAACCTGAGTCGGTTCTTTAATCGAACCAGAAGAGTCATTTCACTTACGTCTAAATGAATCGCACGTGCAGATCGAAAAGTTTTAAATGCCGTTTGAGGTGGTGAACTCAACCACTTTGATCTGAAACCGGAGACCATACAGCAGACCACCTCTCTAAACGACGCCCCCCCCCCTTTCCCTCCTTGGTCTCCGGCTTTCACTTTCTTCTCTTCTGTGAACTTCGGAGCTCACCACCAATTGCACACGAGCCCACAAAGTGCAGACTTAGCCATTAACACTGGTGTGGAACTCGAATCAGTTCCATTTTCCTCCAACTGGACACACATATAAACCCACACATACCCAACACTACAACAAGAACAATCATTCCATTAAAGGGGAATTCCAGATTCGGATGTTATTTACCACGGGTTTTTGGTAGTAATGGGAACCAGGGGTCTCCAAATCTAGAACAGGGATATAGACACTGTGTATACAGTCCCTGAACAACCAGTGAACCCTCACGTGCCCTCTGAGTGTTTTATACTGATGTTGGGAAGATAGTGCAAAACACGGAAATACTGTAGTATTTCTATTGGGACTATTTTGGCCACCAGCACTACACATGTATCCTCCATCATGTTTGGTGATGGAACCAAGGGTCTCCATGTTCTACAAAACACACATATCAGGCATTTTGAGAGACTATGAGGACCACCAGTGAAGCCTACACCTTTTCATTGGGGGACTATTTTTAACCGACTCACAGGCACTCTGCAATGTATCCCTTCACCATGAAGAGAAAAGCCACAATCTTAGAACTATCAGGCAGCGTATTCATAACCACCCCATGTATATAACTGGGGGTGGGCATCTGGTTTCTATGGTTCAAGCCCCACCGTAAAGGATCTGGGATCATGGCAGCAGACCACCACTCTAAATAAGCCCCGCCCCCCCATCGTGAAGGACAGTTGCTCTAGAACGAGACCCACAGCTTGATCTGAACACCTCTGGATCTGGATCATACAGCAGACCCACCACTCTAATAAGCCCCGCACCCCCATCGTGAAGGACAAGTTGCTCTAGAACGAGACCCACAGTGTGATCTGGAAAACTCTGGATCTGGATCATGCAGCAGACCACCACTCTAAATAAGCCCCGCCCCCATCGTGATGGACAGTTGCTTTAGAATGAGACCCACACGCTTGATCTTAAAACTCTAGGTATGGATCATACAGCAGACCACCACTCTAAATAAGCCCCGCCCCCATCGTGAAGGACACGTTGCTCTAGATTGAGACCCACAGCTTAATCTTAAAACTCTGGGGATCTAGATCTGGGATCATACAGCATGACCACCACTCTAATAAGCCCCGCCCCACCGTGAAGGACAAGTTGATCTAGAAATGAGACCCACAGCTTGATCTGAAAACTCTGGGATCTGGATCATGCAGCAGACCACCACTCTAAAATAAGCCCCGCCCCACCGTGAAGGACAAGTTGCTCTATAGAATGAGAACCACAGCTTGATCCTGAAAACTCTGGATCTGGATCATACAGCATGACCACACTCTAAAATAAGCCCCGCCCCCACCGTGAAGGACAGTTGCTCTAGAACGAGACCCACAGCTTGATCTGAAAACTCTGGATTCTGGATCATACAGCAGACCACCACTCTAAATAAGCCCCGCCCCCACGTGAAGGACAAGGTTGCTCTAGAATGAGACCCACAAGCTTGATCTGAAAACTCTGGATCTGGATCATACAGCAGACCCTCCACTCTAAATAAGCCCGCCCCCACCGCGAAGGGACAAGTTGCTCTAGAATGAGACCCACTCCGAATCACCGCGCTTTCCATCTCAGCCGTATAATGACTGACAGCTTGATGAGGACAGGTGTGGAATTATTCTCCAAGGCTACTCCAAATCTAAACCGACATGGCTGCAGCTTCTTCTGGCTCTGGACGTGGTAGCCGCTCTTTGTCACGTCCACAGTCAAGTCACATGCTGAGACACAAGCCTGGAATGCACACTAAGCAGGAAACACAGTGGTCCACAAAACTTGTGCTCAAAGCATGGGACGTTAAACCAGAGCTGGTCGAAGGGGAGCCTGGCCACTTCCTGTTTCTACCGTTAGAGCAGAAGCTTCGAGCGTGTGATCCTCACTGACCCGAGGTGCAGAGCTAAACTGCTAAAACCACTGGTCAAGAAGCTTCCTGTAAATACCCGGCTGACCTTTAATGACCTGCAATGGAACAGATTCATGAGCCGAACTAGCCTCACCTCTTGCTTGGGTGGGTGTAGGGTGGAAGGGGTGGTGTTTCTATAATCTATAGTTCCTCTAGATTTTTGGAATTTGGAATTGGAATCCCTCACACCTGCAGTACGGAACAACTTCAGTACCACCTGCAGCTGGATTGCATTACCCTGCCCTCAAAAGCAATGTGTGTTTATTGGGATTGTTCAATATCCCCATCAGATAGAGGGCTGTCCTACCAAAAAGGGAGCGACCCTAAACACAGCCAAGGTGCTTGTCCAAGATTCCCTCCCACTGGAAGCTAGAGAGTCAGACCAGGGTACACAGTTTAAGGGAGGGGTAGTGCATGGTGTGATGAGGACGCTACAAATACCATGCGAGGCTCATCGTCCCTACAGGCCTCGGGCATCTGGACAGTTAGAACAGCTGTGGGTCTCGTTCTAGAGCAACTTGCATTTCACGTGGGGGCGGGGCTTATTTAGAGTGGTGGTCTGCTGTATGATCCAGATCCAGAGTTTTCAGATCAATCTGTGGGTCTCATTCTAGAGCAATTTGTCCTTCACAGTGGGGGCGGGGCTTATTTAGAGTGGTGGTCTGCTCTAATATCCAGATACCGAGATTTCAGATCAAGCTGTTGGTCTCATTCTACAGCAACTTGTCCTTCGGGGTGGGGGCGGGGCTTATTTTAGAGTGGTGGTCTGCTGTATGATCCAGATCCAGTTTTTTTCAGATCAAGCTGTGGGTCTCATTCTAGAGCAACTTGTCCTTCATGGTGGGGGCGGGGCTTATTTAGAGTGGTGGTCTGCTGTCTGATCCATACCCAGAGTTTTGAGATCCAACTGTGGGTCTCATTCTACAGCAACTTGTCCTTCACGATGGGGGTGGGGCTTATTTAGAGTGGTGGTCTGCTGCATGATCCAGATCCAGAGTTTTCAGATCAATCTGTGGTCTCATTCTACAGCAACTTGTCCTTCCGGTGGGGGGCGGGGCTTATTTAGAGTGGTGGTCTGCTGTATGATCCAGATCCAGAGTTTTCAGATCAAGCGTGGGTTCTCACTCTAGAGCAAATTGTCCTTCACGGTGGGGGCGGGGCTTATTTAGAGTGGTGTGGTCTGCTGTATGATCCTAGATCCAGAGTTTTCAGATCAAAGCTGTGGGGTCTCATTCTACAGCAACTTGTCCTTCACGTGTGGGGGCGGGGCTTATTTTAGAGTGGTGGTCTGCTGTATGATCCAGATCCAGAGTTTTTGAGATCAAGCTGTGGGTCTCATTCTAGAGCAACTTGTCCCTTCATGATGGGGGGCGGGGCTTATTTTAGGGTGGTGGTCTGCTGTATGATCCAGATCCAGAGTTTTGAGATCAATCTGTGGGTCTCATTCTACAGCAACTGGTGCTTCACGATGGGGGGCGGGGCTTATTTAGAGTGGTGGTCTGCTGTATGATCCAGATCCAGAGTTTTCAGATCCCAGATCCCAGAAAAGGGCAAAAGTGCATCTTAGATCTGATGTTTGGTTGGACTGAACCTCGCTGGGTGGACTAGCCGTTGAGCCTGGACAGTTGGGCCAGATGAAATCACAGCAGCTCCATAATGCTAACCACACACTAGAAGACTCTGAAAAAGCCATATAACAGACACGTCACAGACTTTTAGTCCCAGGCTATGGGTTTTGCCAAGACTGGGGAATCTTGCAGAGTCACTATTTACAAGACTGCATCTAGATTTTGAGATTATATCGCTGCTAGGCTAATGTAAAAACACTGTAGCCCCCCGTTCGGCAGTGTTTTAGCTAGCTAGCTAGTTAGCTTTTAGCCTAGCATAACCACCCTTCGTTACAAGATAACATGAACAGCTTTGAAATGTGTGGTATATTTAGAACCGGACTGTTTACTGCACATTCTCAGCGCGTTATGAACTCTTAGATGTTCACTCCACAGCTCCTCCAGCTCCACCTTCTTTTGAACAGTCCAGAAGAGCCGCAGTTTCCGAGCCCTCGCCAGACTCCCATCCATGTCGCATATCCGCCAGACATTCCTGTACTTGGCTCGCGGCTTCCTGTTTGGAGCTGAAAGGAGCTCTCCTATTGGTTGTCGCCAAATGTTACACGTCACTATCTGCGTGAGCCAAGACCTACGACTTTACGATAAAATTAAACACGGGTGATTTTTATCGGACGCCAAAACACAGGACGCCTTACACTTGACGATCGAGACGACGTGAGCACGACGCAACTCTAGCTAGACACTCAGGATTTTGTTCCGACTTTGGAAATTTGTCATTTGTCACCATTTCCAGATCTTCTAGGGTCCTCGGTGGGCTAGCCATGCTCTAGATTAAAAATCTGGAATAACTGACACCGTATACAAGATAAACATTCGGGATGGTTTAGTGTTTCCAGACTTACCACCACGTCTATACTGGTAGAGATGCAGAGAGAAGCTGACATTTACAAAACTGAAAGTTTAAAGACCAACTTCAAAGACAACAACAGGATACAGGAACCTGAAGGAAAACTCAAGGCGCTGTGGCTTTTATGGGCACCCACATCTCTACCGCAATGCCAACTGGTTCTGTTACTGTATGGAGTCTTGCGTCCTCCTCCAGTCTACACCACGCCCATCAGGCTTTTTTAGATAGATAGATAGATAGATAGATAGACAGACAGATAGACTGATAGACTGACAGACAGATAGATAGATAGATAGATAGATACTTTATTGATCCCGTAGGAAATTTAGCAAAAGCAAAAAAAAAAACAAAAAAAAAAGTTGTTGTCAGTTTTGTGAGGTGGTGGCTGATGTGGTTACACCTATACATAAAACAACACACTGAGGTTCCACTGTTTAATACGCTAGCTAAGAGGGAGTAGAACCTTTTTGTGGTCCTATGAAAACCCTATATAACACATATCTATCTAAAGAACCATACACGCATGCAAATTAGATTTAGAACCATCGCCATTGGTTTTAACAGCCAGGAGCGGCGACTATACACATATATATCGTCGCTGTCCAATGAAAAACATGTATCTCCATTTTTGTTGATTTTTACTTTAATGGCTCATTTGATCACATGGGCTGCTGTTCACACTGTAAGGAAATTTCAGGAAGAATGGACCGACAGAAACGGCCCAAAACTGCTTGGAGAAACGTCCGGTTCCATTGACTTCCATTCAAATTAAATGTGGTTTTTGGCCTCTCCTGTAAAGTTGCCATTTTGGAGATCATATACCAGGTAGGCCAGTGTGGTGTTAGGAGTCCTGCCCAAGGACTCTTATTGGGGTAGCACAGCATAGTCACCCAGACCGGGATTCGGACCCCAGTCTCCCACATGTGGTGGTGGCTCCTTGGTGGGTAGTGGTGTTATCTGCTGAGCTACACCAACCACATTAGTTGGAGTTATCATCTCTTATTTCGGTTATTGGCCTTAACTGACTCGTCTAAGCTGAAGGAACCCGTGACAGATTGTTACTTCCCATTGGCCGCCCACATCTCCCAGCCTAAGCTCCACTATGGGGGGGGGGGGGTTCCCAAGGTTAATGGCTGCTCCACACTGCTGTTGGCTGTTCACTGTGACTTGTTGGGATTGTAGAAGTCCACCCACACCCAGTTCAATTCATTTTCAGCTCTGGCTTAGCACAGCTAGTGGAACTCAAACGGAAGTAGGGGAAGACGAAGAGGAAGAAGGTGACTTCACCAATATGCCACTAGGTGTTACCAGGAGACAGCGAGCCAATGGGAAATGAGCTGTGTCAATACCTCCTCCAACTTAAAGTGACAGCAGCTCAGGTCACCTGGACCTTAAACTTCCAACCACAAGCACCTCATAGTCAAACAAGCACTGTGAGTCTACTGGTCAGAGCTGAACGGACCACTCGAACCCCCACCCCCGAGCTCTCTGTTATATGTATAGGTAACAACATCACTCGCTCCCTTTCGTTCCCTCGCGCTCTGTATGAGCCACTGACAGGTAACAGGCTAGGTCTCGTCCCCTCACTCACCTGGAGCTTTCATTCACCTGAACGGGCCACTTCAGAAGACGGACGCTTTGGAAAACAAGCTAAGCGAGGGGAAGCACCGGCGGATTTCTTGGCAGCGAATGACGTCATCTGAATTGACACGCGCGCGCCATGTGTGCGGTACTGCGTGACGGAGTCGCTGCTGTGGTTCCGCGGTTTAATAGGTCCAGAACTGCTCACTGTTAGTCCCAGAATCCACCGCTCCACCACTCCACCCCGGAGAAGCTGGAGCCGCGAGGACGCTCAGCTCACCTGACCAGGACACTGGCGTGGTGAAACCTGAACGAGTCGATCGCATCGGTCGGTTCTTTGAGTCGAGCTGGAGGAGCCGATTCACTTACATTGATTCACGTAAACAGACGCGGTCACAAAGCAGCTTCGCAGAAATCAGAGTCTAAGCCCCCAAAAGAGAGTGGCAACTGTTCAACAGAAGACTATACTGTTTTGGAAGTGTTGAGTGTTTAAGAGAAGTGTTGAGTGGAGAGGAGTATTGAGTATTTTAGGATGAGTGTTGAGTGTTTTAGGAGAAGTGTTGAGTGGAGAGGAGTATTGAGTATTTTAGGATGAGTGTTTAGTGTTTAAGGAGAAGTGTTAAGTATTTTAGGATGAGTGTTGAGTATTTTAGGATGAGTGTTTAGTGTTTAAGGAGAAGTGTTGAGTGTTTAAGGAGAATGTTAAGTATTTTAGGATGAGTGGTGAGCATTTTAGGATAAGTGTTGAGTGTTTAAGGAGAAGTGTTGAGTGTTTAAGGAGAAGTGTTGAGTATTTTAGGATGAGTGTTGTGTGTTTAAGGAGAAGTGTTGAGTGTTTAAGGAGGAGTGTTTAGTGTTTAAGGAGGAGTATTGAGTATTTTAAGATGAATGTTGAGTATTTTAGGATGAGTGTTGAGTATTTTAGGATGAGTCTTGAGTGTTTAAGGAGGAGTGTTGAGTATTTTAGGATGAGTGTTGAATATTTTTGGAGAAGTGTTGAGTATTTTAGGATGAGTGTTGAGTATTTTAGGATGAGTGTTGAGTGAGAGGGAGCCCCAGATATCCAGCTAAGTCCAATACTGAACTCAGAGCATTGTTTCAGAAAGGCTACAGCTACGTCCAAAACCACATACTACTATACTACACAAATAAACTACGGTCAGTGGTGTCAGTCAGGCACGGCGCAGATTTGGACACAACTATAGTTTATCCGTAACCCCACGCAGAGATCTGTGTATCTGTTCTTAAATGATTAATAATTATATATTATTTAATAACAGATAACAGAACTCTGCGTGGGTTAAGGATAAACTATAGTTGTGTCCAAATCTGCGCCGTGCCTGACTGACACCACTGACCGTAGTTTATTTGTGTAGTATAGTAGTATGTGGTTTTGGACGTAGCTGTAGCCTTTCTGAAACAATGCTCTGAGTTCAGTATTGGACTTAGCTGGATATCTGGGGCTCCCTCTCACTCAACACTCATCCTAAAATACTCAACACTCATCCTAAAATACTCAACACTTCTCCAAAAATATTCAACACTCATCCTAAAATACTCAACACTCCTCCTTAAACACTCAAGACTCATCCTAAAATACTCAACACTCATCCTAAAATACTCAACATTCATCTTAAAATACTCAATACTCCTCCTTAAACACTAAACACTCCTCCTTAAACACTCAACACTTCTCCTTAAACACACAACACTCATCCTAAAATACTCAACACTTCTCCTTAAACACTCAACACTTCTCCTTAAACACTCAACACTTATCCTAAAATGCTCACCACTCATCCTAAAATACTTAACATTCTCCTTAAACACTCAACACTTCTCCTTAAACACTAAACACTCATCCTAAAATACTCAACACTCATCCTAAAATACTTAACACTTCTCCTTAAACACTAAACACTCATCCTAAAATACTCAATACTCCTCTCCACTCAACACTTCTCCTAAAACACTCAACACTCATCCTAAAATACTCAATACTCCTCTCCACTCAACACTTCTCTTAAACACTCAACACTTCCAAAACAGTATAGTCTTCTGTTGAACAGTTGCCACTCTCTTTTGGGGGCTTAGACTCTGATTTCTGCGAAGCTGCTTTGTGACCGCGTCTGTTTACGTGAATCAATGTAAGTGAATCGGCTCCTCCAGCTCGACTCAAAGAACCGACCGATGCGATCGACTCGTTCAGGTTTCACCACGCCAGTGTCCTGGTCAGGTGAGCTGAGCGTCCTCGCGGCTCCAGCTTCTCCGGGGTGGAGTGGTGGAGCGGTGGATTCTGGGACTAACAGTGAGCAGTTCTGGACCTATTAAACCGCGGAACCACAGCAGCGACTCCGTCACGCAGTACCGCACACATGGCGCGCGCGTGTCAATTCAGATGACGTCATTCGCTGCCAAGAAATCCGCCGGTGCTTCCCCTCGCTTAGCTTGTTTTCCAAAGCGTCCGTCTTCTGAAGTGGCCCGTTCAGGTGAATGAAAGCTCCAGGTGAGTGAGGGGACGAGACCTAGCCTGTTACCTGTCAGTGGCTCATACAGAGCGCGAGGGAACGAAAGGGAGCGAGTGATGTTGTTACCTATACATATAACAGAGAGCTCGGGGGTGGGGGTTCGAGTGGTCCGTTCAGCTCTGACCAGTAGACTCACAGTGCTTGTTTGACTATGAGGTGCTTGTGGTTGGAAGTTTAAGGTCCAGGTGACCTGAGCTGCTGTCACTTTAAGTTGGAGGAGGTATTGACACAGCTCATTTCCCATTGGCTCGCTGTCTCCTGGTAACACCTAGTGGCATATTGGTGAAGTCACCTTCTTCCTCTTCGTCTTCCCCTACTTCCGTTTGAGTTCCACTAGCTGTGCTAAGCCAGAGCTGAAAATGAATTGAACTGGGTGTGGGTGGACTTCTACAATCCCAACAAGTCACAGTGAACAGCCAACAGCAGTGTGGAGCAGCCATTAACCTTGGGAACCCCCCCCCCCCCCATAGTGGAGCTTAGGCTGGGAGATGTGGGCGGCCAATGGGAAGTAACAATCTGTCACGGGTTCCTTCAGCTTAGACGAGTCAGTTAAGGCCAATAACCGAAATAAGAGATGATAACTCCAACTAATGTGGTTGGTGTAGCTCAGCAGATAACACCACTACCCACCAAGGAGCCACCACCACATGTGGGAGACTGGGGTCCGAATCCCGGTCTGGGTGACTATGCTGTGCTACCCCAATAAGAGTCCTTGGGCAGGACTCCTAACACCACACTGGCCTACCTGGTATATGATCTCCAAAATGGCAACTTTACAGGAGAGGCCAAAAACCACATTTAATTTGAATGGAAGTCAATGGAACCGGACGTTTCTCCAAGCAGTTTTGGGCCGTTTCTGTCGGTCCATTCTTCCTGAAATTTCCTTACAGTGTGAACAGCAGCCCATGTGATCAAATGAGCCATTAAAGTAAAAATCAACAAAAATGGAGATACATGTTTTTCATTGGACAGCGACGATATATATGTGTATAGTCGCCGCTCCTGGCTGTTAAAACCAATGGCGATGGTTCTAAATCTAATTTGCATGCGTGTATGGTTCTTTAGATAGATATGTGTTATATAGGGTTTTCATAGGACCACAAAAAGGTTCTACTCCCTCTTAGCTAGCGTATTAAACAGTGGAACCTCCAGTGTGTTGTTTTATGTATAGGTGTAACCACATCAGCCACCACCTCACAAAACTGACAACAACTTTTTTTTTTGTTTTTTTTTTTGCTTTTGCTAAATTTCCTACGGGATCAATAAAGTATCTATCTATCTATCTATCTATCTGTCTGTCAGTCTATCAGTCTATCTGTCTGTCTATCTATCTATCTATCTATCTATCTAAAAAAGCCTGATGGGCGTGGTGTAGACTGGAGGACGACCCAAGACTCCATACAGTAACAGAACCAGTTGGCATTGCGGTAGAGATGTGGGTGCCCATAAAAGCCACAGCGCCTTGAGTTTTCCTTCAGGTTCCTGTATCCTGTTGTTGTCTTTGAAGTTGGTCTTTAAACTTTCAGTTTTGTAAATGTCAGCTTCTCTCTGCATCTCTACCAGTATAGACGTGGTGGTAAGTCTGGAAACACTAAACCATCCCGAATGTTTATCTTGTATACGGTGTCAGTTATTCCAGATTTTTAATCTAGAGCATGGCTAGCCCACCGAGGACCCTAGAAGATCTGGAAATGGTGACAAATGACAAATTTCCAAAGTCGGAACAAAATCCTGAGTGTCTAGCTAGAGTTGCGTCGTGCTCACGTCGTCTCGATCGTCAAGTGTAAGGCGTCCTGTGTTTGGCGTTCCGATAAAATCACCCGTGTTTAATTTTATCGTAAGTCGTAGGTCTTGGCTCACGCAGATAGTGACGTGAACATTGGCGACAACCAATAGGAGAGCTCCTTTCAGCTCCAAACAGGAAGCCGCGAGCCAAGCACAGGAAGGTCTGGCGGAGATTCGACATGGAGGGGAGTCTGGCGAGGGCTCGGAAACCGCGGCTCTCCTGGACTGTTCAAAAGGAGGTGGAGCTGGTGGAGCTGTGGAGTGAACATCTAAGAGTTCATTAACGCGCTGAGATGTGCAGTAAACAGTCCGGTTCTAAATACCACACATTTCAAAGCTGTTCATGTTATCTTGTAACGAAGGGTGGTTATGCTAGGCTAAAGCTAACTAGCTAGCTAGCTAAAACACTGCCGAACGGGGCTACAGTGTTTACATTAGCCTAGCAGCGATATAATCTCAAAATCTAGATGCAGTCTTGTAAATAGTGACTCTGCAAGATTCCCAGTCTTGGCAAAACCATAGCCTGGGACTAAAAGTCTGTGACGTGTCTGTTATATGGCTTTTCAGAGTCTTCTAGTGTGTGGTTAGCATTATGGAGCTGCTGTGATTTCATCTTGGCCCACTGTCCAGGCTCAACGGCTAGTCCACCCAGCGAGGTTCAGTCCAACCAAACATCAGATCTAAGATGCACTTTGCCCTTTTCTGGGATCTGGGATCTGAAAACTCTGGATCTGGATCATACAGCAGACCACCACTCTAAATAAGCCCCGCCCCCATCGTGAAGCACCAGTTGCTGTAGAATGAGACCCACAGATTGATCTCAAAACTCTGGATCTGGATCATACAGCAGACCACCACCCTAAATAAGCCCCGCCCCCATCATGAAGGACAAGTTGCTCTAGAATGAGACCCACAGCTTGATCTCAAAACTCTGGATCTGGATCATACAGCAGACCACCACTCTAAATAAGCCCCGCCCCCACCGTGAAGGACAAGTTGCTGTAGAATGAGACCCACAGCTTGATCTGAAAACTCTGGATCTGGATCATACAGCAGACCACCACTCTAAATAAGCCCCGCCCCCACCGTGAAGGACAAGTTGCTCTAGAATGAGACCCACAGCTTGATCTGAAAACTCTGGATCTGGATCATACAGCAGACCACCACTCTAAATAAGCCCCGCCCCCACCGTGAAGGACAAGTTGCTGTAGAATGAGACCCACAGATTGATCTGAAAACTCTGGATCTGGATCATACAGCAGACCACCACTCTAAATAAGCCCCGCCCCCACCGTGAAGGACAAGTTGCTGTAGAATGAGACCCACAGATTGATCTCAAAACTCTGGATCTGGATCATACAGCAGACCACCACTCTAAATAAGCCCCGCCCCCATCATGAAGGACAAGTTGCTCTAGAATGAGACCCACAGCTTGATCTGAAAACTCTGGATCTGGATCATACAGCAGACCACCACTCTAAATAAGCCCCGCCCCCATCATGAAGGACAAGTTGCTGTAGAATGAGACCCACAGCTTGATCTCAAAACTCTGGATCTGGATCATACAGCAGACCACCACTCTAAATAAGCCCCGCCCCCACTGTGAAGGACAAGTTGCTCTAGAATGAGACCCACAGATTGATCTGAAAACTCTGGATCTGGATCATACAGCAGACCACCACTCTAAATAAGCCCCGCCCCCACCGTGAAATGCAAGTTGCTCTAGAACGAGACCCACAGCTGTTCTAACTGTCCAGATGCCCGAGGCCTGTAGGGACGATGAGCCTCGCATGGTATTTGTAGCGTCCTCATCCCACCATGCACTACCCGTCCCGTAAACTGTGTACCCTGGTCTCTCTAGCTTCCAGTGGGAGGGAATCTTGGACAAGCACCTTGGCCGTGGTTAGGGTCGCCCCCTTTTTGGTAGGACAGCCCTATGTCTGATGGGGAAATTGGACAATCCCAATAAACACACCTTGCTTTTGAGGGCAGGGTAATGCAATCCAGCTGCAGGTGGTCCTGAAGTTGTTCCATGCTGCAGGTGTGGGGGATTCCAATTCCAAATTCCAAAAATCTATAGGAACTATAGATTATAGAAACACCACCCCTTCCGCCCTACACCCACCCAAGCAAGAGGTGAGGCTACTTTGGCTCATGAATCTGTTCCATTGCAGGTCATTAAAGGTCAGCCGGGTGTTTACAGGAAGCTTCTTGACCAGTGGTTTTAGCAGTTTAGCTCTGCACATCTGGTCAGTGAGGATCATGTGCTCGATGCTTCTGAGCTAACAGTAGAAACAGGAAGTGGCCAGGCTCCCCTTCAGCCAGCTCTGGTTTAACGTCCCATGCTTTGAGCACAAGTTTTGTGGACCACCGTGTTTCCTGCTTAGTGTGCATTCCAGGCTTGTGTCTCAGCATGTGACTTGACTGTGGACGTGACAAAGAGCGGCTTCCGCGTCCAGAGCCAGAAGAAGCTGCAGCCATGTCGGTTTAGATTTGGAGTAGCCTTGGAGAATCACTCCACCAGTGCTAATCAAGCTGTCAGTCATTATACGGCTGAGATGGAAGCGCGGTGATTCGGAATGGGTCTCATTCTAGAGCAACTTGTCCTTCGCGGTGGGGGCGGGGCTTATTTAGAGTGGTGGTCTGCTGTATGATCCAGATCCAGAGTTTTCAGATCAAGCTGTGGGTCTCATTCTAGAGCAACTTGTCCTTCACAGTGGGGGCGGGGCTTATTTAGAGTGGTGGTCTGCTGTATGATCCAGATCCAGAGTTTTCAGATCAAGCTGTGGGTCTCGTTCTAGAGCAACTTGTCCTTCACGGTGGGGGCGGGGCTTATTTAGAGTGGTGGTCTGCTGTATGATCCAGATCCAGAGTTTTCAGATCAAGCTGTGGGTCTCATTCTAGAGCAACTTGTCCTTCACGGTGGGGGCGGGGCTTATTTAGAGTGGTGGTCTGCTGCATGATCCAGATCCAGAGTTTTCAGATCAAGCTGTGGGTCTCATTCTAGATCAACTTGTCCTTCACGGTGGGGGCGGGGCTTATTTAGAGTGGTGGTCTGCTGTATGATCCAGATCTAGATCCAGAGTTTTAAGATTAAGCTGTGGGTCTCAATCTAGAGCAACGTGTCCTTCACGATGGGGGCGGGGCTTATTTAGAGTGGTGGTCTGCTGTATGATCCATACCTAGAGTTTTAAGATCAAGCTGTGGGTCTCATTCTAAAGCAACTTGTCCATCACGATGGGGGCGGGGCTTATTTAGAGTGGTGGTCTGCTGCATGATCCAGATCCAGAGTTTTCAGATCACACTGTGGGTCTCGTTCTAGAGCAACTTGTCCTTCACGATGGGGGCGGGGCTTATTTAGAGTGGTGGTCTGCTGTATGATCCAGATCCAGAGTGTTCAGATCAAGCTGTGGGTCTCGTTCTAGAGCAACTTGTCCTTCACGATGGGGGCGGGGCTTATTTAGAGTGGTGGTCTGCTGCATGATCCAGATCCTTTACGGTGGGGCTGAACCATAGAACCAGATGCCCACCCCAGTTATTACATGGGGTGGTTATGAATACGCTGCCTGATAGTTCTAAGATTGTGGCCTTCTTCTATTCATGGTGGAGGGATACATGCAGAGTGCTGTGAGTCGGTAAAAATAGTCCCCCAATGAAAAGGTGTAGGTTCACTGGTGGTCCTGATAGTCCTCAAAATGCCTGTATGTGTGTTGTAGACATGGAGACCCTTGGTTCCCTCACCAACATGATGGAGGGATACATGTGTAGTGCTGTGTGGCAAAATAGTCCCAATAAAAATACTAGTATTTCCGGGTTTTGCACTATTTTCCCAACATCAGTATAAACACTCAGAGGGCACGTGAGGGTTCACTGGTTGTTCAGACTGTATACACAGTGTCTATATCCCTGTTCTAGATTTGGAGACCCCTGGTTCCCATTACTACCACTGTAAATAACATCCGAATCTGGAATTCCCCTTTAATGAATGATTGTCTTGTTGTAGTGTTGGGTATGTGTGGGTTTATATGTGGTCAGTTGGAGGAAAATGGAACTGATTCGAGTTCCACACCAGTGTTAATGGCTGAGTCTGCACTTTGTGGGCTCGTGCCATGTGGTGAGCTCCGAAGTTCACAGAAGAGAAAGTGAAAGCCGGAGACCACAGAGGGAAAGGGGGGGGGGCGTATTTAGAGAGGTGGTCTGCTGTATGGTCTCCGGTTTCAGATCAAAGTGTTTGAGTTCACCACTCAAACTGCATTTAAAACTTTTCGATCTGCACGTGCGATTCATTTAGACGTAAGTGAATCGACTCTTCTGGTTCGATTCAAAGAACCGACTCAGGTTCAGGCTTCATTACGCCGGGGTGTCCTGATCAGGTGGAGCAGCGGAGCCTCCTCGCCGCTTCTCGTAGCTGTTCCGGGGTGGAAGGATGTCTGAACGGACGGCTCGGTTCTGGGACTCACTGTGAGAAGTTCTGGAAACCGGTGAATCGCCGCAGCGACGTAACTGGCGCGCGCGGGTTCGGCGTGATCTGTGGACGTAGATGACGTCCTCGTCCACCCTAGACGTCCGCCAGTACTGCAATCCGCCTAGCTCGTTCTCTGAAGTGTCCGTCATCTATAGTCAACCACTCGTGACCGAAAGCAGGTCCAGCCTGACCGGACTCACCTGTGAGGAGTGACCTGCACAGAGCGCGAGGAAAGCCGAGGTAAGTGAAGTTACTGCCTGTCCATAAAACACCCAGTGTCCATGTTAGCAGCTACGCTGACCATATAGGACACTCTATAGCTCTACGGGTCCAGACTGTAGTCCATCTGTTTCTCTGTATACTGTACTACCTTGTTCTTCAATGGTCAGGACCCCCACAGGACCACCCATGATGTGGGTAGTGGATCATTCTCAGCCCCTCAGGGACACTGTGCTGGTAGAAGTGGATCAGACACTCACTGTCCACTCTATTAGACACCCCTACCTTGCTGGTCCACCTTGTAGATGACCAGTCAGAGACAATAGCCCATCTGCTGCTGCACAGTGCAGTGCTGGTCATCCTCTAGTCCTTCAGCAGTGGGCACAGGACGCTGTCCACAGGACGCTGCCCACAGGATGCTGCCCACAGGACGCTGCCCACAGGACACTGCCCATAGGACGATGCCCACAGGACGCTGCCCACAGGACACTGCCCATAGGACGATGCCCACAGGACTCTGCCCTACAGGACGCTGCCCCACAGGACGCTTCCCTACAGGACGATGCCTACAGGACGCTGCCCTACAGGACTCTGCCCCACAGGACGCTGTCCACAGGACGCTGCCCCACAGGACGCTGCCCACAGGACGCTGCTGGCTGGATAGTTTTGATTGGTGGATGGTTCTCAGTCCAGCAGTGACCACTTGAAGGACGCTGTCTATAGGACTCTGCCACACAGGACGATGCCCACAGGACGCTGCCCTACAGGACGCTGCCCCACAGGACGCTGCCCCACAGGACGCTGTCCACAGGACTCTGCCCTACAGGACGCTGCCCCACAGGACGCTGCCCCACAGGACGCTGCCCACAGGACGCAGTAGTTAGTAGCAATAGTTTTGATTGGTGGACGATTCTCAGTCCAGCAGTGACACTGAGGTGTCCAGCAGCAGAGAAACAGCTGGACTACAGTCTGTACCTGTAGAACTACACAGTGCTCCTATATGGTCAGTGGAGCTGATAGGATAGACAGGACAGATGAGAGGATACCTGTGCTGACAGGTGTGCAGGAAGTGTACCTGATCTGACGACTTCGTTATCTGTCACTACTGCGTAGCCCACCCTGCTCTTACCGGTCTCTGGGTCACGTGATGCTGAACCATCCACATGAGGAATTGTGCCATGGCTCATCCTTGAGGTCTGTTCTGGGGGAACAAAGTTCAGTAGCCATGGCAACACAATGGGGGGAGGTGGGGAGGAGGGTAGCAGGATTTCCTTTCATCCACGGTGTGCACAAATGGCGTGAGAGGGTCTGGAAGACCCAGAGTCGGAGTGGCCTGTAAAGTTTTTTCAGATTTTGGAGGAACCCTGCAAGGTGTTGCAGCAGTGCCACGGTGCAATTCCCACATTGCTCGCTAGAGGGAGCGCAAAGCATCAAATCCTCCACATACTGTATCAAGGCAGATCCCGGAGTAGCTGTGAATGAGCTCAAACTCTCAGAATGTATGGCTTACCGTCGAATGGAAACGCAAACCAGTACGGACTGTCCTTGTGAACCTGAACACCCAAAAAAGCGTTCTCCAGATCAATTACAGAGAACCATTGACTGTCTGGAGGAACCTGGCCAAGAATCGTTTGGGGGGTTGGAACATCCGATGCTCACTGTCGCGTTTACCACCCGCAGGTCCTGTACGAGTCGCCACTCGTCGGGCTGGGGTGGTCTACGAGCGCGCACTGGGGAGTCGATTACTCGGGACGATTACTCCCGCCTTCAGTAAGGACTCAAACACTGGCCTGATGCCATCAACCGCCTCCCGCTTTAGGGTATACCGAGTCTGCCTAGCCCTGAACTCTGGGTGTGATCACAACTGGTTGAGCGTTAACCAAGCCCACATCGTGTTCACCGGAAGCCCGTCATTCTTTTGGGACGTCTGCCAATCTGGGGTGCACCCTCGGTGGAGTGGTTTCTCCTGTAAGACCAGAGAGGTTCCCTACACTGGGTGTAGACGGACACTGCCCTCAACATGAACACACATACAGAGAGAGTGTTTAAAGACTCTCCTGCTAGGGCTGTAAAGGACACGGGGGTCTCCTGTGGACCGCCAGTCAGTGACTTTATGTGAGGAACACTATCCTATCCACCTCCCCACATCCTTCCATTCATCTGAACTTGGCTTTGATGGTGAGATATGAGGTTCTGTATCCATTACATTCCATAGTCCTGCCTGAGCTTTCTCCTGAGCTAGCTTTAAAGGTTATGGCTGACTGGTGTAGACTCCAAAGTCCAAACCTCCTGGTACTGAGATTTATGGGGCCATTTACAGGGCCACTGCTTATCAGCAAAGCGCTGACACACATGTAAATATACATAACCTGAATACCCTGTTTTACCATACCACAATGTATATCGTCACATGGCAGCTTTACAGGAGATGGCCACATTTCATTTGAATGTAAGTCAATGGAACCAGACGTCTTTCCAAGCCATTTTGGGCCATTTGTCTTGGTCCATTCATCATGTGATTTTCACACAGTGTAAACAGCAGCTTCGGTGTTCAGATGATGCGTAAAATTCAAAATCAACCAACATGGAGATACATATTTTCTCTCTGGACTTAGGAAAATGTATTTTTCGTTGTTATAGATGTTGCTGCTGACTGAATAGGAAACCTGCCAGAGCTAACAGACACTTCCACTACCAGGTCTCTCTGTAGCCTACACCTCCAAGGTAAGGGTTACAGTGTTCAGAAAGATAAACGACAAGCCAGTGTTTCTGTGTTAAGAAGAAATTACTGGCAAAATGTTGAGCGTCTAAGCAGTTCTCCTGATCTTTCTCTTCCTTACATTAGAACATTCAGGGCTTCCCTCGTTCTTCCCCGTATGGCAACCTTCTAAATCTCCATCCGGTCACGAGAGAAAGATGGCCAAGTCGATCGAAAGCGGTGAGTTAAAGTACATCCCCAACGTACAGTCCTCCTCCAGTGTTACACTGAGTTACTGTACACCAACACACTACTTACAGCACACTAACACATTACACTTACTGAGTTACTGTACACCAACACCCTACTTACAGCACACTAACACATTACACTTACTGAGTTACTGTACACCGACACGCTACTTACAGCACACTAACGCATTACACTTACTGAGTTACTGTACACCAACACGCTACTTACAGTACACTAACACCATACACTTACTGAGTTACTGTACACCAACACCAGCACACTAACACATTACACTTACTGAGTTACTGTACACCAACACACTACTTACAGCACACTAACACATCACACTTACTGAGTTACTGTACACCAACACACTACTTACAGTACACTAACACATTACACTTACTGAGTTACTGTACACCGACACACTACTTACAGCACACTAACACATTACACTTACTGAGTTACTGTACACCAACACACTACTTACAGCACACTAACACATTACACTTACTGAGTTACCGTACACCAACACACTACTTACAGCACGCTAACACCTTACACTTACTGAGTTACTGTACACCAACACACTACTTACAGCACACTAACACATTACACTTACTGAGTTACTGTACACCAACACGCTACTTACAGCACACTAACGCATTACACTTACTGAGTTACTGTACACCCACACGCTACTTACAGCACACTAACACATTACACTTACTGAGTTACTGTACACCCACACGCTACTTACAGCACACTAACACATTACACTTACTGAGTTACTGTACACCAACACTCTACTTACAGTACACTAACGCATTACACTTACTGAGTTACTGTACACCAACACGCTACTTACAGCACACTAACACATTACACTTACTGAGTTACTGTACACCGACACACTACTTACAGCACACTAAC
>JAMWET010001771.1:30000-38360 GCA_024036415.1 Prochilodus magdalenae
AATGTTTAATTAAATGTACAAATTTAAATGGAAAAAAAATATTTTGAAGAAATCTACAAATTTATTTGAAAAAAATATTTTAAAGAAAATGTGCAAATTTATATAAAGATAAAATTTATTTGAAGAAATCTACAAATTTATTTGAAAAAAATATTTTAAAGAAAATGTGCAAATTTATATAAAGAAAAAATATTTTGAAGAAATCTACAAATTTATTTGAAAAAAATATATTTTTTTAAAATGTGCAAATTTATCTAAAGAAGAAATATTTTGAAAAAAGCTACAAATTTATTTGAAAAAAATATTTTTTTTAAATGTGCAAATTTATATAAGAATTTTTTTTTTGAAGAAATCTACAAATTTATTTGAAAAACATTTTTTAAAAAAATGTGCAAATTTATATAAAGAAAAAATATTTTGAAAAAATCTACAAATTTATTTGAAAAAAATATTTTAAAGAAAATGTATAAAATTTATATAAAGAAAAAATATTTTGAAGAAATCTACAAATTTATTTGAAAAAAATATTTTAAAGAAAATGTGCAAATTTATATAAAGATAAAATTTATTTGAAGAAATCTACAGATTTATTTAAAAAAATATTTTAAAGAAAATGTGCAAATTTATATAAAGAAAAAATATTTTGAAGAAATCTACAAATTTATTTGAAAAAAATATATTTTTTTAAATGTGCAAATTTATATAAAGAAGAAATATTTTGAAGAAATCTACAAATTTATTTGAAAAAAATGTTTTTTTTAAATGTGCAAATTTATATAAGAATTTTTTTTTGAAGAAATCTACAAATTTATTTGAAAAAAAATTTTTTTTTAAATGTGCAAATTTATATAAAGAAAAAACATTTTGAAGAAATCTACAAATTTATTTGAAAAAAATATTTTAAAAAAAATGTGCAAATTTATATAAATAAAAAATATTTTGAAGAAATCTACAAATTTATTTGAAAAAAATATTTTAAAGAAAATGTGCAAATTTATATAAAGAAAAAATATTTTGAAGAAATCTACACATTTATTTGAAATAAATGTTTTAAAGAAAATGTGCAAATTTATATAAAGAAAAAATATTTTGAAGAAATCTACAAATTAATTTGACAAAAATATTTTTTAAAAAATGTGCAAATTTATATAAAGAAAAAATATTTTGAAGAAATCTACAAATTTATTTGAAAAAAATATTTTTTTAAAAAATTTGCAAATTTATATAAATAAAAAATATTTTGAAGAAATCTACAAATGTTTATGAAAATTCTTCTTTAAATTTTCAAATATATAAAAATATATTATAAATAAAAATATATAAATATTATAAATAATAAATATATAATTAGGAAATATATTATAATTATATTTCTATTACCATGCTTCCAATACAAAATTTCTGATGAGAATAAAAATAATTAACTGATTAATATCAAAGATTTTAATGGTTTTATTGTTTTAATAATTTATTTAATTTTTTTTGTTTATTTAATATTTATTATTTATTCATTTTATTTAAAAAGGGATGTAACACGCCTGGTGTGGGGGCCGAGTGAAATGAAAAGCTAACTGATACATAAGACACAAAAAAAGAAACTGCTTTTATTTTTATAATTTTTTTAAATTTTCATGAAACATATTCCTTATGTTTGGAATACTCCATATGCAGGATTAAACACGCCTCCATTCCTCACTCTCCAGACTCTCTGTCGCTCCGGGGAGGTACGAGTGCAGAGTCACCGGCCTCTGTTGGGAATGCTCCAGTGAAGCTGAACTGGAGTATCTTTTGAGTGACTGGGAAGACGTTGGGGAATTCCTGGAATTCGCTTTCAACCCTGCGGGCCGTTACTGGACGTGACGCTCGTCTCCGGGGAGCTCACTGCTGTCCGCCTACCACACTTCCTCTGTTTAGGTAAACATGCTTCCGGTACACGAGAGAAACGATATCTCAGATCAGCCCCACAAAGCTCAGGACGTCTGAGGAGGTGTTCTCGGTTCTGCAGGTTCCTCGCCTTCCCTGAGTGACGCAGTCAGAGTTCTCCATGTAGAAGAGGCCGGAGTCTCCATAGAGCCATGCCAGTTGTCCTGCCACAGTGCCGGGCTGCTCCACCCCAGGTTCTCACCGAGAGGGGTTCTCGTCAGGACCGGGTTCTCTGTGAAGGCCCACTGTGAGGTGCTGATCTACTGCACCCTGACTGCTCACCTGACCCTTCATGTGTACCTGGTTCCATGTGACGCAAAAATGATAGAGGTGAGGACGGTAACGAGCTGACCTTAACACTCAGTGCTAGGTTAGGTGTGAGGTACGACGTTAAGGTGCTTCCTCTCTAGTCTGTACAGAAACAGGAGAACGGCAGCATCAGGATCCCGAAGCCACATCCCGATATCTCTCTGCAGATGAAGAATCGCTACACGCTGAGCACCTCCTGCTCCTCCACCATCACCCCTCAGGTGAGTCTAGGAGATCATCATCATGACCTTCAGACATCAGTCAAGTCACGCCCAGTGCCCATTACCCTCGTGTGGCACTCTGTCTGGTGTGTCCCGGAGGTTGGTGTAGCTTAGCGGATAACACCGCTACCCACCAGGGAGCTGCTCCCACCATGTGGGAGACTGGGGTTCGAATCCCGGTGCGGCTGACTACACTGTGCTACACCGTGGGCAAGACTCCTAACATCGGCCCACCTGTAAACTCCTAACATCGGCCCACCTGTAAACTCCTAACATCGGCCCACCTGTAAACGAGTAACCTTGTAAGTCGCTCTGCATAAGAGCCATAAATGTAAACCAGGGGTGGTCATAATATTCTGAAATGACCAACCTGCCCTGCCCTGATGATAAATCCGATCATCGTTTACTAGTTGGACCTATTTGTCTCCACAGAGGTTGAAGCTGAGGTACACCACCCAAACCCCCAACTACTTTGAGGTGTACATTAAAGATGTGAATGAAGACTTCCAGCTGCGTTTAACGAGCGAGGAGGAGGAGGAGGAGCCGGTGTGGAAAGCTGACATACGCTCAGGTATGTTAACCCCACCCCCCTTACAGTGCTCACCTGTACTCACCCAAGTCATGATGATGTCACTAATGTTACTATACCATCTCTTCGTTTGTGACCTTCAGCTGAGTATCGTAGAAGCCCCAGTCGTGGTGGTAAGTACACTTTGGTCACCTCCACAGCTTCATGACATGTGACATTAAAGTAACCATAGTAACAAAGGCCTGGAACTGGGAAACCCATGTATTCCTCTGTTTCAGTTCTGGGTGAGTTACGGGCTCCGTTAAGGACTGCGTAACTGCCATACCGCGTTAGTCAATATGAATGAATACAGCTGTTACAGCTGTTACAGCTGTTACATATTAACGTCTCGTGTTACTTGGCACTTTTACGTAACACTACTTTCACGTGTTTTCTTAACATGTTAACGATATTCACGCTTTGTTAATGCGTCACTTGTAATGGTAGATGATTATTGTAAAGTGTTACCGATACTTGTAACATTAAAGTAACAGTAGTAACAAAGACCTGGAACTGGGAAACCCATGTATTTCTCCGGTGCAGCGTGAGTTATGTGGACATCCAGGTGTTTAATATAACTTCCACACAAACCATACCGGGTTAGTCATTCAGGATGTAACTGAATACCGCGTTGTTTACAGCTGTTACAGCTGTTACATGTTTACGTTGTGTGTTACTTGGCAGGTTTACGTAACACTGCACGTGTTTTCTTAACGTAGTAACGTTATTCATGCTTTGTTAATGCGTCACTTGTAATGGTAGACGATTAATGTAAAGTGTTACCGATACTTGTAACATTAAAGTAACCATAGTAACAAAGGCCTGGAACTGGGAAACCCATGTATTCCTCTGTTTCCATTCAGTTACAGCTGTTACAACTGTTACATGTTAACGTCGCGTGTTACTTGGCACTTTTTCGTAACACTGCACGTGTTTTCTTAACGTTTTAACGATATTCACTCTTTGTTAATGCATTACTTGTAATGGTAGACGATTAATGTAAAGTGTTACCGATACTTGTAACATTAAAGTAACAGTAGTAACAAAGGCCTGGAACTGGGAAACCCATGTATTCCTCCGTTTCCATTCCGTGTGAGGGTTATGTGGATCATGTGGAAGGTGTTAATATATATAGTTTTATTCCACACAAACAATTACTGGGTTACGGACTCCATTCAGGACTGCGTAACTGCCATACCGCATTAGTCAATATGAATGAATACAGCTGTTACAGCTGTTACAGCTGTTACATATTAACGTCTCGTGTTACTTGGCACTTTTACGTAACACTTCACGTGTTTTCTTAACGTATTAACGATATTCACGCTTTGTTAATGCATTACTTGCAATGGTAGACGATTAATGTAAAGTGTTACCGATACTTGTAACATTAAAGTAACAGTAGTAACAAAGGCCTGGAACTGGGAAACCCATGTATTCCTCCGTTTCAGTTCCGTGTGAGGGTTATGCGGATCATGTGGAAGGTGTTAGTATATATAGATTTATTCCACACAAACAATTTTTGGGTTATGGACTCCATTCAGGAATGCGTAACTGCCATACTGCATTAGTCAATATGAATGAATACAGCTGTTACAGCTGTTACAGCTGTTACATGTTAACGTCTCGTGTTACTTGGCACTTTTACGTAACACGTAACGATATTCCATGCTTTGTTAATGCATTACTTGTAATGGTATACGTTGAATGTAAAGTGTTACCGATGCTTGATAAAAAAATTTATTTAAATTTATTTTTAAATTTAAATTTTTAAAATTTATTCATTAATTTAAAGTTTATAAAAATTATATATATGAATGAATCTAGTTTATTTCCGTACCCAGAGTGTTTAAGGTAATCGGACAGATCAAACCGGCGTGCAGGACTGTGGAACCGTTACTGGAACGTTAAGAACGCCGAGAGAGTCGTACCAGATACTCAAAGCAAAGGTTCACCTCCTGTAGCCACGTACCGATATGCAACACTGGATCGTTGTCCTCCAGAAATAAATGACCAGGTCTAATATTTTTGTCGTGTTTGTTTAATTGGGTTCTTCTTATCTACTTTTAGGACTAGTTTGAAAATTTAAAAAAAAAATCCAGTTTTCTGGTACGACTAGTTTGAAAATCTGGAGATTTCTAGTTTTCCAGTTTTCTGGTATGACAGGTTTGAAAATTAGTCTAGTTTGAAAAGCTTTAGGTAATATTTATGCAGAAATTTAGAAAATTCTAAATGGAAAACCGGTTCAAACTTTCAAGCAATGGTAGACAATTAATGTAAAGGGTTACCGATACTTGATAAAAAAATTAATTTCAATTTATTTTTAAATTCATTTATTTATTTAAATTTAAAAAAAAATTTTTTTTTTAATTTATTTTCATTAATTTAAAGTAATCGGACAGATCAAAAATTATATATATGAATGGTCTAGCCGTCTAGTCCCTCCAGACATAAATGAACAGGTCTAGTTTATTTCCGCTATGTTCCGCCACATACCGATATGAAATAAATGACCAGGTCTAATATTTTTTGTCACGTTCGTTTAATTGGGTTCTCCTTATCTACTTTTAGGACTAGTTTAAAATGTTTTTAAAAATTCCAGTTTTTTGAATTAAAAAAAAAAAAAAGAATTTTGAAAATTTTGGCCTAGTTAAAAAAAAAGTTTTAGGTCAAATTTATGCGGAAATTTAGAAAATTCTAAATCGAAAAAAAGGACCCACGTACCGATATGCAAAATTTTCAAGCCAACACTATTTCTATATTGTAATACTTTTATATGGTAAAACAAATAATAAAAACTATGCATTTATTGCATTAAATAAATGACTCTGACTGAAATAACCATTCAGTATTTCTATATTGTATATTATTTAATATTTATTTGAATGATTACTAGTTTTATATATTTTTGCCAAGAGAAGTATTATATATTACTGGCCCAAGAAAGAAGTATTATTACTTTATTTTTAAGGTTCTACTGATGAACCAGAACTTGAGCTTGTTGCTGGTTTCTACTCAGGTCAGCATTTCGTGGACGTCCACAGAAAGAGCCTAATCCAGAGAGTGAAGCTGGTGGAGCCCATAGCCGATGACCTTTACCCCAAAATCAGCGAAGAGAAATATTCCAAAATCGCCAAAGCTGGAACAAGCCAGGACAAAATGAGGGTCATCTACGACATACTGCTTTCGGGCGGGCCGTCGCTGAAGGATGTTCTCTTACAGAGTTTGCAACAAAATGAACCTGATCTTCTCGAAGAGCTTTCCCAGTCCTGATGAGACGGATCCGAAGACGGAGCCGGAGCAACTTCACGTAGACGCCGATGTCTGAAATCATGCTGACCCTGTGGACACTGATCTAATTCTCAAGGAGATTTCCCTCCCCGACTGCAGAGGTCACCATCTGTTCAGGACCACCTGTCTCACTGTAGTAGCTATGTGCTATGTGCTCCCAGAAGGAACCAGCCGACGGGAATGAAACTTGGTGGGTGGGGTTGACTTGGTGAGACATGCCAATGATTCGTGTTTCACACTCGGCAGCACATGTGACGTAAGCATGGACGAGTCTTCTCACTGTAGCCATCTGACTGTATAGGGTCATCCTGTTGCGTGTGCTCTCCATTCGGACTCCTGCTGGTATGTGCCTCAGTCGTGCCGTAGGGCTCTGGGACGCAGGATGGCCATACCAGTCGTGCGGATACTACCGTAGGACGCTGCTGGCAGGAGTGGATCAAATAAGGCACCCACCAGGCTCTGGGAGACCCTCACCAACCACAGACCGAGAGCCAACGAATCGTCCGGGGGAGTTAGCGAGCAGTGATGCCCTCTGGGAGTCATCCTGGTAGCGCCAGCACCATTGACAGATGGCTGCAAGAGCCGGACTGCCCTTAACACCACGTCAGTGTTGCCAAGGACCGCAATGGTGTGGTGCTAGACTGTCATGGAGTAGTTCAGAAGGGTGGTGCAGTCCCACACGTCCTTCTGGGTGCAGCTGTTCTGTTCTTGATGATGAGTATGAGTATGATAAATCTCTAGAGCCCTTCTTGGGCTCGTCTATTTGCTCAAGTAATTAATAAACCAGGCATTTGGACGACCGTAAATGTGTGTGAGAGTCTCTGGTGAGCATCTCACGTCCCTCCAGGTGCTTCCTGTGTCCTCTGCCCATTCCTCCCTGATGGGGGAGCCACTAATGTAGGTGGAATCAGACTACTCTCCGGTTTTCACAACGAACGCTCCTGTCCCCAGAGGAAACGAACGTCTCCTACCTGGAGGTTTCTCTGAAGCTTCTTCTCATCATCAAACTCCACCGTCTCCACCACCTCCTCCCCCTGTTCCCTTAGCAACAACTGTAGGTGAAATTCATCGGAACGGGCAGAACTTCCCTCCCAGCCGTAGGAGCGAGATAGACTTCCAGTCTGTTGACCCTGGACCACAGCATGCTGGAACTGGAAAGCTGTATTGTTTTGGGTGACCCTGGCTTTAACCAGACCCTAAGAAGGGGAATCCTACTGATCAGTCTCTGGGATGTAAACGGAATCCTTCAGAGAGGGTTTGGTTTCCTCCTCGACCAGCGTGAACGTTTATAATAACGTTTATATATATTATACGGCAATAAATATATATTCCATTGGCAATCAGGTGACCTTTGAAAATTCCCATATCCCAAGCTTTCCGGCTAGAAGAAGATATCTGCCTCAGTCTGTCCGTGGAATATCAGTGACCTTTGACCCACAAATGGTATATCCAAACATAGCATCATCATGGCATCACATTCTCCCATGGCTGGAACCCTGGGTACAGTTCTGCACCTCTGTTCAAATCCACATAACCCTAACCTGTACCAGGTATAAGCATAAAGAGGCACAAAGCCAAGCACTGGATTGCAGTGCAGCCCCCCACTGTGTTCAGCTAGCTGCGCCCAGCACACACTGCAGTGTGCTATTACGCTACCTTCATCTCAGCCTGTCTTTTCTAGGGCCTTGAAATCCTGCTAGGTGGTTTGACAGCAATGCACGTCATCCGTACTATAGAAAGCCATTTTGGTTCATAACATAATTCACTTTGCGCTTCACCTCCACCCACTCGTTCTAGGGTTAGACGGAGGGCTGTTGGCGCGTAGTCCAAACCACAGGAGTTTTGGTATTGGTGTGAATCTGTTTTCAGAGCAGTCACGTGGTTTGTGAGGGGTGCAGTGTCTGAGACACACGGGCAGGGCTTTTCAGTGAAGTGAGACTGGGTTCCGGAGTAGAGCGCCGGCTCAGGGACTGGAGAATGTGGCCTGGGGTGAGTTATATGGGGGTGAGTTATATGAAAAACTGAAATAGCATGTGGGCTGCAGTCAG
>JAMWET010001772.1:0-82500 GCA_024036415.1 Prochilodus magdalenae
CAGAAACCGTGCCAGTGGCGGAACGGAGATGGCCGTATATGCGTGAAGATGAGGTCTTATGCATAACTGGAAACATAAAGGATACGAGTGCTAATTTGACAAAGAGCCAAACGACTGAATAAGGAATGTGGTTTGTTGTTTTTACCGGTTGGTGTGCAGGTACTGTGCAAGTGTCTAATGCTGCCGGTTCCGCCCACACGTTCTAACTGGCCGGAAAGTGGTCTACATGTGATGTTGTATCTGATAAGAACACCGTACCTGTATCCTTCCATTGACCACTTGTTGCTAAGCAACAGCAGTTGTCACTTGGCTCCAGGCTGCCGGAACTACTTTCTGTGGTGGAAGGAGCGGTCAGAATTGAAGACGTGTCGGTGAAACGGTGTTAAGAGCCACTTTACTTTTCCTTTGGTCTGCTTCTGTTGTTTAAAGACAGTGAAGAGTTGGAGGCAGTGCATTATAGTGAGTCATATCACAGCTGTTGTGGTTAGACCCTGGCTGCTGTGAAAGAGTGAGCAATAATGATTTAAATAGGCTACACATTTCATTAAATGTATTAATAGTATTAGCTGATATTATTTAATATTAAATGTTGACTCCTGTTGTTGTAGTTAACCAAAGCTTGGCTATCACCCAAACCCAAGGATAAGGTATTATTATACACTCATCTAAAAAGGGGGGGGGGCGGGTATTGTAATAGTGCGTGGCCCACACTATGGGTAGTGTCGGGCGAGAGGTCTAAGGGCCTGGAAAAAGTTGGTCGGCACGAGGACTAAGATGTTTCCCCTCCACCTTTTTATTTACACGAGACAGACAGCTATTTACATATTTACAGGCACGTACCCTAAACGGACAGAACAAAAAACAAACATAACTAACTCAAACCTCTATAAGAGGGGGATATGTCAGATCTGACTGCACTACAAAGTCATTCAGATCTTGCATTCCTACACTTTAGCCTCTCGGCCTGGGCAAACAAAAAAGGTTCCCTTTATCCATGTTGCACCCTGTTATATTCGATTAGCCCCTCCCCCAGAATATACCATTATTACTTTGGGTAAAATAAGGACAATGAATATAAAAACATTTGAAGTGCAACAAGCGATTATCCAATAATCGGTTAATCCATACCTCTTACAAGTCATGACCTTGTTGTTATTGAACTCATTACACACTGTGCACTCATCTACATGCATAATCAACCTTGTATAATTTCTGTGCCTCCCTCCCTTCTGCAGAGGTTAGCCTAGCCCAAGTAAGTAAAAGTCTGAGTTTCGACCTCATTACTCTTTTACACCAAATGGGTAAAGACTAGTCACAGGTGAGTATATACATCTTATACCATGCACTGGTGATGCGTGGATCATCACAGGTATAAAATAAAAATCATGAGGCATGTGAATGATTAAGGTTTTACGCTCAGCCACGCATGTGACATAAGCAAGGATGGGCCTTATCGCTGTACTGACTGACAGTATGCGACCGTCCTGTCCTCCGTGACGCAGGACGGTCTTATCGCACCAACTAATTGTTCTACGTGCGCGGAGTGACCCAGCTGCCACTACTGCAAACCATGTCAGTCGTGCGGTTGAAGCTATATTTCATCGAATTCATCATGCTAGTGGCAGCACCATTGGCAGAACGCAGAGATCCACCATGCTCATGCGAGAGTCCGTTTTGACGACTGCCCCTTAAAAACAGCAATGTCAACACATCACCAAAGACTGCACGATCGGTGCGACGTGCCAGACTGTCATGGAGAGACTCACGATGTCAGTGAGTCATCTTCAGTGATGAATCCCCCTTCAGTAATGAGTCCCGAGACGACCAATGCATTTGTGCCAAGATGAGCAATTTGTTGTCATGTGTCACATGTCCAGAAGACCTGCTGTCACTTGAATGTGTAAGAATATTCCAGAGGCATGGGGTAGATTATCACACAACACCATTAGGAACCTCTACATCTCTGGCATGTTGCGTTAGCAAACATAGACACAGAGAGATGCTTCTGTATGTGTAGCTCAATAAATATTCCCCATGTCAGTCTACATTTATCATCATTTAATTTTCCTGGTAACCTTTATCTTCCTTCCCAACAGCACTGCAGTTCTTCCACTACCTTCTGGGTGTAACCTTTCCCTTTGATGATGAGTGTAAATAACTAGTATTTTTAAAAAACATTCTGTTGACTTTCAACTACACAATGCATATTGTTGCTGTCCATTAAATGTACGTCATTTAGTTTGAATAGAAATCAGTGGAACCAGATGTCTCTCCAGGCAGTTTTGGGCCATTTCTGTTGGTCCATTCTTTATGAAATTTCCACACAGAGTAAATAGCAGGTCATGTGATCAAATGAGGCATAAAAGTAAAAATCAACAAAAATGGAGATACTTGTTTTTCTTTGGACAGTGACGGTGTATAGAAACCAAAAGACAAAAAAAAAAACATTATTTTGAATTTGTGATGTCACAAATAAGAACACTTTCACTTATATCAACCTTGATGACTGTTTCTGTTACTTGAAAAAAAGTGGGAACACCCCCCTCATAATTTTGCAACTTTGTATGAATGTGAGTGATCTGGATGCAGTAGGATCATTCATTATATGTTTGGAGAGAAAATGGACATTGGTAGTTACAGCAGCAACACATGTAAAAACTCCTAATGAGGATATAGTAGTGAAAACGTGTTGTTAAGGGGTTATGGTGGTTTCTGTGGACAGAAGATAACAACAGTAGAAGAAGATGGACAGAAAGAAAGACAAAAAACAGGAAGCCAGAATTTTGGGATATGAAGATCGATAGAAGAGAAGAGGAAATCAGAGAAAGACTGAGATCATGGAGAGACAAGGACCACCAGAATCGGAAGCCGTGAATCAGTGATTCACTGTCAATACCATGCACCCACATAATCGTGCGTCCAGAAACAAACAACTCTTTATTGGTTAAATTGAATATTATCATAGGAATAGCTGAATACTATGAAAGGGTGTCGACGTGATAACAAAAAGATGCGGGAAAACCTAAACCCACCCTATCCACCCTGGAATACCACACCCGTGGATGCGGACATGGGTTGGTAGTTGTACGTGTAGATGCTATTGAAAGCTCTTTATTTTGGAGAGGAGAGCTTGTATGTGGAATACACACCTGGGGCCCGCTTTTGCATACGTAGGCTTGTTTTTTTTTTTTTGTTGAAGCTCTCTGCTGAAATGCATGTACTCTCCAGACAGGTTTACGTGGGTCTAAAAAATAACGCCCTCCTTCGTTTGGACATCTGACTAGGAAATCGTCATAATTTCATGAAAGCCGCAGCGTAATTAAATCTTAATCAGGTTTGGTCCCTGTCATCGTGGGGGACTGGCAAAAATAACCAGTGCTGTATTAACTCCCACTGAGTCAAAGTGAGTCAGATCCAGCACTGTAGCGAGAGCTCAGCAGGAGTCAACGCTGATGATTTTCAGATTATTCGTTTATTTTTGGTATGCAAATGAAGGGGCTGTGGATGTGACTGATTTGTTGACTATGTAAGCTGTTTATTGTCTTGCATTTGTTTTAATTTCTGATTCATTTTTTTTATATCTCGGTAAATTTCCATATTCCATATTGTATGTAATCACCTGTCCAGCTTCTATACAGGCTCTCCTAGTTAATGTTCGGAATATCTGATGAATTTAGTGGTTCAGATGTAAATCGGAGTGGCTTGGTGTAAATTGTCTCATTGTAGAGACTTAGATGTTCTTTACAGTGGTGGTGATGGGAACCAGGGGTCTCCATGTCTACAACACAAGTATAGCTCTTTGATTTACTACCTTAAACAGGAAAAAACATAATTACTGCCTTTATTGAGCTACACATACAGAAGTACATTTACATTTACGGCATTTAGCTGACGCTCTTATCCAGAGCGACTTACAAGGGTAATCATATTACAGGTGGGTCAATGTGGTGTTAGGAGTCTTGCCCAAGGACTCTTATTGATGTAGCACAGCATAGTCACCTAGACCGGGAATCGAACCCTAGTCTCCCACATGTGGTGGTGGTGGTTCCCTGGAGGGTAGTGGAGTTATCCGCTGAGCTACACCAACCACCAGTAATGTGTCTCAGTGTGGTATCAGGCCACCATGTCAACATGCCAGACTTCTCCACATCTTCTTCGCGTGTCCTGTGATAGTCCATCCCATGCAGCCTGAATATTCCCACACAGTTCCTGTGGAGGTGGAGGTGGAGTGACACCAGGTCTTCTTGACGTGTGACAGCAAACCGTTCATCTTGGCACTGACCACGGTGTCTCCACACACAGATTCGTTGGTCGTCTCCACCATGACTTAATTAAGACCCATCACTGCACGTGACCTGCTACCATTCTAAGTCACTCCATGACAATCTGACACGACACCATTGCAGTCTTGGGTGATGCTGATGTGATGTTAAGGGCAGTCATTGTAATGGTCTACGTGCATGTAGTTCTGTGTCGTGAAGCCGTCCGCCAGTGGTGCTGCCACTAACAGGATGACTCATTGAGGAAATAACTGCTTGAGGAATCTCCATAATCGTGACTGTTGGGTCAGTCAGCTACAGTGATAAGGCCCATCCTGGCTCACGTCACATGAGAGGCAGAGCATGAAGCTGGAATCATTAGCATGTCTTACAGTGTTAATCCTACACACTGAGTTTCATATTGGTCTGTTGACTCCTTCTGGGTGCAGCTATTTGTTGAACTGCTTTTTTAATAATGGGTGTATATGATGGGTTTATGGTAAAACAGGAAAACCTAAAGAAGGGTTTTCCTTGGGAGCTGTTTGGCCTTACAGCCCTACAGTCATCCCTCTCCTATAAGTAGATTTTAGAAGGAGTAGTTTTTGAATCCCCCATAAACAGTGCCTCTACAGTTGCATACTCACCAACCTTTAATGTACTGCGTGGGAGCTTGTATAGGTGACCATCTGGTTCCCATCACTGCCACTGTAAACGATTCTTACTCACGGAGGAGCGTTTGACACGGGGGGGGGGGGGGGCGCAAGCCGCTCTGCATGACTTTTGTTACACATCTTTTAAACATGAACCATCCGTTGATAGACGTGCTATTAGAGTAGGAGGTGGTTCCTCTGTGTGCAACCTGTTTTGTTTTGAGGACGTGCGAACCTGTAATTATATTCATACAATTATGGTTTTTTGTGTTTTGATGTTGGTGGCATGTGTTCGGATGTTAGCGTAAGAGCTCCCTCCAGAGTGTAAGAGTACCAATCAGCTCCTCTGCGTTTGTGGTATAAACCCTTGGGGGGGACTCTGACTTTCTTATCCTCTTCCTACCGTGTCTCCTCGGCTTTGTGCTGACGGTGAGGCATAGCTTGCATCTTTAACTAGCCGGAAAATGTGTTGACTCGGCTGGTTTCTAAAGCCCCTGCCTGGCGGATTCTCTGCTCTCCAGTGTAATCCATGGTAGCACTTGTCCTTATGTGTGACTAGCATTCGCTAATATCCACTTTGTCAATGACGCATTGTCCATGACAGTGTGGAGGAGTCAGCCGCAGCCGTGTGTGGAGGTCATCAGATTAGCTCAGGCTCCGTATCAGCGACCATTCACCACCCCCTCCAACCCCCCGTCCCCAGGTTTCATCTTAGTCTTAGCTACCAAAGGGCTTGACTGTATGACGTTAACTAGAAGGGGAAGTTCTTGAACGTACCTGACTCTGAAAAATCGGCTAATAAATAAATAATAATTAATAAATAAATTCTGGATAATTAATAGTCTTTATAAGAATTAATTGTTTGTAGAAAATTCCCACTAGAAGCAATTCCCTTGCTAGCATGTTGGTAGATGATTGCTGTGGTGGCTTATGGTCTCCCAGGTGGCCGCTAGAGTGTTGGTATGTGGTTGCTGTAGTATCTTAGTTAGCAGCTAGGTAGTTGTTATGGTGTTCAGAGTGTATTTTCTCTATCCATGTTTCTCTGGCATTGGCTTGTAAGTTACTTAGTACTGGTTGTTTGAGATTGATTGCTGTGGTTGCAGAAAGGCCGTGGACTGTAAAGTATTAATGTGTGATTGGCTGTTGGTATGATAAAAATGCAAGACTAGGGTGTTACTGAGCAGTTTTAAAGGCATACAAGGTTTTGGTTATTAGGGGTGGGAATCACCAAAGGCCCCATATATGTCTTTTTAATCACAATGCTCAGTTCATGAGACAATATTCCTGCAGTTGTGTGAATATTGTGGTGTGCTGAGTACTGTGAGAACATGTCAAGCAGACCAACTGACAAACACCGTGATAAAAAATTAGGTTTTTACACGGCATTTATCATGAGGAGCACACTTATGGGAGGAGCGAACTTACCAGACTGATCTATACCGTGAATGCGATATCTTACATCTGAGGGCAGTTTAAGCTGACGCCCTTATCCAGAGGCGACTTTACAAGGTTAATACTATTACAGGTAGGAGCCAGAATGTAGTGTTATGGACTCTTGCCCAAGGAACTCTTATTGGTGTAGCACAGCATAGTTACACCCAGCCCGGGATCGCAAACCCCGAGGTCTTCCCACATGGGACGGGTACGCTTCCCCTGGTGAGCTAGTGGTAGTTTTATCCATTGTGGCCACCCCACCCCACAATTACAACCTGTGCTCTAATTAAAAACCCTACCTAACTTACTTTGATAACAGGATAAATGAAATAGCAATACTCGGCATCCTAGCAAATCTCAGTGCTATGCTGTATTACCCCCACCTGCCCACCAAAACCTCTATTTATTATGACATTGCTATAGATTGTTAGTGTGAATTGGTGGTGGTTATTGTATTCTAGCTGTTACAGAAAGACCAGCTGACTGGCAGACTTGATTGTTTGGTGTAAGCGCAGCAACAACAAATCCAAATTCAGAAAGAGCTGTTGTGATTCTGCAAGAACTTGAGGCGGCATTTTTTCACTGGCTGAGGAATGGAAAAGCAGGAAGTACTGGAACCCAGGCAACGAAATGGGGATTTACAGTTGCATTTTTGTCAGGAATGTTGGATTCTGGAGTACAGTTATACCTCAGGTTATTTACTGTGTCGACTGCCCATGAATTAAATATGATATCTCCCTGTATATTTTCTGTAACTGTCATTTTTTTTGTCAGCACGTATTAAAAATATGAATCATATGACGTTGATGCTCCAGACAAAGGACCGGGAAAAGGTGTGTTAGGTAGTGTTAGCTTGTCTGAACAAAGCCAGTTTTCCTTAGAAGGGGAAACTCCCCTTAGCACATTTAGACAGTAAGCCAGAGAACTTTGTAGACTTGGCGGTTATACCTGGAACAGAGAAGCAATAAGGAATATGAAAGACTATGACTATATATACGTTATATTGTTTTCTAGATACATTTATTCAAGTACACATAGTGAAATATGAAATATTGACAGATTTTTGTATTAATTGACTGTTTTCTGCTATTAATACTTTGCTAAGTATATTAGGGAGCTAATGAATCTATGTGAATCTATGTTAAAATTTAGGCATTCGTATTTATCAGTTTCTGTTTGGTGTTTAATTTAATTCTCCACTTTTGTTGACAACACCTATACCGCTTTGTGATTGGTTACTGGTTTCTGACTTTGGAGCTTAAGCATTTTATTTTAGACCAAATTATTAAAAAGCTGAGAAATCCTTTTGCTCCTGTGCTGTAAGCAGCTGGATTTACTAAGAAGTGAGCCACACCAACCACACGACAGTGTGCAACACCAACAACAGCATGGAGCATAATAACATAAATTTATCAGCTATATGGAGAGTATGTAGATTCTAGCACCTGTACTGTAGCTGAATGGATGTCATTTAATTTTTGGTTTTGTGAATAGGCACAATGCACCAGAGATACAGCCGTGCCAAATTTAGATGGGTATTACAGTGGTGGTGAAATCAACACAGATGTAGCCACGGTGTCATGCTTTACATTCCCTCTTCATTTTAGGTTTGGGCATCCAGCTCGTGCGAGACCGGTTGAGACGAGGGCTCTGACTGAATCCTGTTTATGTATTTCTGTGGTGTTGCTGAAGGGGACCTCTGTGCAGGTGAGAACCGGGACCATCGATCTGTGTACTTTTAATGATGTAGCTCCCTTGAAGTCATTTAGAGCTGGAAGGGAATCCTCATACAGTCCGTGTGCAGACCTCCTGCAGGAACCTTTTCAGCAGGAGGAGCTTCTACACCTCAGCCTTCCAGGCTGTCTCAGTAATGTCTTTGAATTTGATGCCTCTTTTCATTTCCTGGTTTACTCTGTGGGAACGTTAATGTCTCTCTGAGGGTCTTTAATAAACGTAGGGCTTCAGTGATCACTGTGGCCGTGAGTTCACATCACTGATATAATGGCAAATAGGGTAATTACTTAATCACCTAATCACGGTTACTTGATGCGATTGCAGTTAATTGATACTATTACAGTTATTTAGACTACAGTAATTATCCGCAGTCGTTAGTCTTCTGGAACATGCAGAAGTGTATTTGTGTACTTTGGGTTAAGGCAGTTAAATCAGATTCATGATGAAAATAAAAAACGGTTGTAGCTTCTAACATGCTTAGTGGGTGGTGCTAGGTAATATTGGTGGACCCACTTTTGTCTTGGTGGAGAGGACCAATGAATCTGTGTGTGGAGGTGCAAGATGGACGGTAGGAAAGACCGTAAGACTGTAGGAACTGTGTTAGAGTATTCAAGCTGCACAGGATGGATTATCATAGAACACAATTGGGAGCCTCTACAACTCCATCCAGAGGTGTTAGCGAACACGGCGGCCCAAAGCCATAATGGGGCCCAATGCCGTCATGAGGCCCAATGCCGTCATGAGGCCCAATGCCGTCATGAGGCCCAATGCCGTCATGAGGCCCAATGCCATTTCACATTTCCTGATTCTCACTTTTGTCGGTTTCTATTAGTAGGTTACAGCCAAACCAAATGGCACTGTCCAGTTTGCTGTTTGCCAACACCAAACAAAAATTGCAATTCCTGGAATTTTATAAATTTCCGATCAGGGGTATGTCAAGACCCAAACGGATGCAGTCAGTCTGAATGGTACAGGGCCCACTGCTTTAGATTTAATGGCGATCTACATGTCTTCACCTGTCACTTTCCTGAGAGCGATGTTTATAAGACTCCTTTGGGTCAGATCATGCTAGGAGATGGTGCTGCTGTTGTTTCCTGCAGAATAAAATTTTAACAGCCCAGTATTCGAGATGTTTCTGTTTATTCGCAGCTCAGAACAGATGCTAAAAGCCAGGATAAAGGAGAGAAAACTGAAGTCTGCTTCAAATTTCCTTTCCACCTTAAAATACAGGGGTTGGACAATGAAACTGAAACACCTGTCATTTTAGTGTGGGAGGTCTCATGGCTAAATGGGACCAGCCTGGTGGCCAATCTTCATTAACTGCACATTGCACCAGTAAGAGCAGAGTGTGAAGGTTCAGTTAGCAGGTAAGAGCACAGTTCTGCTCAAAATACTGCAATGCACACAGCATTATGGGACATACCAGAGTTCAAAAGAGGACAGATTGTTGGTGCACGTCTTGCTGGCGCATCTGTGACCAAGACAGCAAGTCTTTGTGATGTATCAAGAGCCACGGTATCCAGGGTAATGTCAGCATACCACCAAGAAGGACGAACCTCCACCAGCATCACGTAGTGACCTGGCCACTATCCTGCAAGAAGAATGGCATAAAATCCCTCTGACCACTGTGCAGGACGCAGTATATGTCATTCCCAAGATGAACTGACGCTGTATTGGCCGCAAAAGGAGGCCCTACACCATACTAATAAATGATTGTGGTCTAAAACCAGGTGTTTCAGTTTCATTGTCCAACCCCTGTACATGCAGCTGGCAGAATGTAACCTTTGAAGCACCATTTAAGGTGGAGGAGAATTTTTGAATAACGGGTCACCTTTAACTTCACCAGAAGCTCAGACTCCAACAGTTACTGGTGTTGCAAAGCAGCCTGTCCTTATAAAGACTTAAACTCGTCTGCTGGTTAGTGACAGTAGCTGACGTCTTTGATCATCTGTTGGTTAGTGCTTTGCCATGGTTTCCTCTTAGTGACATCAGTGTGTGAAGTGTCTTTCCAGCCATTGTACTTTAATTGTTATATTCAGTGAACAAGAAAAGACCATCTAATCTCAGTGATTTATAAGACTGTCAATCACCAAATCTAAAATCCTGATCATATCCGTCCTAGCCGCAGATGTTTCCATGTTTTGAACCCAGCTTGTGTCCTAACACCTCGCCACTTCTTCCCCAGGTTCGCACTGCACTCAGCAGAGTGGAGCTTCCTGACCCATGGAGAATTACTTCCAGGCTGAGGCCTTTAACCTGGACAAGGTGCTGGATGAGTTTGAGCAGAACGAAGGTCTGTGACCTCTGTTACTTAATCACTGGAGAAAGCACATAAGGATTTACCGGCCTGGCTTAGGCCGCTCAGAGAAGAGCGGTAGTTGAATAGGGAGGGTGTCATAATGCTGTTTCTCCGAGGCTTAGCAAAGCAACTCGAGTGGCTAGTGAATTCCAGTAGAACAAACACTCTGAAACTGCTTTTGAACAGATGGAGGAGCCGGTTATGTTTAGCTCCATACAGCGTCGCTTGCTCAGGCAGATATCTGCTGTGGGTGGAAGCAGCCTGCAGTCTAAATGGGGCTAATTGAATTAGCATTTCCCACAGGACTCCTGACTCTGTCTGTTTTTCTTGGAGATTTTAATTGGTGTCACCCAGCCAAGTACATGTAATTTACCAGGTTAAGGTTAATTTGTGTTTGTGTGCAGCACAAAGAGGGCTGTTTTCAGTGCTTGGTTTTGACTGGCTTTTGTTTTGATAGCCGTCTTTTGTTTAAGCCAACATTAGCCTATTCTACATGATGATGATAATCTGATAGTCATCCAGGGCCTGTTTGTTAGGAATGTATACATACGGACGTTTGTCTTTATATTTCAGTAGCATGGAGGCTTCATTGTAGGGCATTGTTCATAAGGGTACATGACTTTAACATAAGGCTTTGATGTTAACAAAAAATCGACATGCCTATTCCAGTATCTGCCGTGGTTTCACTGAAATGTGTGAAGTGGGATTCAAAATAGGATCAGACCTTTATTTGTTGTATAGTGTTTTACCCCATACTGTCACCAGTAGCCTCCATCATGAACGATCTCTCTGGGAATAACCCTTCATGAATATTTATATACGTTTATGTCAGTTGTCATGAATGACTTGTGTAGCTGTCATGTAGATGCAGTACAGTAGTGTGTAGAAGTAAAAACACTCTTTAGTTATTACACTTTGATTCAAAATGGGTTATTCATTTTTCAGCATCAGTAAAAATGTAGTAAACATATTTAGAATAAAATGGCTCAGTCTTTAACAATTAAATGCTGTATATTAGATTTTTTAGAATTCAATTTTTCATCTTTTTTATAGATTCTGTTCTTTTCAGTAGACTTGCTTTTAAAGACGTCTGTTTGAATATGGTTTCATACCTTTGAAATTAAGGCTTAATTCAAATTATATTAAATTAAATTGGTAGCATTTATGCTTTTTTTCTTTTTCCCAACAATCCAGGTATTTCCAAACGCTTTCAGGAATTAAAGCCTCAGGTTTTGCTTTGATTTGGTGGGTTAGCTGGTGGGCTACAAGGTCTTGTTTGTCTTATTTCATGTGTATCTTTGAAGAATTTTGGATCTCCAGTTATGCAAGTGAATTTATTTTAAATCTAATCTGAAATATCTCTGACGAAGCAAACAGCTTGAACTAAATTGCTGTTTTGTTTGGAAATTATTTTAATTAAAGGTCGTCTCTGTCTTTTGTACTATTCTGTATATCTTATTGACACAAGAGAGATGAGTGCAGGAAGACTACTTCTCTGCTCAGGTATACGAGGACATGACATTGCTCTTAGCATTTCCATTGAACAGTGTAATGAAAGAATGCTCTTTTGACATTGGTCTTTGAAGGGTCACTTGAAACTGTCCAACAGCACAGAAAGAAAAAAGATGATTCTGTGCATGTGTATCTGCACGGGCACATGCCTGTCTTAGTTAGAAGGAAATTGATTTTGCTTGTGTCCCTGTAACTTACGGTGGGAAAGCCCGCCCCTACATTCCAAGGCATTCATGTGTCAGCTTGAAAGATGGATCCCAAGGCGAGGACTTAAATTGGCCCACTTCTGAAAAGAAATCCCAATCTATCCTGACCTCGTTTCCTAATTTATCTGCCATTTGTTTCATTCTTCTCGCCTGTCTTCGGAAGCACGTTTCTTCCTCATACTAATGAGACTCCTTCATTGTTGGTGTCACTTCCAGATGAAACGGACACCCCCACTCTTTCGGATGCTAAATGGACCCAGATTCTTGCTCCGCCGGCTCACCTCCTGTCCCTGAACCCTGCTTTGACCCACGCTGACCTCAGCCCACGAGATAGCCCTATTAACTTCAAGCCTCTGTTGGAGCCCCCGAGCTCTGGCGGCTCCTCTCTGGCGGAGGTCACCGGGCCAGATGCGAAGCAAGGTCCTGGGCTTCCGCCAGAGGTTTGGAATGAAGAGCGGCCAGCAGATGTCCACAGTCCCCCTTTACTTCAGCCCAACATTGGCAAGTTGGTAAGTGCTGATGGCCAAGCTTTAGAATCTCCCCCCTTCACCGGGGAGACCCTCGAGAACGGATGTCCATCTGTTCCAAATTGCAACGGACTTGCCGAGGTTCCCCAGCCCAGTGATGCTCCAGGTCCTCCTGCCACAGGTCGGCCCAGCCCTCTGGGTTTGGGCCCTGGTGTTCATAGGGATAAGCAGAATGATCTTGCTGAGGTGGACAGTGCCTGTTTCAATGATGCTCATTTCTCCCTTCCTGAGGAGAGACTTCAGGAGCTGGGTTTGAGGAATGATGCTTCACCAGCTGAGATGGAGACTGTAGGGGCAAGCAAAGTTGACAATGGTTTATCTGTTGGCATCCTGGAAGCCGGAAGAGGGGATTGTAATTTTGGGCTTCCAGAGGTGAGTAGTTCTGAGACAGTTCTGCGAGAGACTGGTAATGGCACTACAGAACTGGCGACAGGCCAAGAGTGCCCATTAGGTGCCTTTCAGAATGGTAACATGTTTAAGTCGGAAAGTGAGGACAAGGACAGCTGGGATGTGCCTCAGAAAGGAAAAGTAATGAAGAGTCCTGCAGATTCTTCTATAGTTGAATCTCCACAGGCCGAGAGATCTGAACCTAATGGTGTGGTCGAAGGCCACGACGGAGAAAACGCTGTCCAGCATCCAGCCCCGTCCAAGGAGGACTCTGTCACAGAAGAGAAGGAGATGGAGGAGAGCAAGCAGGAATGTTCTGAACCTAGCAGAGGGACTGAAATCAGCGGAGGAGGAAGCAAACTCAACAACAATCGTCTGCAACTGGTCAGCGTTCCCTATGGTGGCGCAAGACCCAAGCAACCTGTCGGCCTGAAGCTGCAGATACCTCGGCCTCTTTCGGGACAGCTCCAAAACGAGCTCTGTTCCACTGGCAGGAACAAGAACCTGGAAGCCCAGTGCAGGACGGGGGGCCCTGAACCTTCCTGCGGACATATGGACTCTGGAACTGGGAGAATGAATGGAGAAAGTGTTGAAAGTTCCTCAGGCTTGCACATACCCTCGGAGAACCCGGACAACGATCTCCAGGCAGGCCAGCAGGGAGCTCTCTCTAGGAAGCCCTTCAACTCCCTAGGGGAAGTGGCTCCTGTGTGGGTGCCGGACTCGCAAGCGCCCATCTGTATGAAGTGTGAGGTCAAGTTCACCTTCACAAAGAGAAGACACCACTGCCGAGCCTGCGGCAAGGTAGGACCATCTGTGCTTCCACGTTTACACTTAGAAGTATTAATCTGCAGTTTAGAATACCAATCTGCTATTGAAAGTTGAAAATCTGCACAATTAATTCACTGGTTTACACGAAACCTAAAAAAATAAGACGTTCCAGGGGATAAGTGCTCAGGGGGATTGCTCAGGGGCATGCATAATGTATAGGGTAACACTGACTTGATAAGAATTGGTATTTGTGTTCCTTATTTGTCTCTGAAGCCTGTTCATTTTGTGAAATTCATTTCCTAGATCTTCCTGGTCTGTGCTCGTATGCCGTTTGCGTGTGCATATGCCTCTTGTATGTGCTGGCTGCCCGGCTCCAATTGTGTATGTGAGCAATGACGCATGAGTGCAGGTAGCTCTGTAAACTAAGCCAACAGTCTGCATCGTCTAATCACGTTAATATGATCCTGATCCGATATAGATCTTTGTGCTGGAAAATAGAAGCTCACCTAAACATAGCACAAACAGCTCGTGCATATGGATATTTTTCTCCAGCTATTTTGAGGCTGTTTCTACTGGCTAGTTCTGGGCTAGGTTTTCAAGTAGTATCAGTGTTCCATAATATTGATCTAATGCAGGGCCTGTGTTAGGTCTTTTTAATTATGGTTATTGGGTTTTCTTTCCAAGTAAAGCTCTGAATAGACTGGGTTTTCAGCAGTGCAAAATAAATAAAATAAAAATAATATATATATATATATATATATATATATATATATATATATAGATATATATATATATATATATATATATATATATATATATATATATATATATATATATATATATATATATATATATACAGGGGTTGGACAATGAAACTGAAACACCTGTCATTTTAGTGTGGGAGGTCTCATGGCTAAATTGGACCAGCCTGGTGGCCAATCTTCATTAATTGCACATTGCACCAGTAAGAGCAGAGTGTGAAGGTTCAGTTAGCAGGTAAGAGCACAGTTCTGCTCAAAATACTGCAATGCACACAACATTATGGGAGACATACCAGAGTTCAAAAGAGGACAAACTGTTGGTGCACGTCTTGCTGGCGCATCTGTGACCAAGACAGCAAGTCTTTGTGATGTATCAAGAGCCACGGTATCCAGGGTAATGTCAGCATACCACCAAGAAGGATGAACCACATCCAACAGGATTAACTGTGGACGCAAGAGGAAGCTGTCTGAAAGGGATGTTCGGGTGCTAACCCGGATTGTATCCAAAAAACATAAAACCACGGCTGCCCAAATGACGCTGTATTGGCCGCAAAAGGAGGCCCTACACCCTACTAATAAATGATTGTGGTCTAAAACCAGGTGTTTCAGTTTCATTGTCCAACCCCTGTGTGTATGTGTGTGTGTGTATATATATATATCTTATATTGAGTTGATTACGCCCTAATTTCTCATTTTAAGATTGTTGTAAACAAGGTTTAAGGTTATTCAAACTTTGTACTTGTTTTTAGTAGGTCAAATGATCTACTATACCTTATTAAATCTAGCTCTGGTAGATAAATGGGCTTGTGTCAAGCATATTTCTTAAAATAAGCTCATTTGTCAACCAGCATAGTAAGAGACTTTGGCGTAAATAAGTTCAATAATCTCAAGGTTAAGTTACAAAATGAGAAACTGAAGATATGTTCACCATTTATAAAGCAAAACATGACTTGGAAGCCCTGTCCCACCACCACATGTCTTCATCTCCAGCCAAAGTGAGGTCAAGCTTTTGTACACACGTCTTTATTCCTCTTACAATCATCTGCTCCTATCATGTTCACCCAATCGTTGTTCCATTGTTAAACATGTTTGTCTTTGTAGGTGATGAGACATGGCTTATCTGATCTGTGCTGCATGCCGAATGAAAGCTTGTATAAAAGCTTGTTTATTGGGGCGTGGATGATGGTGATGGTGGTGATGGTGGTGGTGATGATGATGATTGGTTAGGGGTGTACTAACCCAGTTTAAGACTCCCTGAACACCGGTCTGCTTCAAAGCCATCCTGTTAAGTCTGCCACGGCTAGCACTTCCGTATGGACAGAGGAAAAAAACAACACAGCTTGTTGTTTCACTTAACATGAGCAGTCCGACTACTGTGAGATTAATATAAATGGTCCCGATGGGACCCTGTACTCTGTAGAAATGTGTACTACGCCATTCTAATAAATAGAAACATGTCATGTGTGCCATGGTGGCGGGTCCCCTTGGCCCTTGTGTTGCTTACGTGGGAAGAACTTTCACAGCTTTCCTGTCCCACTTGGTACAGGTACAAGTTAGGGGTGGGCCGAATGGCAAAGATGTAATTTTGCAATACTTCAGAATTTTATGATTTTACAGGTGTCATCTTCAGATTTCAATATATTTTATTCAGCATTTGACATGCTGTACTGCACCAAGTCCCATTAAAGGAAAGGCTTTGTGGGTAAGGTGTTATGTGAGTATGTACAATATCTACAACATGCTCAGAAAAGTGATTTTGTGAGAGTATTGCAGAGGAATATGACCATATTTATTGTTAAAGTAATAAATTGCGTCACAGTACATCATAATATGCTTTAAAGAGCGTGCTGTTTCACCAGTACTGGAACGACTATCATTGTTTGCAATAATGCAGTACATGAAATAATGAATTATATAAATATATATATTTTTAATTCGCACTTCTTTGTCTGCTCCAACTTCAGAAAAATGTAAATATTGTGACCTTTCGTTTATAGTAATGTTACAGTACTGTTACAGTAATGTGTATAGTAATTATACATTTTTTACATATTTTTAAAGCATTGTGTTATCCACCTCAAATTGACAATACTGGCTTTATTTATTTATTTATTTATTTATTTATGTATTTATTTATTTATGTTTGTATTTATGTATTAGTTATGCTGTATTTACACGTTGTAGAAGGGAGGACCTGGAGAAAAGCTGAAGGATGTGTAGGTACTTGCTGTGCAGTTCAGGACTTCTGAAACTGTCAAAGGGATTCGGGAGGGGGCGGGGTGTGGGGGGTCAGAGATGCTGCTGATACTGCACTTTAAAATAGCCTCGGTGCTGGCAGAGTCGCACTGTAATTTCCCCTGGCGATAAACAAACTGCGGCTAGCTCTGTCAGGGATGCGGGCAGAGACAATTTGCGGGGCAAAAAGTGAAAATGAAATGGAGACAAAGGTGTGTACTGATCTCGGCGGCGACTGACAGCACTGTCGTATATGTGTTAAAGGGCAGAGTGCCTGTCAGGGGGGTCTAGATATAAAGTCTGGATATTCTGTTTTATTGTTTTGTGTGGACCTTCCTCTGCCATTTAAGTCATCTATACTCTTCACTTACTAGGTGAAGCTCTTCAAGCTGCCAGGCTAATGTAGCATTCTTATTAGCATGGTTGGTTAGCACCACACCGTCGGTTTAAACCATGGAGAGTTTTTGGGTAACTGCCGATCGGCTTCATTGTGGTTTCTGAGACTGTATGACTCACGGTTATCTATAAATGTGCACAGATGACGGCTACACTACTGTTCACAAGCTTCAATCAGCGCTGTCAACAACATAAACCCCATCTGGTGACTGAGACATGTATGAAATGATCCTAATATGCTCCTCCTGAGCAACTTCACAGGTTCTAGATAATCAGTAGAACACTAGAAAACTGTAAAATAGAAATAAAGAAAGATTTAGTGCTGCTGATTGCAAATGTTTGGGCACTGAAATGGCTTTTCTAAATGATCTAGATAAAAATAAATAAACATCCCCTACAGAGAGAGCATTTCTGATGGTGGAATGTAACATGTTGGGTTGGCGAAAATTTTATGTCTGTCTGTCTGTCGGCCTGTCTTAAACTAGGTAAACCAAAAAATATTATGAATTATTCGTGATGTCTGTTTAGGTACAGGGAAACGGGAACATGGAGACATCTATGATTTTAGAAAATTGTCAGAATGTACTTAACCAGTCAAAAGTTTAGTTACACCAAACCCTATGGATGTTGTTGGTATCCTAAAGGCTCTACAGGCTTACACTTAACAGTTCCATTTGATGCGATGCCTGAAACAATACATATCCTGATCTACCACAGAGACTCAGACTGTATCAGTATTATATTTTGCTATGTCTCCACCTCCAATATATATTTAGTTGTACAATTTGGCACAATTTAAAAGCTCTAGTTCAGTTTCAGTTTAGTGAATGTTCATGATGGACAGACCAATATAGAGAGAGCTGTTTTATCCACCTGTAAAGTTCATTCCGGGAGGTTAAGTTGAACTGTTTAATTTTATATATAAGCTGTATAGTTTTATATATAAATTCCTTGAGTGCTATTTTATAGTTTGATGTCTTCACTTTTATTCTAAAGTAAAGCATTAAGATAAACATAAGGAGAACATTTTATGATAAATATCTATAATAGATAAACTTTTGGATCTGGTACTGAATAAAAGGGTGTGTTCAGACATTTGTATGTCCAGGTTGATAAACTGAGCTATAGACTAATATCAAGAAAAGTGAAAACTGTAGAACATCAAGGCCTAATGAGATTAATATCCAGAATCCAGTTGAAAAAGATCCAGATGTGGCAAAAAGAATGTGATATTTGGCTCTAACTTTAACTTTACTGTTCACAGAATTTAGTGAGACTCTAGAACTGCCCTGTAGTGCAGCTTTATGTGATTAGGGATGGCAGGAAAGGACCTGATAGAGGATGCTAATGTCTGTCGCAGAAGATGTGCTGGTCTTAACGCTGTTGTTTGTGTGTGCAGGTGTTCTGTGCTGCGTGTTGTAGTCTGAAGTGTAGGCTGATGTACATGGACAGGAAAGAGGCGCGGGTCTGTGTGACCTGTCACCACGCTCTAATGAACGGTGAGTGTTTAAAGAGTTTTGTGGGTTGCTGTTAAACCTACAGAGATTGTCCTATAAGACTCTTGAATACAGTTCTGAATCCACATCTGGTGGGACATAACGATAACTTCTGACGTGTACATATTTATAAATATATATTTATCCTTATTACACATCATTTTGTTGTATAGTTGCATAATGCTGTTCACCAAAAGCTCGGAAACTCTCATATGCCAATAAACTAGGCTTACCTTCAAAATCAGTCCACATGTGTGGAGTGATTTACACCTCTTGCTTCCTCTATAGAAGTAAAGGTGTATCTTTAGAAAGAGTGAGTGACCGTTAGTGGATTTCTTTAGCCTAACATGCCTCTGCCAATTGGTAGAGGTGGCGCAATCAGGTCAGTGACTCAAAATGTGCCCTACCAAATGGTTGAGCAGATTGTTAAAGGATTAACATTTTCATCTTGACAGACCCATCAATGGGTCTAGACTTGATTTCCTGTTAAGAAAATGATCACACTCCTGTTCATCTGATGCTGATCTGGCTTCTGCTAAATGTATGAAATGATTGTAATCTGCTTGTGCTGCGCAGCCTTGCAGGTTTCAGATAATCAGTAGGACATTTTATAATCAGCAGATAATCAGTCAGTATCTTAAACCCAGCTCTGTTCTTTCCCCTCAGCTCAGCCCTGGGAGAATTTAGTCAGCAGCTCTAATCAGAGTCCAAACCCCAATAACCCAGCGGAGTACTGTTCCACCATCCCGCCCCTGCAGCAGGCGCAGGCTTCCGGCGCCCTCAGCTCTCCACCTCCAACCGTCATGGTACCCGTCGGTGTCCTCAAACAGCCTGGCACGGAGGGTAAAGCAGAGTTATGGTTTTTATTTGGGCTGTGACGCATTGTGACAAAAACAGGTCATTCTTAGTTTCTGGATTTAAGGAGTATATTGGCAGGGCGTGATTGTTTTGCCATCAGTGAATGGAGACCAGCAATTAGTAGTTAGCCTGAGAATGCCAATATGCAAAATGTTAAGTGTTGATTTTGATTAGCGTTTCGCTTGAGCTGGTACTATAAAGTAGGGTTTCGCAAACTGTGGGCTGCGGACAACCGCCAGGCCTTTAAAGCATCTACTAGTGGGCCAGTGGCATTGGTTTGTAGTGGGCCAGAAATGTCATAACCATATTAGTGTTGTATTAAGCAGAGTAATATAAATGTATGTACTGTATATTAATGTACACATGCATTAATAAAAGATTAATTAGCCACTGGTTAGCCACTGATCGAGGGGGTTCTTGTGGCTTTTCAACAGTTTCCTTGTTCGAATTTTGACATATTGTAATTTTTATTTAACTAATTTCTTGGAGAATTAGTTTAATTGTTGTTTTCATTGTTGTACTTACTTTTACGTTTTTGAAAGCTCACTGAACACAAAAAAATTGCACCCCTGAGCCAGATTTGGAGACTGTGGCGGACTTCTCTAAGGAACCTGATATTCATTGTCATCAGGGCTTATGGTGCCTGTTCTTCTGCTAGGTTCTCTAACTCGTGAGCAGAGAAGAGTGTGGTTTGCTGATGGGATTCTACCCAACGGAGAAACTACAGACACCACTAAAGCACCTGCTCCAAACCCCAGCCAATCGCAGCCTCTTACTGGGTCCCAGTACGCCAGCAAATCCACAGCAGCCAGCACGCATGAGGTGGGCACAAACTCAAGGAGTAACCTACTGCCTGCCAAAATTCAAAAACGAGTTCGGCGGTCTCGTGTGTATCATGCTCAACAAAGTGTGTTCATGGTATGAAGAGCAGGTTTAGTGTGAACAGTCATTGGACTTTTCTTTTTTTTTCAGGACTAAAATCTTTTGATCCAAAAATGGTTTAGATGTCTTAACAGTTCAAGTCTGTTTGACCTTCAGCTTTATTTCTGTATTAGAACTAAAATCACAAGTATGTCAATGTATTCAATTCCCGGCTTGTGTGAAGTTTCCCCGTTCCCTGGCATGTCTGTGTGGGTTTCCTCTGGGTGTCCCAGTTTCCTGCCACAGTCCAAAGACATGCAGTCAGGTGAATTGGAGATGCTAATTTGCCCCCTAGGTGTAGGTGTGTGTGAGGGCATGTATAGGTCTGTGTGTGTGTAACTTGTGATGGATTGGCGGCCTGTACAGTTTCCAGTCTTCCACCCACTGAATGCTGGGATGGGCTTCAGCACCCACCGTGACCCAGAAATACAGCAGTTTATGAGTGAGTGAGTTAGTAAACCTGATTAGACTTTAATACGGTAAAAAATAGAGAAAGGAAACATTAAAAGAAAGTTGATGAGTAGTATAGACTGTGTGTTTTGTGGCACTATTGAGGGGTGTGGACAAAATGTTTCTGATTAAGGCACTTCAAGGAGACTTTGTCATTCGCATCACATGTGGTACATGGGGTAGAACGAAATTGTGGTACCCAAGGACCCAGTTACACCCAGACAGCAGCACTTAAATAAATAAAATATATATAAAAATATACAGAGAGAAAGAGCAGCAGGAAATGGAGAAGGTAGCAGTATTTAAAGTGACTAGTGTCCGCAAAGTGTCGGTGCAGTGGTTTTGACTAAGTGGCGTTTAGAAGTCTTACAGCTTCTGGAATGAAGCTGTTCCTCAGTTTGTTCGTTTTACACTTAATGCTACGCAGCCTGCTGCCTGAGGGGAGCGGGACAAACAGTGAGTGTGCTGGGTGAGTGGGGTCCTTCATGATGCAGGTGGCCCTCTTCCTGCACTGGTGGTGTAGACGTCAAACGTTGTTGGCCCGTATGGGGATAAGGACAAATATAAGGTGCAGCAGTAATAGTCAGAGCATGATATACATAATTTGGCTAATTTAGATGTAGAGTAATTTAGATGTGTATACAACTAGGGATGCACTGATCCGATATTAGGATCAGATATCGGTTCCCACATGAACAAAATTAGCTGGATCGGTATCAGATAATTGGGTCAATCCATGGGACCTATCCCCAATTTAATTTGTTTGCGATGCACGTTATGCCATATGTCAGTAGCATTTTTCAGGATGCTTGTAGACTTTGCTTTGACGAACAGAAACAATAACATGGATATAATTATATGTATGTATATATATTATTATTATTATGTAGAGTATAAGATATTTTGCTTTAAAAACTGACTAAAGTCGTGTTTATGTTAATCCTGATGCTTTGGGCCTCTCCAACATGGTGAAGTACATGGTTTATTCATTCCGAAATGGCATCATATCAGGCATCGACCGATATGCAAAGTTTATATCAGTGCTGGTATCGGAACCAGAAAAGTTAGATTGGTTCGTCCCTACATATAACATTTCTGAACATGGCTCAGCCAAACAGAGTGTAAAATGATCCGTTGTATAATTAAGACCATGTCCCTTATTTTCTCCGACCATAGGTAGCCCATGCTCCTGGAGCTCCGACAGGCAGCCCCGTAGGCAGCTCAGTCAGCTTGATCCCGGAGGACGGCCTTCCTCCCATCCTCATCTCCACCGGCGTCAAAGGAGGTACGGGAGGCCACATCTCAGGTGCTTGCCCATCCTCACCATTCAGCTGCCTCCACTCTATTGCCTGCATGTCTGCATTCGTCTGCACACTCATCTGCGCACATGTGCTTAGTCATGAGTGATATGACGATATAATATCAATATCACAAAATATTATATCACCATAAAGTCCTGAGTCACTGAAGACATGCATGGATCATGAAAATGAGGTTTAGATGGATTCAAGTAGGGCTAGTAGATATATTGATTAATGGTTATAGTCCTAAAGGTACAGCACTATGCAAATGAGGCCCTGTTGTTGTCTGTTCTAATGAAATGTAATAAGTCATTTTAAAAGGATGACAATAAAGGCTTCGCCAATCCGAATTATGAACTTACCAGTACGTGTGGTTGGTGTAGCTCAGCGGATAACACCACTATCCACCAGGGAACCACCACCACGTGTGGGAGACTGGGGTTCGAATCCCGGTCTGGGTGCCTATGCTGTGCTACACCAATAGGAGTCCTTGGGCAAGTCTCCTAACACTACACTGGCCCACCTGTAATATGGTTACCCTTGTAAGTCGCTCTGGATAAGAGCGTCAGCTAAATACCGTAAATGTAAATGTATAGCTGCATTGCACTTATATGCACTATATGTCCAAAAGAGCACAATTGGTATAGGGAATAGGGGAGGCCGGAGTAAAGAGTTTCAGGGCCATTTTTTGTCAGATGCATTTGCATACAGAGGAATTTGTCATCTACATTTTAGCCATCTGTGAAAACACACACACACACACACACATGCACACACTCGTGAACGCACATACTAGTGAACACAAACCCTAGGGGTCAGTAAGGACCCTTGCCCGGAGTGTTGGGCAGCACTATTCACAGCACCCAGGGAGCAGTCAGGGGAGTTAGGTGCCTTGCTCAAGGGCACTTCAGTCGTTACTGTTGGGTCAGGAAATCAACCACTCTCCGCTCACAAGGCTGGTTCCAGCCCAGAACTGTCCCTGACTATACAATGTTAATTGTAAGCAATGTTTTAATGCTTGCGGCTGTAAAAAACATTGGTTGGTGTAGCTCAGCGGATAACACCAATACCCGCCAAGTAGCCACCACCACATGTGGGAGACTGGGGTTCGAATCCCGGGCTGAGTGACTATGCTGTGCTACACCAATAAGAGTCCGTGGGCAAGACTCCTAACACTACATTGGCCTACCTGTAATATAATTAACCTTGTAAGTCGCTCTGGATAAGAGCGTCAGCTAAATACCGTAAATGTAAATGTAAAATGATTACCATGTGTAATACCGATTAACGAAGTCACTCAAGATTAATTGATGGCAGATTTGTTAGTTTCACTGATTGCTGATCTCAGTGAGCTGACCAGCCCAAAGTGAAGAAACTGCTTTAAACTACAGTAGCGGATTCTATCAAGGCAACAAAGTGTAGTTCAATCAGTCGAAGGCTTGAAGGGTCAAACAAGGAAACTCGCCGTGTCTAATGGCATTAATAATTTACGCCACAAACGATAGCATTTATTTCAAATGTGCTACGAGCGAGTCATTGTGTTTGTTTGTTCCAGCAATGTTGTTGCTGCTGTATACGTGTTTGTCTTTGTCACTGGTCAGCATGTGTCTGCTTAAACGTCCATCATTCTCCCGACGGCCTCCATGATGAAAGTTTGTAATCTGGTTGATGCCAGGAGACAGAAGCGTGGGAGAAGAGCGTGAGGAGTTAGCATTAGCATGTATTAACGCAGCGTGTTTTCCCTGCAGATTATGCCGTGGAGGAAAAGCCATCAGAGATCCTGTTACTGCAGCAGCTGGAGGAGGGGGGCCCAGACCCTCTGGTGTTCGTACTGAACGCCAACCTGCTGGCTATGGTCAAACTGGTCAACTGTAAGTGCCTCTCATGTTTCTCTGAGGATTATGATCAGTTTACAGTATAATCTGTTGCAATATATACCAAGTGTTCTTAACCCTTAAGAAGCCTAGCTGTGTTATTGTTCTTTGGCTGTATAGTTTAAAGCCAAGTATGTAATGTTATTGTGGCAGGAGCCACTAAAAATGGAAGACACTAATTTGCTCCCAGTTTTACATGTGAATATGTTGAGGGAATTGATATCCCATATTAATACAGCATGTAGTGTCCCGAATATTGAAATTGTTCAGTAAGCATGACTGTTAGGCTGCGCTGGCTGAATGCGGTCTGCTGCATGCTTCTACAAAAGGCTGAGAAAACGCTGAAACAGCTACCAAACTGTGCTATTGTTATTTTTATCCCAAGATTTTCACCGTTTGTTTATTTTTTCTCCTCTGTGAAGATGTAAACAGGAAGTGCTGGTATGTGACGACGAAGGGCATGCATGCAGTCGGTCAGGCGGAGGTGGTGGTGTTACTACAGTGCCTGCCGGATGAGAAGAGCATTCCAAAGGACATTTTCAGCCACTTCGTGCAGCTCTATCAGGAGGCCCTCACAGGTAACACAGTGTAGCTCCACGGTGGAGACGAACGCTGCTAGACAATATGACAAAATCAATGCCTAAAATATTATTCGATAAAATTACTATTCTATTGTGCTCTGGAGTTTCTCTCTTTTCTTATCTATTAAATTCCTGTCTGTGATGCCATTGATTTCTTCTGTTATGGTGCAGCAAAACAATAGAAGCCATATTGCCTCTACACTTCCTGTTGTATGTTACAATTCGTCAGTGCCTCTGTGCATGATGAGAACTTTACTATAGTATGAGCACTATAGATCAGGGCAGTTAATGCCATAATGCACATAATACACATATATGAGCAAAAGTATTCTGAAACAAAACGTTATTCGGGAGTATAATTCAGTCCTAGCTGTGCAGTCTGTCTTTACTAACAATTTTTTGAAAGAATGGCTTGTTCTAAAGAGCTTACAGAGCTTTGGTGTGATACAGTAATAGTATGCTGCCGTTGCAGCAGAGTCAGAGTCAGTTTGTGAAATTTCTTACCTCTTAGATATTCCACAATCACCTGGGAGTAGTGATATGGAAAAGTGGAGAAGAATGGTACCTGCCTAACTGCACTCTGCCAGCTGTAAAGTTTGGCGGTGCAGGGCTCTAGACTAACTTTTTGAACTGGTTGCACTGGTGCACCTAACGTTTTTCCTTAGGTGCACCAGCAACAAAGTTAGGTGCAACCAAATTTTCAACTGCATCACATTCGGCAGTTTTACATGTTCACTTTTTCTTTTCTTTTTTTAAATCGCTGTCCATATAGGCAATATTGACTTGTAAATGATTAACTAACAATGTGGTCAGCATTAAGTTCTTTATTTGAAGCACAATTCTACAGTAAAGGTAACACTTGGGCAGTGCATTTGTCGCGGCATGTAATGTGTATTATAGATGTATAGTGTTTTTTTAGCGCTTCAATTCTAAATGTATTAGAACCAGTCACAAACGCACTACTGCCGGCCATGGTCTTCCCACACTCCTCACAGTCAGTGCAGGTGGTGACTCGGAGTCGATCGTATGTGGCTAGTTATCTGATGCCGGACCAGGGCTTGACATAACCAACGCTCTGACACGGAGCCATCAGCCTCCCAGGTTAACAATTTTCGAACGGACCAGGCCTGAACTTAACATTCTTAACCAAAATGTTGTAAATCATTCTTTTCATTGTCTCTCGTCATCCGCAGCTACACCCGCTCTGTTTATCTGACGGGCCTAGGCTACTCACCGCTCTGTCTGACTGCAGCACACGCACTTTCAAACGTACACACGTACAGGAATATTAGGACCACGGCCAATCGGGGGGGTCCCGCCCTTCACTATCCTAGATTGGTTTAGACCACGAAATGGGCCTAATGTGTGTCTGTTTTTAACTACAGGGAGACTTTCAGAGTAGCGAAGACTTTTTCTTTTTTTTCCCCCATCGACCGGCTGAGTTCAGAATTTTTTTTTGTCGCACAATTGAGAAATTAGGTTGCATGTGCGCAAGTGGTCGCACTCTAGAGCCCTGCGGAGGAGGGATAGTGCTATGGGGCTGTTTTTCCGGGGTTGTCCAAGGCCCCTTAGTTCAGTATAGGGAAACCTTAACGTTCAAATTTTGTTTTATGGCTCCAACTATGTGGGAATGCTTTTGAGAAGGCCCTTTTCAGCATGACTGCCTCACCTGTGTCTGACCTCACGAATGCTCTTCTGGACGAACGGACAAAAATCCACTCACAAAATATTGTAGAAATCTTTTCAAAAGAGTGGAATCTCTTATAGCTCCAAAGTAGAGAACCAACTCCGTGTTTTTGGCAATAGATTCAGAATGGAATGTCTTAAAAGCCCCTGCAGGTGTAATGAGCAGATGTCCCAATACTTTCATCCATATAGTCTTATAGGTTTTGCCTTTGCCGTTGTTTTGTCTTCATTCAGTCAAGTAACTAGGCAGCTTCATTTTAGTTTTTGTCTGTGGTGTTTTTCTGGGTGGCCACAAGATCAAAGGAAGGCCAATTTATTAAATTATTCTTTATTATTATTATTATTATTATTATCAGCCAGTCAGATTGAGAACTGGAGAAATGTATTTTGGCTGCTGGGTGCTACAGTGCAGCTTGGAGCTGCTGTTACAGTGTCAGAGCACGCGCATCCCATGTGTTTTTGGTGTCATGTCACGTATGCTTGACAGGACAGGTAGAAGACAGTGATGGCTGTGGCCTGGAGCTCGATGTTCAGCATGCTCTAAAAACACGGGGACCGGTTCGGCCGGCTGAAGGGAGAGAACGCCACCCATCTGCTTGTGTTCAGTAGCTGTCAGTTACGACTCTGAGCTGATGCTGTACAAGTCAGCTTTGAGTTTCCCTCTTGAATGTGTGCACATACTGCTGTATTGAGTTGCAGGCAAGACCGAGTGAAATGGCATGTCTATTAAAAAAGTGAGGTAATTGGTAGCAGTAAATATTATGAGTGAGGCTTTGTTCCTCAGGAAATGGTTTGGTGAAGGATGAAATGTCTTGTTTCACCACCATTACAATACATTGGCATTCAAAAATTTGGATTAACCTTTTATACAATTTTTTTTTAATTTTGTGTACAGTAATAACTGGTGTACAATAGAAATACAGATAAAATGCCGTAAACGAGACACCAAAAGGTATTTTTATTCAAAAAGTTCAAGGTTTACAGTTATTTACTGTACTCAGCAGTTGTTTTCTGAACTTATTTGCCTCAGGATTTGATTGCCACTTTTAGATGTTCATTTTATAAACTTTTTTAATTTGTTTTGTTTTTGTAAAATTGCACAGAGCCAACATACAGAGTTTATTTTTTCATATTTAACCATATTGTTGAAAACAGTCATTTTGAGTTGTAGCATTTTTTTTTTATGAAAACAGTGTAATACAGTCTGTCAAAATACACTACATACACAAAATAACTGTAGGAAGGATTTACACAGTGGCAGAATATAAACAAAGCTATTTCATATTTTAGACTTTATTCTTTATGTAAGAATATTGCCTTTGGTTGACCTACTCTGTGTGTTTTGTGTATATTTTCTATTCTGTGTAGGAAACGTGTTGAGCCACCTGGGTCACTCGTTTTTCACTCAGAGTTTTCTGGGCAGTAAGGAACATGGAGGATTCCTCTACATCAGCCCCACCTTCCAGTCCCTGCAGGACCTGCCCCTCCCCAACCCACCCTACCTCTTCGGTGTCCTAGTGCAGAAATGGGAGACCCCCTGGGCCAAAGTCTTCCCTATCCGCCTCATGCTGCGCCTGGGGGCTGAGTACAGATGTAAGTGTGCAGAATCTGTCGCTGTGTATATTTTTATGAACAAGCTGAAGTGTATGTTCAGCTTTGTGGACCAGGAAGTCTTTCTTAGTCAGCACTGAAAAACTCGCCAGCCAGTCAGTGTCAGGAATGCTAACCAATCAGCACTCAGTAGCAGTAATGCCAACCAATTGGCATGGAACACAGTCTAGCTCCACTGTGGAGACGAATGCTGCTGAACAATATGACAAAATCAAAGCCTAATGTACAATATTCGAGTAAATGACTATTCTATTGTGGTCTGGAGTTCCTCTCTTTTCTAGTCTATTAAATTCCTGTCTGTGATGCCATTGATTTTTTTCTGTTGTGGTGCAGAAAAACCATAGAAGCCATATTGCCTTTACACGTCCTGTTGTGTGTTACAATTCGTCAGTGACTGTGTGCATGATTAGAACGTTACTATAGATCAGAGCAGTTAATGCCATAATGTACATAATACACATATATGAGCAAAAGTATTCTGAAACAAAACCTTGAATTCAGGAGTAGAATTCAGTCCTAGCTGTGCAGTCTGTCTTTACAAACAAATTTGTGAAAGAATGGCTTGTTCTAAAGAGTTCTACAGAGTTTTAGAGTTTTTCAGCGTCTGACCTCACAAATGCTCTTCTGAACACACAGAGAAGCTCTAATGCTAACCAGGTCTTGGTAGCAGTGATACTTACTAATCAGTGCTGCGTAACAGTAATGCTAACAATGAGCTCTCAGTATTAATAAAGCCAACCAGTTGACACTGAGTAACAGTAATGCTAACCAGTTCAGCTCTCAATAGTATTAAAGCCAACCAGCCAGCACTCAGTAGCAGTAATGCTACCAGTCAGCACTCAGTAGCAGTAATGCTACCAGTCAGCACTCAGTAGCAGTAATGCTACCCAGTCAGCACTCAGTAGCAGTAATGCTACCAGTCAGCACTCAGTAGCAGTAATGCTAAACAGTCAGCACTCAGTAGCAGTAATGCTACCAGTCAGCACTCAGTAGCAGTAATGCTACCCAGTCAGCGCTCAGTAGCAGTAATGCTACCCAGTCAGCGCTCAGTAGCAGTAATGCTACCCAGTCAGCACTCAGTAGCAGTAATGCTACCCAGTCAGCGCTCAGTAGCAGTAATGCTAACCAGTCAGCGCTTAGTAGCAGTAATGCTAACCAGTCAGCGCTTAGTAGCAGTAATGCTAACCAGTCAGCACTCAGTAGCAGTAATTCTGCAGTTATATCTCACAAAAATGTCGATGTAGAAAAATATCCAGAATTTTTCCTTTAAATAATACATTTTTATCTTAAGATATTTTTTGATTTTGTTCCATTTACCCTTTTCACTGAGGACATACCGGTGCTGTCTAGTGTACTGCTGCCCTGTTTTTGGTACATTGGAGAAGTAGGAAATGGCCAGGCTTCACTTAAGATGCCATTTCAGTGTAGTCTTACACAGCTTGCAGTGGAATTTAGCACTGGTACATCTTAAGGATTTTTGACCCCCTCTTTTCTGAGACACCTCCTTCACTCGTGCAGAGATGCTTTTTCGCTAAGCTCAAGATAATCCCCTAGAATGAGGGGCTGAATATATTAACCAAGTGCCCCCTGCTGAGATCCTTAAACCATGCAGCACTGATGTTATTGGACTCGGTCTGGAGCTTCCTATCAGGGTTATGGTGCTTGTTAATATAGATTGTGCAATCAGGATCAAGTGTTGTTACAGCAGTCAGCATAGGATGGTGCTATTGTAGGGGATGTCACTGGGGTTTACAGGTACATCATTACAAACGCAAAATTCATATGTTTACACGGGAAGATTGAATACCCAAGAGCAAAGGTCGCAGTTCCTCCCACTTTATGTATAGCATTCCCATTGCTTCCAATATTTCCCCCTCTTTCCTTTTAAAGACAAATGGAGTATGTGAACATTTCCATGGAACTAATGTAGCTGACAATTTCAATAAAAAGGTCCACAGCAGGGGGCGGGGTTTCAGAGCCAGCACTTAGTAATAGCTTTTCTGCAAGTCACATGAAATATATTTAGTAGGTAGCCATCACTCTTACATAAGCCTTCAGGGATTGCACCATACAGAATTAAAAAACTTCCACATTAAAACCCTGGGTCAACCCAAAAGGCCCGAATGCTGTACGAGCATGGTCTACGTCCATTGCCCCATGCACCCGCCAGCAAGGAAGATGATTCCCAGTTAGCTTAAAACTCATTGCTCTTGATGTGGGAGTTGAGACGGTGTGCACCATAAATCAAATGCTTGGAGAAATGTTTGTGGCATCAAACCAACAATCGGACAACCGCAAAAAAACTCCCTGCACTGCAAGTGATACTGCTGTATGCATATTTAAAGAGCCCATATCATGTATGATTGACAGCTCCTTGCTTTGTTAAAGGTAAGATTTTGAGTAATATGGAAATATTGTTCGAATGTCATAACCACACCTTGTATTCAACTGCTATAGCAAAACACATGCAGGGTCCTTCTCCAGTGCAGTATAAGGCGCGTGTGGCGCGCATGTGCGATGTATCAGTAGTATAGTTGTAAACAGTATAGATATAAAGTGTACAGTGCAGGCAGTAGAGCAGCTTAATGTTCAGGTAACAGCTGGATTGCTTATTACAGATGTTCAGTAGATAAATAAATATAGATAATAAATACACAGCTGGATGTTCAAGTATACAGGTTAAGTTAAATTGCAGTTTAAGCAGTCCTGTGAGGTTGTGGAGCACAGTGTGCTAGGCTACATCAGTGTAGTCTTTAGTGGTGTAGTCGTGTTCTCTTAGGCGCTGCTGGTGTGACCAGTTTGACAGCTCTAGGGTAGCTGTTCCTGAACCTGGTGATTCTGGCTCGGATGTTCCAGTACCTGTTTCCGGAGGGCAGAGGTTGGAACAGGGGATGGCTGGGGTGTGTGGGGTCTGAGGATATGTGGACTGCTGTCCTCAGACGTCTCTTGTCGTAGATGTCCTGTATGGGTGGGAGGGTAGATGCGGTGATGTGCTGTGCAGTCTTTACCACCCTCTGCAGGGCCTTGCGCTCAGCAGAGGTGGCACTACCATACCACACAGTGAGGCGGCTTGTTAGGATGCTCTCCACAGTGGATCTATAGAAGTTGCAGAGGAGCTGCTGTGGCAGGTTGACTCTCCTCAGCCTTCTTAGAATGTGGAGGTGGTGTTGGGTATTCAGTGGACCGATGCAAGTGGTCAAATGCGAGGAACAATAAGGATGAATTGATATAGGTTTGGATAACTGAAAGCACCAACGGTGTTCCTTACACATCCACCTGGCAGTGAGATCGTTTGGCAGGTTAACGTGTTTTTGCATGTGTCTAAAATGTGTCATATGGTACAAAAACCAGAGTTGTACGTTTTTACAGCTTCTGGTTTTTGTGGTATAGCGCTCCTCCATGTGTGGATTCCTAATCAGCTTATGTTAAGCAGCTCGTTTTCTCGTGCCTGTTCTTTACTAATTCTGTGAACAGTGTGCTGGAGCATTTTTAAGCAGCGCTCTTGTTTTGCAGTCTACCCCTGCCCTCTGTTCAGCGTGCGCTTCAGAAAACCTCTGTTTGGAGAAACTGGTCATACCATCATCAACCTGCTGGCGGTAAGAGATGTTATGTGTTAGCCGGTCTATCTCTTTATTTACCTGTCTTCTGAGAATGTGGTGCATTTAAGTACAAAACTGTTTCTTCTTCAAGGATTTCCGGAATTATCAGTACACACTGCCGGTGGTCCGAGGGCTGGTGGTGGATATGGAAGTAAAGAAAACCTGCATTAAGATCCCCAGCAATCGCTACAATGAGGTGAGCAGATCATCTACAGTGCACCATGTCTATGTACTGTGGGAGATGAGGAACAGTAGAATGCAAAAGTCAAAGACTACCATTCATTCATGGTGGGACATTCATGGGATGGTCACGAAGCTAAAGCATGACTTGTCCATTTGTGGCGCGTGTTTTTTAGCCAGCTGGCCTCCTTTTGTTTTTCCCATGGAAGGTCTTTAGGGTTTTTAAAAGAGCAGATGGAAGAAAGAGATGCACAGGCGATGTCTAAAACACGTGGGCTGTTTTTGAAAAGCTCTCAGCTGTTTTAACCGAGCTAGCTGGTTCTCCACTCTAGCTAGCGTTACAGCCCACTTACTTTCCTTAACGTTTCCAACTCCAAGTGGCTTGACGTCACCTGTTCGTCTCTATCTTCCTCTCACTCCACCACCGCCAAACAGTTTAATTGATGAGGGTCAGCAAAAAGCACTTCCTGTGTGTTAGACCCGTCCTGTCCATCAGAATTTGCGGTTTGTGAAAGTGTTTCAGGTCTTGAAAATTTCTCATTTTTGTAATTTTTTTCTTGAATGCTAATTTATTTAGCATTTCTCTACCACTGTACCTGGTAGACCAGCAAAGCTGTCCCCATCAGATAAACAGAACAGGAGAACAGCAAGCTCCACTCTTACTTTAGACCTGAAAACATCCGCAGAGAAACTGCTAGTGTTCTCAGAACGATGAACTGACCACCTTAGAGTCCAGAAATCAGTATCGCTCCATGTGTTTTCATGGAGGGTAAAAAGCAGAGAAAGCTAAACCAGCTTCTGAGACTGAACTTGGGAGGTGTGACCGACTGCATATTTCTGTGAGAAAGTGAAAGTGAGTCTCCTGAAAAGAGTGGAAGCTGTAATACGTGTTTAGCGTGAACACACACAGCACTGAGACGCCTGATATTACCGTAGTTAGAGCCTCTGTGTAAGTTTCTGCTATATGCATGCTGACACTGAAATATCAACACCTTTGACTGGAAATCAAAGAAATGAAGGGTATGTGGTTTCTGCACTGCACTGTATGTAAGAGGAAGAATAGCAGGGTATGTCCTAGCTGTCTTTACTATGCATTGGTCTGGGGGGCTCCTCTTTAATGTGACTGTCGGTTTCAGCTCATGAAGGCAATGAACAAATCCAATGAGCACGTGCTGGCCATGGGTGCGTGTTTTAACGAGCGGGCCGATTCGCATCTCGTCTGTGTGCAGAACGATGATGGGAACTACCAGACACAGGCCATCAGCATTCATCACCAGCCTCGCAAAGGTGGGTCACCATATTTAAATTGCATTATAGCTTAAGCTTGGCCATTAGAGAATAAACAGTTCAGTGAAAAGTTAATTTTTCTAAACTGTAGAATGTGTGTCAGTGGTATGACGTAACGGTGCAGTGTCTTAAGATGTACAGGGGTTGGACAATGAAATTGAAACACCTGGCATTTTAGTGTGGGAGGTCTCATGGCTAAATTGGACCAGCCTGGTGGCCAATCTTCATTAATTGCACATTGCACCAGTAAGAGCAGAGTGTGAAGGTTCAGTTAGCAGGTAAGAGCACAGTTCTGCTCAAAATACTGCAATGCACACAGCATTATGGGTGACATACCAGAGTTTAAAAGAGGACAGATTGTTGGTGCACTTCTTGCTGGCGCATCTGTGACCAAGACAGCAAGTCTTTGTGATGTATCAAGTGCCACGGTATCCAGGGTAATGTCAGCATACCACCAAGAAGGACGAACCTCCACCAGCATCACGTAGTGACCTGGCCACTATCCTGCAGGAAGAATGGCTTAAACTCCCTCTGACCACTGTGCAGGACGCAGTATATGTCATTCCCAAGACCAACTGACGCTGTATTGGCCGCAAAAGGAGGCCCTACACCATACTAATAAATGATTGTGGTCTAAAACCAGGTGTTTCAGTTTCATTGTCCAACTCCTGTAGTGTACAACTGCCACATATGTTTAAATCACTGTGCACATAAAAAAGGGTTGTGATGTTGTTTTTAATTTTTTTTTATTTTTCTTGCTAATATTGTTGATATAATCTGATTAAATTAGATGATTTAACTGTAATTCAGGTATTTTTCTGGCATTTAAATTATTACAGCCAAACTTGTAAAATTTATTATATGGATACAACAAAGATGAAACTGATTTAATACCAAAATTGTCAGAGATTTTTGGATGTACTGAATCTCCAAAATGGGAATTTTTAGTCTAAAAAAGTTTTAATATAAATGAATGCAAGGAGGTTTTGATTGGAGTGAGTATGGATCCTTCCTATTGGTCCACTCATCCTGAAATGCTCACACAACGCAAAGAACTGCTGTACTCAGACGATGTGCGGGCCATTGAGTTTGCTTGTTCTGCACAGCTGAGTAAGTTTTGCTTGTTTTTCTCTTCTTCCAGTTACGGGCGCCTGCTTCTTTGTTTTTAGCGGAGCTCTGAAGGCCTCGTCAGGCTTCTTGGCGAAGACCAGCATTGTTGAAGGTACTCCTAAAGTATTACAAGACAATGTAGGTCAACTCATCCCTTTGGAATATTATCTAAACTAGGCGTAATGTCCTATTAAGTCGTTGACACCAGGACACACAGTATTGTCCTTCTCTCGCGTATGCCAGTTTGTACAAGATCAGGTTTAGAAGTGAAGCTAATCTACTGGTGCATAATGTGCAGATATAGCGCGGGTGCCTGCTGGTGCCTGTCTGGTATGTATGTGGGTTAATGATGATCCGCTGTAGAATGTGGTTTTGGTTACAGTTAAAGGGTGTGGAAGCAGAGTAAACTCACTGATTCACATCCAGCAGTGGATTACTGCTTTTATAAAACAGCAGTGCAATGCCATACAATAAAATGCACGTTATTTGTAGGTCAGGACAAACCTGCTGTTTTTTTCAGGGTTTGAATACGGGCAGGAATCCCCTGAGTACTTGTTCTCTAAAGTAATATTATTTACATTTTATAAGTGCCTGTAATTTGAAATACGTTTATTACTGTAGTTCAGAATTTATCCAGTAGGTGGCAGTGATGTGTTAGGTGTGATGAAATGAGCTGCAATTGACTGTGGTTTTAGGATGTTTACATTGTAAACAGAGAAATGTGAAATATGTAATAATAATAATTATACTAATAACTATTATTATTAATAATAATAATTAATTAATGTTTATAGCACACATATGTGTGTGTGTGTATGTATGTGTGTGTATATATATATATATATATATATATAAGCTGACAGTATGTACAAGTAACATAAATGTAAAAAATAAAAATCAAATTATAATTTAAATATTCGTCAATAAAAAATAAATAAAGTTAACTAAAGATAAACCAAGTAACAATCCTAAAGCTTATAGCCATATTAAAATAAAGATTAAATTAAATATAAATAAGTATTTAAATAATTTGATTAAAAGTAATAATGACTCAGTCAGTCAGATTTTACAGCTAGAAATATATTTATATATGTGTGTGTATTGTAGATGGAGTGATGGTTCAGATTACAGCAGAAACCATGGAGGCTCTACGCCAGGCTCTGAGAGAGATGAAGGACTTCAGTATCGTCTGTGGAAAGGCTGACCAGGAGGAGAACCAGGAGCATGTACATATCCAGTGGATAGAGGACGACTTAAACTTTAACAAGGGGTAAGTGACTAGCGGTTTTATTAGTGGGATTATTTAAATATGGGACAGTGAAGATTTCACATCAGAATTTTACTGTCCAAAAAATACTTCAGTTTTAGTCATTTAAATACATGATATAAATAAACGATCATAAAAGTAATAATCCATCCTAAAACAATTCCACTTTAGGCATTATAATAACAAACCTAGTATTGAACTTTGGTTAAACTACATGAAAGATATTGTTTAAATATTGTTTAAAACTATCCCAGCACAGTAGATTATGACAGTGTATATGTGCACTTACTGTTCTGATTTTAACCATGTAAATATCTGTTTACTGGTCAGGTTGTGTACTACCTAATAATAATGTATAAATAATTTATATGTAAAAATTGTAAACACAAATTTACTGTTTTATTTGTAACCATGTAAACGTGCATTTAATGTTCAGGTTACAGCCGTGTAAACGTGCATTTAATGTTCAGGTTATAGCCGTGTAAACGTGCGTTTAATGTTCAGGTTATAGCCATGTAAACGTGCGTTTAATGTTCAGGTTATAGCCGTGTAAACGTGCGTTTAATGTTCAGGTTATAGCCGTGTAAATGCATCTCCTGTGATGTTCTCCTGTTTTCAGAGTTATCAGTCCTATTGATGGGAAGTCTATGGAGTCCATCACTAGTGTTAAAATCTTTCATGGCTCGGAGTACAAAGCCAATGGGAAAGTCATCCGCTGGACAGAGGTAAATTGGTTTACTTCTCATTGTGTCTACTTCAAAGGCATTTTCATGATGCCAGCATTCACCAGCATGTGAGCAGATTGATCAATATCCTTAATATGAATGTTCTGTTCATTCATGAGAAGTTCTGTTCATCCTGTGATCAAAATTAAAATGATCAAAAAATCCTAAAACGCAACATGGAACAGTCAGGGGGGTCCAGACTGATGTAAGCATCAGACATACAAAACGTATCAGTTCACCGCATCATTAATTGACGTCAGCTGTTTGAGGAACATTATGTCCGGAGTTGTTGAGAGTGGATATGCGACATGTATAAAACTCCAGGTATACTGTTTTTTACTTCTCCTCCCCCTTCTTGTGCTTCTTGGGGTTAAACTGATTTACCTGTTCGTCCAGGTGTTTTTTCTTCAGAGTGATGACCAGCCCAATGGTTTGAGCGACCCTGCCGACCACAGCCGGCTCACTGAGAACGTGGCGAGGGCCTTTTGTATGGCCCTCTGTCCTCATCTGAAATTACTAAAAGAGGATGGCATGGCCAAGCTGGGACTGAGGGTTACGCTGGACTCGGATCAGGTGAGGGGCGACATGGAGATCATTGGGCTTAATTATGGGCCAAATTGTGAGATCCAAACAAACTGCAACAACATTATTAAAAAAAAAACCCAAAAAACCCAAAAAAATAACAACTAGGAGATGAACCGGTTTTGTTTCATTGCAGGTAGGCTACCTGGCTGGCAGTAACGGTCAGCCTCTGCTTCCTCAGTATTTGAGTGATTTGGACAGTGCGCTGATCCCGGTCATCCACAGCGGAGCCTGCCAGCTGAGCGAGGGTCCAGTGGTAATGGAGCTCATCTTCTACATCCTGGAGATCATTTCTTAAGAGCAGGTTATCCGTCCTGTCGCACCTCGCCTGCCCCTCTTTCCCTTCTCTCCCTCTCTCTTCTCTCTCTCTCTCTCTCATTTGCACTTCAAAGAGCCTGAAAGCTGTGCAGGGAGATTAAACAGAAGCAGCAGCAGCAGCAGCATTTCTCCAAGACCACCTATGCACCATCTCCTCCACAGTGCACCTCCATTAGGGCCATGGCTGCAGCCCTTCAGAACGCGGTGCTTTGTTTCTTCTCCACTGTGGAAAACCTGAGGTCATGCTGGGTCAAAAACTAAAATCGGAGCAGAAGGATTTTTCCATCTTTCCAAAGCCTCGTTGTAGCAAGCAAAGGCTTACAGAGCTTACAGAGGTTCTGATTCTTGGTCCAAATGGAAACTTTGGGCTGCACAATATGGACATAGCGAAGTTTAGACCTCTGAAGTCATGCATCATGCTCATATAAGGAACTTTGGGTCTACGTTTCCTTCATGATGAGTTTTGCTAAATCGGCACCCAGCGTCCGAAACGTACCCAGGATGACGTAGTGCTGTATGAACCCTTTTCATTGGAATGTTTTTGAAGTCTGAATTGGTTAACACTAAGTATTTGCCAGTCTTTGAATAATGCTACTTGCAAGCTGTGCACTGGCCTCACCAAAATACCCCACACACAGCACTAACCTTCGCCTGGTGTGGTAATTTAGCCAGTAATTTAGTGTGGTAATTTAGAACAGTGGTGAAGCTTCACTGTAGACTTGCAACATGATGCAACTTGAAGCATGTTTGCATCGTGGATGTAGCTTTGCTCATAGTTCCATTAGGTATTTTTGTTTACCACATCTTTTTTAAAAACATGTTTATTTTCCCCATTATGGCGAAATTAGGCCTAGACCCTGAATTAACACCAACTACAGAATGATGCACGACTCCAGAGGTTTATTATAATGATATTGCTACGTACTGCAGCTGCATTTCTGAGTAGAAAGACATTGGTGAGTTAAAGAATGTGACGGTAAAGAATATTTAAGACTTTTAACAAATATTATATAAATTTTTAAATTTTATGAATAGTCATCAAAACCCCCTTAGAAAAACTCATCATTGTTGAGTTTCCTGATTGGTCAGTAAACATATAGAGCCAGTTGACAGACCTAGATTAGGCTTAAGTCTGGACTAGGAAGGATTTCTCTTAGTGATTCACCACCTGTATTGCAGTTTAGTCCAAGACTACCTTTAATCTATGTCCTGGACCTTATGGGATACATTTTAGAGTGTCTGGAACTCGGTGTTTAAAACTTCATTCAGAGTAGTTTGGTGTGAAATGGTTGATGGTAGACACTCAGCTTGATTTTTACTGTAGTGGCGCTATTTCATTTAGTACCTAAACCCACCAAAGAGCCTACAAGTGTTTTCCTAGTTTTATATGGAATGTTAATGAGCTAACACAGTGCTAATCTGAACTCATAAGGGATTTGTTGTTGTTCACCACTCTGCATGTATTTTTCTACCATTCAAAGAGTTTAAAAAGACATAACCAGAGCTTTTAGAAGTGCATGTCCGGTTCCTATCACCACCACTGTGAACAATTCTGACTCTTAAGTTTCTCTAGAACGGAACGTTTCACACCAAACCACTCTGGATGACGCTGTTTATATCCTAACCATTTAATTATGCAGAAATGTTGACAGATCTATGGCATAGGAATGTATCTATTGGTCGTGGTGCTTCATCTTTATTTGAGGCTTAATCTGGGAAGTGTGCTAGCGACTAACCGACAAAATATTGTGCAGCCCTAATGGAAACAGGCAGGCAGACCCGGAACGAAAGACTGAAACGGAACAGGGGGAAGTTTCCTTTGGGCAAAGATTCCTTTAGATTCTAGTGCAGTGCCTGGAGCAGCTGTTCGACAGGAGACCAAGGATAAACTTCTCTGAGCTTCGGTCTCAACTTTTTAGCTTTACAAACCACCAGATGCTTTATTTCACCAGTACGGAGAATATGGACCTTGTATTTTTGTTGTTGTTGTTTTGTTTGTTTTCAAACGCTCCAAAGCTGAAGAGATGTAGCTTCTTGCGATGCAAACATCGGATAGGACCCGGCTGCTTTGCACATTCTGGAACGAATGTGGCGCATGTACACTTTATTTATGGAGTTACGTTACTAATGGAACTAACGTTACAGAGCGGATTGGCCCAACTGACCCCAGCCGACATCTCCTTACCATAATCTGAAGGGACGTTTCTTCAGGAATTCAGCCAGGAATCTGCACTTGACAATGAGTTTTACCTACATGGAAGATTCTGCTTAAGCAAAGATGGATTTGAGTCACCGAAACCGGGAAACGTTCTAGATTGCAGGAAGAAGTCTGCCTCGGTTTGTGACTCCTGTTGATTACCTGTTGGGCAGAGGCTCCACAAATTCCTGTTTGGGATAGTTCAGTCAACATCTGTCCATCTCCTCTCATCAGAGCAGCTCATGTCTGTATGATTGCCATCTAAAACAAACACTAATTTCCCTTTCATAAAAGAGATTATATGAGAAATAGACTTCTAATTTGCGATGCAGTGCACTGGAAATTAAGCCATTAAAAGGAAAACAGAAGGACAGCGATCAGAACACTGCCGTGAAGAAGCTTAATAGCCTTCGAGAGGACATGGACAAACAAGCCCTGGATAATCAAGACGATTGGTTGATATGTAGATACCATGCCCTTTAACTAGCCTAGCCTAGAGGGTGAAAAAAACGCATTTCATTGGCTTCTCACAATGTTTAAAAGATCTTAATGATGACCCATTGAAAACTGTGTGACTATAACTCCATTTGCAGTTGCGTCTGTTATACAGAATTGTTTTTTTCCCAAGTTTGCATTTCCGACTTGCAAAAATAGGGTGGGGGCTCCTCTTGCCAAAAAGATACACTACAGAATGGAATTGCTTTGGTACTGATTTCTCTTTGGCATTGAAGAAAATGGTCATTGACAACCATACGTTAGCTCTAGGGCTGCACGATATAGACAGAACACCCATAACACGGTTAGAATGCCACATATTACAGCATACAGATACAACTGGTAGAATTGCAGTATCTTGGATTTTCAGTGTATGGCTCGTGTGGGCTGATGTACCAAAAACAGCGTTCATTTAGACAGCCTCTCTATAGCCTTTAGAATTATACAGGCTCCTTTTGTTACTGTGCCTTTAAGAGTGATATATGTAAATGAGCTCTGTTTGGATCGCTGCCCTCTATTGTCACTCTCTTTAAAAAGCACAGTGGAAACACTCCTTATAGCTTTGGTGTGAATGGGCAGGGCTTAACTCTGTAGGTAGGTATAGGCAGGTATATGTAAATATGCTGGTGTGTGTGTGATGTTTTTTTTTTTGTTTGTTTGTTTGTTCGTTTGTTTTGTTTTTATGACCTCACAAAAACAAAAGAAAGCCTGTTGTAGTTTATACATATGACTTGGGTAAGATGAGGAGAGATTATTATGATTTCTTTAATGTGTTGCCCATTTAAACACCCTGGTGAATCAATAATGTAACGTGGTTAAAGATGTGTGTTATTTTGACCAGAATATTTTGCGTAACTGTTCCCTGAATACTCAGTGTTCAGAATGCTCACATCACACCGTAAAGCAAACCCTGTGATTGGTTTAGTCTACAGTAACAGTATTCATGATCAGTATTGCAATTACAATTAGCAAGCCGTCTGTATTATGCAGCCCTAGTTAGCTCAACGTCCAAAAGGGAGGTTATATTTTACTTTCCATGCGGATGCATTGATAGAGCCCCACTGTGGATTATCTAAATGAAACTGGAAATTTATAGGAAGAAAAATTATTATTTTTCACTTTTTGTTGTTTATTTTTTGTCACGTTGGGATTCCAAAGTTCATCTAAACAAGCAAAAACGGATATATAACCTAAACTCACTAAAACGAACTATAGAAAGAGCGTAAATCGAAAACGCTTTGACACTGACAATCAACTGATGGTCACCTTCGTAATATGAGTCTAAAAGCATCTGTGTCTGTTATATTCACGCTTCACCCACAAATGAAGTTTTCCTAACAACTACTGGACAAGTGGAGGTGATTCCTGTTGAAAGTCGTTACATAACGTTGAATATCCACTTTTTTTGCCACTGAGCTGTTATGTCGTAGCTAGGCAGGTTAGCTCCGGTTACCAGTAATGAATAAACAGATGTTTTAAAAACACGATATAATGGTGTTCTACAGTTTTGCATTATTTTGAATGGGATTGTTACCAGTGTTCAGCTCAGCTAGCTATGAAAGAGCACGTTTCTGGGTGGAGCGTGAATCAGTCATTTGGTGGTTTTCTAAATTTGAATCTGTTTAGCTCCGCCGCTGCTGTTAGTTGTCTGTACGGCACCACGTTTTAAAGTAGCCTCCTTAAACTGGCAGTGGACTTCAACTAAAAGCATTTCAAAGCAAAACGATGAAGCGGTGTGAGGTTTCTGATCATTTGTTTTTAGACCTCCCCCAATCGGTCCTAAGCACCATCTCAGTTGGTCTGAGGCCTTCCCCTGACTGTGATTGGTCCTAATCACCACCTTGTTCATTCTGAGACACCCCCTGAATGTGATTGGTCCTTATCACCACCTTGTTCATTCTGAGGCCTCCCTCTGAATAGGATTGGTTCTTATCACCATCTTGTTCATTTGTAGAGCTCCCCTTGGCTATTATTATGCCTGATCATTGTAGTATTTGATCATTAGTATTTATTCTGAGACCTCCCCCAGACTGTGATTGGTCCTAATCACTGCACCTTTCATTCTGAGACCTCCCCCTGACTGTGATTGGTTCCCAGCACTGCAGCGTTCATTCTGAGACCTCCCTCAGACTCTGATTGGTCCTAATTTTAATCATGGCATGCTTGGCGGTTTGGCTTTGTCTCTGTATGTTTGAAGTGCACTGCCGGTTTTAAGAGCAGCTTGGTGGTGTTAAGGTCGCTGGCTGATTTACTTCTGGCTCTGTGGTAGCAGCAGAACACTAGAGATGCATCTTCATGTTATAGGACGGCTCTAATGCGAACACTAACACTGAGAGACTTCATAAGTACCCCTCATCGTACAGCAGAGGTCAAATCCAGACCTTTAATCCAGCTTCTAGGTCAGGATTTTATAATCGCTGGTAGGGAACTGAAATGTTGTTAAAACCGTTTGACCACCTCATGTGACGGCTACCAGTGATTACGAAACCCAGGACTGGAAACTGCATTTGAAGACTTTATCACTAAAAAAGGATCGAAGGCATTACACTGAGGTGGCATATTTGTTCTCACTGAAGCAGCGCAGCACTTTTTTTCAGTTATGTTTTCTTTTGGGATTATTTCAGGTGTGTCATTATTAAGAGGACTTACGTTTCTTTCAGTCTTTTACAGCTGGACACAGCAGAACTGCATGCACGACTACACACAGGAGCTTGGTATGGTCAATACTTTCATGAAACTGGATATGTGGTGGTTATAAAGCTAATCTTGTTTGGGGTATCATTATCGTTGAGTGGGCTGGATCTGATGAAATGCTGTTATATAGTGACCTGGGTCAAAAATGGTTAACGTTTCAAATGTAAAAATGTATGAGAAGCCAAAAAAGTAACATGTACATGTTTTCTTTGTCAATAAAAGCAGACTTTATCAAAAACTCTGTAGAATATGTCAAATAAAAACTTCTTTAAAAAAAAAAAAACAACAACCCAAACAAACAAGTCAAACTCAAGATTGTGTTTAACCATGCGACACCATTGTCAATAAACACCATCTCTCGCTGCTTCCACACATGGAGGTGAACTACACATGGAGACTGTACTAGGTCATGTATCAACTACATAATCTTGAGAAACACTGCCACGGCACACTGCCCACTTCTCTGGACTCAGGCATGTTGTGTTCTCCAGGCTAAAGTATAAAAGGACAATCCAGATGTTACCAGTGTAAAGTTTAAAATCCAAAAGACAAACATCCAGTACCAGCCAAAAGTTTAGACACACCCAAATGGATGTTGGTGGTTTTCTTAAAGACTCTACAGGTTTACACTTACAGCTCTAACGCTATATGTCTGAATAATACATATCCTGATATACCACATATACTCTCAATGTACCACAGTATTATATTTCTCCTTATCTTCACCTCTAATATACATTTAATTGGACAAAAAAAACTCTGTATTTTCTGCACAGTTTAAGAGCTCTAGTTCCTCTCTCAGTTTAGTGAATATTTATGATGGACAGACCAATAGAACTGGTCCAACACTGCTTACAAATAACCTTGTTCAATCAGCCTCCACTGCAGGTAACGAAAGCTATTTCACCCTCCTGTAAAGTTCCACTTTGGAGTTCATTAAGGTGGACTGTATAATTCCATGAGTGTTATTTTATAGGTGGGTGTCTTCACTTTTATTCTAAAGAAACATGAGGAGACCCTTCTACGACTAGCTGTGTCTAAACTTTTGGACTGGTCCTGCATGCTGCCTTCACCAAGCCACATGGTTGCATAATTAGAGAGTGCTGGTGCTATACCGGGCAGCATTTAGCCCATTTGTCTCCTGTTGTAAAAGTGTCTTACGCTCAGAGCCGGTTGCACTGCTAAAAACAAATCCACTTTCAAAACTAGCCTGGATCAGTTTGTGTCTCCAGTCCCCAAGCAGAGATTAAGGACTTCCTAAAAAGCTGAGGTAACACAGTGCTAAACCTGCTTCCGTCCCAACTTCTCTGGAGTCGTCAAATTCGGAATAAGCTCGTGTACAACAACAAACGATTCCAAAAGTTCATTAGGTTACTAATATAAACAACATGAGGACACAGTGTACGTCTTAATTTCCTTTAATGAGAAAATGTCCATTCATAAACGTTCTGGAACAGTCTCAGGCCTAGTCCAATAACAAACTTAGCAGAAAAACAGCTTTATTGTATTAAAGGAATACGGTGGCATCATCTCCACAATCTACATCTGCTGCATTTATGGCATGTGGTCATTTATCACAGGAAATACACAGTCGAGTCACATTATTAAAACCACAACGGCATGACCCAGACGTCCACGTCCTACCCTGGCCTCGGAATTCCCCAGTTTTAACCCAACTGGGCATCTGTGGTACCACAGCACAGCTCCACCCTCCAGCAGCTGTGGGCAGTCAGAATGACTCCAGATACCTGTGACAGCCTACCAGCACCTTACTGAGTCACTCCCGGCACGGCTAGCTGCTGTCTGTGCTGCATACGGATCTTAGCTGATGGTCATAATGCAACTCGACTGTGCAGTTTTGAGGCATTTCCATGAATATGTGGACTTTGAATACGCTGATGGGCTTCTGCTTTAGTACCGGCCCACTGGCGTGTTAGAGCAGGTGCCCGTTGTCCTCCACTATAGTATTTTATGCATGGTGACCAGTCACATACCTCAGACACAGCTGATAGATACTAGGTTATAACATGCTGGAATACTCCTTTAACACAGCCTTGAAATGGAAGAACCATAGTGTCGTGAGAAGATCCCTAAAATAATGCGGATCTAATAAGAACTCTCCAAAGAAATACATTCCCGGTTCGAGATCCGGGACTAAACATACAACATGTACTATTAAAGCATTGATGATATTGAATATTGACAGACTGCATGTCCAACTGGTCCCAGTGAGGGAAGATCTCTATTCTGTATGGCCTGAGTGTTTGTTTATATACATATAGAATTTTATTTAATAAATATTCATGTTTTGGAAGCCAGTCCTACGCATCCACCGATGGCACAAGTTATCTTTTAAATAAAGTAGAATTTTATGGCAAACTTCACTTGGCATATCCTATCTAAAAAGGACAATAAGAATATTAATATTAATAGTACAGCATGTTCCAATTTGCACAACAGAACATATGTAAACACGGCCAAGAGCCTTCACAGGGATCTCCACCATTTTCCACAAGAAATCTGCAAAATTAGAAGGTTTAGAGAGTCATTCCGAGCAGGCTGGTGTGAAATGCTCCGTTCTGTAGAAACCTAGCGGGAATCTTCACAGTGGTGGTGATGGGAACCAGACATCCATCTCTAAACGCTTCCTCCCACAGAGATGAAATGGTTATGTATATCGTTGCTGTCAGAAGGAAAACAAGCATCTCCACAATATCAAGGTCACAGGGGAGGCCACAACCTGATTTAAATCTAATGTAAGTCAATGGAACTTTCCCAAGCAAGTCTGGGCCGTTTCTGTTGGTCCATTCATCATGGAATTTTCTCTCTATGTAAATCTCTATGTGATCAAATGATGCATAAAAGTAAAAATGGACAAAAATGGAGGTGCATGTTTTTCATTGGACAGCGACGATATATACGCTACCTGATATCTGAGAAGTATTCAAATGGTTCTGAGAACGTTTGGGGTCATAACTGACCAACTCCATTCATGGTGGACGGGTCTATGGCACTGTTAAGCAAAATTGCATGTTTTATTTTTATTATTATTATTTAATCACCATCATAACAGTTCACTTACAAACTCACGCTTAGACATGTGTAGGTTCTCTGATGGTTTTGGATAGCCAATAACATGGCTCTATTTGTGCTGGAGACACAGCGACCCCTGGGTCCCATCACCACCCCCGTAAAGGAACTGAGAGGAAGTCAGTGACGACGTTTGTGTCTCGTGCAGACGTTTTGAGGAACTGGTGGAGGTCCCCTGTAAAATGAGCTATGGTTTCGTTTCTAAGTGCAACACCAGTAACCTTGTTGAACGTGTCCTCTAACTCAACGCTAGGTTGCTGAACCCCATGAATCAGTTCCAGTCAAAGTAAGCGAAGCTTATGAAGCTTAATAAAACCTGCTGCTTCAGTTCCGCGTTAGAGTATGGCTTTAAATGGTGTGAACAGAACAATCGGACGAGCCGCTCTCAGGGCAGGGTGAGCTTCAGGGTAACCCGTGTTGCAGTGTCTTATAAAACCTTTTGGGATTCAATGCATAGATTCATCACCGTTTCTACAGAACTATCAATAACTCCAACATGGCAGCGGTATGTGCTTTAACGCGAGCGGTTTTAGTAGTTGAACTACAGCAACAGTGATCACTTTGGTATTAGTGCATAGGTGCATCCCAGAGCAGCAAAATAAATTAGTTGTCTTTAGCCTAGACCCAGATTACTACTGTGACAGTTCGTTCCAGGTCATTTCAAATGAAGACGAGTGAAATAATCGATAAGAACATGTGCTGTGTGCTATCGGTTTCCCCATCCCGCCGCTAAATTCCCGCTTTAAGATGTCCCAAACTGTGAGCTGGTGAGCGTCGCTCCAGCCGCCCCTTTCATCTTCTGTAGGAGTCTCTGTTTGAGTGAACCTGTTAACAAACCTCCGTGTCCGCGTCTCCCAACATGTATTCGTAACCTAGATAACAGCAGCACGCTAAAGCCTGGGGAACGCCCAGTTGGATCAGACTAAAGATGACCAGGCTGAGGACGTCCACCCCTGAGGAGACAAAGAACCAATGCATCAGCTGACACGTTTAGCATACTGCCAGTGTCAGAACCCAACCTTAAGGGTAACTTCACAGGAGGAGCGTTCCTTATACTGGAAGATAATTTTTGAATTTCCCTCTGGGATCAATAAAGTATCTATCTATCTATCTATCTATCTATCTATCTATCTATCTATCTATCTATATCTCTCTCTCTCTCTCTCTCTCTCCATCCATCCATCCATCTATCCATCTATTTATCCATCCATCTATCTATTTATTTATCCATCCATCCATCCATCCATCCATCCATCCATCCATCCATCCATCCATCCATCCATCCATCCATCCATCCATCTATCTATCTATCTATCTATCTATCTATCTATCTATCTATCTATCTATCTATCTATCTATCTATCTATCTATCTATCTATCTATCCACCCATCCATCCATCTATCTATCTATCCATCCATTTATCCACCCATCCATCCATCTATCTATCTATCCATCTATCTACCCATCTATCCACCTATTTATCCACCCACCCATCCATCTATCCATCCATCCATCTATCCATCCATCCATCCATCATCTATCTATCCATCTATCTATCCATCCATCATCTATCTATCCATCATCTATCTATCCATCATCTATCTATCCATCATCTATCCATCCATCATCTATCTATCCATCTATCTATCCATCTATCCATCTATTTATCCATCTATCTATCTATCCATCCATCCATCCATCCATCCATCCATCTATCTATCCATCATCTATCTATCCATCTATTTATCCATCTATTTATCCATCTATCCATCCATCCATCTATCCATCTATTTATCCATCTATCCATCTATCTATCCATCCATCATCTATCCATCCATCTATCTATCCATCCATCATCTATCTATCCATCTATTTATCCATCCATCATCTATCTATCCATCTATTTATCCATCCATCATCTATCTATCCATCTATTTATCCATCTATCCATCTATCTATCCATCTATCCATCTATCCATCTATCTATCTATCTATCCATCCATCCATCCATCCATCCATCCATCCATCCATCCATCCATCTATCTATCTATCTATCTAATGTAACCAGGCTTTTGATTTCCCCTCCCAAGTCATTTTTGACCATTACTGCTCTTCTGATCATTATGACATTTTAATACATGGTAAAGAGAAAGAGGCCCTTTTAAATAAAGGAAAAGAAAAACTTTAAAAAATGGAGATACAAGGGTTTTTGTACATTGACGATATAAATTAACTGTATAAGTTGAAATACAGTTTTCCTCCCTCAAAATTCCTGATGTTTGAGACGTCATCCAGAGTGTTTTGGTGTGAAATGTTCAGTTGTACAGAAACCTGCAGAGAACTGTTCATAGTGGTGGTGATGGTAACCAGAGGTCTACCTCTTAAAGCTCCCTCACAGAAGGCTATTAAATGATATACAGGGGTTGGACAATGAAACTGAAACACCTGTCATTGTAGTGTGGGAGGTCTCATGGCTAAATTGGACCAGCCTGGTGGCCAATCTTCATTAACTGCACATTGCACCAGTAAGAGCAGAGTGTGAAGGTTCAGTTAGCAGGTAAGAGCACAGTTCTGCTCAAAATACTGCAATGTACACAGCATTATGGGAGACATACCAGAGTTCAAAAGAGGACAGACTGTTGGTGCACGTCTTGCTGGCGCATCTGTGACCAAGACAGCAAGTCTTTGTGATGTATCAAGAGCCACGGTATCCAGGGTAATGTCAGCATACCACCAAGAAGGACGAACCTCCACCAGCATCATGTAGTGACCTGGCCACTATCCTGCAAGAAGAATGGCTTAAACTCCCTCTGACCACTGTGCAGGACGCAGTATATGTCATTCCCAAGACCAACTGACGCTGTATTGGCCGCAAAAGGAGGCCCTACACCATACTAATAAATGACTGTGGTCTAAAACCAGGTGTTTCAGTTTCATTGTCCAACCCCTGTAGGTATGAATATGCTTCCCACACAGTAGGCCACACAGTATCTCAGTTATGACTTACTCACTCATAGCTATGACTTACTATCTCATAATTATGACTTAGCATCTCTTATTTATGACATGCTATATGGTCTATATGGCTCCCATACATCTGAGACAACTCTAATCATAGGTTTGAGAAGGATTTGGCAGATATTGATTTATTCATTTTTAAGATTGATTATTATTTTAAGGTGTGGGTTCACTGGTGGTTTTAGACAGTCACCTGACCCTGGTTCCATCACCACAACTGAGGAACTAGAATAAGTCGTGTCACACCAAACCCACTCTGGATGATAATTGGTTGAATAAGTGAAACACATGAGGCTTACTTTCTGTTTTCCAGCCCCCGCAGCACTGGTTAAAGAACAACCTAGAACAAGAAGAGAGAACACCGAGAGTCTTTATTCTAGTAGAGATACAGCATAGCAGTGTTTCTCAACGCTGGTGCTGGAGGCACCCTGCTCTGCACATTTCAGGGCTTTGCCTGCTCCCAGCTGATTCCACTTATCAGGTCATTAACAAGCTCCTTCAGAGTTCAGGGGGTGTGTTAAAGCAGGGAGTCCACTAAAATAAGCAGGGCGGGGTGCCTCCAGGACCAGGGTGTGCCTCCAGGACCTGCAGCAGTGATCACCCCTAACCTCCATCTAACTCCTTAACTAACAGTAATGCAGCCAGCTGAACAAAGGATGTCTGAAGATGATTAGCAGGTGACGCAGACTGCGGCTCTGACCACGAAGCAGAAGATCCAGCATCAGGGTAAGTGACTGAGGTTTATATAAAATGTATAGATGCTGAAAAATCAATAACTCGCACATAAAGGCTGTTCTGAATGGAAGTTAATTTAAGAGTGGTCTAATATTTTGGCACAGCACTTTACGTTGTTGAACAGCAGGGGGCAGTCTAACCACTTTCCTCATATATAGCCCTGTCTTCTAAACCCAGCGGTTCTGATTGTACAATCTGATCAGCTGATGCCAAAAACCATCCAAAAAATACAAATATAACTACACAGAATCAACCAAATTCTGCATTAATGCAGCTAGCTAAAATAGAGCTAGTGTAAGATTATTGTGCTGGTTATGACTATTATTAATACATGTCATTATTTGAATCGTTATTTAAACATCTGTGTTTTTATTATGTAATGTCCTGTAACTGTGGGGAAAACGCTGCAACACACATGGCCTACAGTGGGTCACTGCTTCACGTTAGAACTGTTACAACCCTGACCTGTGATTGGTCCAGTACTAGCCAGCGTTCTGTAACAGTCTGGAGGTCCTGTCCACTCAGCGGCTCTCTGAGACGAACCTTCACCTCCAAACGACCGCCAGTGGGCTTCCGGCCATCCATCACCTAACCCCAAACACACACACACACACACACACACACACACACACACACACACACACACAAACATAACACCGGTACTGTAAAGGCGCATCAATCTCAGTGATCTAAACACACATCCTCCAAATATGTAATGGAACTGTTGCACTAAGTGAGAAACACGAATTCATTTGATCATAAAACACTAATATTAAACTAAAAATACATTTCTTACACATCATCAATACGATAAGCAGCAATAACCACTTTGAAAGTCGAAACATCCATCGATTATTAACCTGAATTAGAATTATTCAGATTGGGAATCGCTCACTTGCCAAATAACTCATGTAGACATCAGCTTTTAAACTTAGCTAAAGGTTGTTTTGTGAATAGTTTGCTAGCCAACAGTGAAGACACTGAAGGTGCATAACTTATTGTCTGCTAAGACAAAATATTAATAAGACTGCAATGTTAAAACTGAGGATGTGCAAAGTAGCAGCCACAAAATAAAACTAGAAAAGTGCATTTGGGAAACGTGGGATGGTTGCGCAGTTCCTCAGTGAGGAACGAAGGATGAGTAAACAAGTGCAGGTCAGTTTGACTGTGGATTAGCGTCTGGGGACCTGCCCTTAGTGAATACGTGAAGTTTGGTGAGATGTTTGGATTTCATGTATGTCAAATCCAGTACCATTTCATCCAATACCTCCTTCATCTAATAAAATAAATCCAGGAGAAATCCGGAACCAAAACATATTCCTCATAACTAGTCCACAAGATAAACACTTTTTTTCAGAATATGAAATTCATACCTTTTTACTGCCAGTTGATTTGATCTCATATAATGAGATATGGTGATTTTACAAGCACAAAGAGAGTTATTGTTAAGATTAATGGTGTCATATCATTTGCAATTAATTTTGCAAATAAATTTACAATAAATAAATTGCAAATTAATTTTACAATAAAAGTAACTGTGCATTAAAATTTGCATTAAACTTTTAATAAAGTTCACTATATACATTTATGAGATGAATATTAATGCAGTTGCATACGTACAATCCAGACCTGGTAAATATTTATTTATTTATTTATTTATTATGGAGATAAAGTGCACTACACACAGGTGCGGCTTAACAGTAATAGAAGAGATTATGAGTACTCGTTTAAAAAGATATAAGGCACACTGATCCAATTAAAAAGATCAATAAATGAAGTTATAGACGTTTATGTGTTTTACGAATGGCGTGTGCAGACAGCCGGTATCTGCAGATCTAAGATCATGAGTTGGAACATAAACAGAGAGGCGGTCTGTACTGTGAGACGGTGCTTTAAGGTCATTTACAGCTTTACTGACCAGCAGCAGAACTTAAACGTCTATTCTGAAAGATGCCAGTACAGTCAGCAGGAGTGATATGAGCTACCTGCTGTGTTTTCGTGAGGATCTGAGCTGCTGTGTGCTAGAAGACTGCTAGAATGGCTGCAGGGTATAAAAGGTGCTACATAAATAACCGTCTTCCTAACAACCCCAGCAAAAGGAGCGTTACAGTGATCAACTCTGCTTGTAGCAAACGCACAAACAGGTTTCACTGTGTCGCTGCTCACCTCCACAATCTCCCGCACTTCACTCTCCGTCTCCAGCTTCTCCAGTTTGATGAGGGCGGTTCCTACAGGCTTATCACTCCTCAGAAAACCACTGACAGACACAGATACACACAGGACAGAGATGCTTCAGTCATCTTTACACATCTTTACACCGGCCTTCAGCAGTAAAACAGGAAGACTGGCAAAGAAAAGGAGCTGAGCTGAATTTCATGTATGGCTCCTCCCCCATGTCACGAAAGCAGTTGATCAGCCAAGTCATGTTTGACGTCTAAAGGGTACCTTGTTGCTGGCAGCACTAGAGCTATGTACTGTAATGTACTAATGTCACTAACAAATCATGGAGGCCAACAACTAGTGTGGTGTTACCTGCATGTCAAATGGCCATTGTGGGCTGAAGGTTGGGGAACCAGCCTTGTGACTGGGGGGTCACCAGTTCGAATCCCTGAACCAACAGGACACGACTGATGTGCCCCTGAGCAAGAAACCTAACCATCAACTGTTCTTCAGGCGCTGTACATAGGGCTGTCTAGCTCTGGGCAAGTGTGTTCACTGCCCCCTAAGTATAAGTGTAAGGGTGCATGTGTGTGTGTGTGTGTGTGTGTGTGAAACAGTGTTTTACTTCACAGATGGGTAGACCAATTCCTTCATCAGTGTGTAGGCACAATTGGCAAAATGCCAAGCCCCTGGCAAAATAAGACTCTAAATTCTAATTTTTATTAGATTGTCTAAATCATTATTTGCCTTAAACCATGATGAGTTGGGAAAGGGAAAATTGATCTTCCAAGTGATTTTCTTTTACTATTTACTATATCGTCGCTGTCCAAAGAAAAACATGCATCTTCATTTTTGTTGATTTTTACTTTAATGCCTCGTTTGATCACATGAGCTGCCATTTACAATGTGTGGAAATTTCATGAAGAATAGACCAACAGAACTGGCCCAAAACTGTTTGGAAAGATGTCTGGTTCCATTGACTCCCATTCAAATCAAATGAGGTTTTTGGCCTCTCCTGTAAAGTTCCCATTTTGGAGATACCTGTTTTTCTTTGGACAGCGACGATATACTAAATTTTATTACTGCAGTTACTTGGATCGGTTTGGTGTGACAAGCTCCGTTTTAGAGAAACTTCCTGATTAAATTTTTCACTATTTTAAATATTCTGCATATATAGACTCATTTGCATTTTCAGTAGTGATTTTGAACAGTAAATAAAACAGCTCTATTTGTGTTGTAGAGATAGTCACCCCTGGTTCCCATCACACCACTGTAAAGAAACCCCCTCTACAACCACCATTTCACACCAAGCCCACTCTGAATGTCCTTCTTTTACATATCTACCTTTGGATTATATAGACATTCTACTGGAATCCCTCTTTCAGTAAGCTCTTACTGCTTTCTGACACTGTGTGGCATACTTCAGTCCATGGTTACAGATAGCAGTGTGAACAACTCCACATGATTGTTGATACCAGGGACCAGCACGGTTTTAAACAGTACCTGATGACATCAGGTTGATTCTAAGAGATGTGGAGTAGCGGTGCATGCATGCAGCAGCTGTGTGAGCTGCTCCAGGTCTCTGAAACTGTCTTAAAAAGATGGAACTGAAGCCTTTAAACAGCAGGTCTGACTCACCCTTTATGGAAGACCTCCAGTTTGAGGCCTTTGGACTGCACCACTCTCCTAAAGCCGCGATGGTTACGGTTTATGTTTAAGGTGAAGCTCTGGTTGTACTCTACAAGTGGGAGACACAAACAGTGTCAGTGCTGTCGACAGTGTTAGATAAACACCCCTACAAATCACAGATTAGAACGCAGGGACCCTCACAATGTTTCAGATTATTATTATTATTATTATAGGAAAAGATTAAAATCTTACATTTTATAATAGAATTATTTTGGTACAAATATTAGCCATATTCCATCCATCTTTTGATTTTTATGAGGCAATAATTTGTTTACATTGTGTTACGTTTAAGTCCCACTGCCTTTAATTAAAGGCTGCTTGGTCCAGGATTTCTCTCTTTCACACCTTTTCAGAAATCATGCATCCAGGCCTTACAATCGATTTTAGCATATTCCAACATTCCAGACCGGACACACCACCATCAGATCCATGCATGTATTTTTATGAACTGCACATACCTGGACTGTTGGTGTTTTTGATGACTGCAGTTTTGTGTTTTTGAGGCTGATCCTAAAAATGGCCAAACAGCATTACATTATGAGAAACGGCTCACCCAAATGTGGTTTCAATGCATTCGCTCCTATGTGGGTCAGAGATACTCACGGCACTGGGGTAGGGGAAGTCAAACTTCACAAAAGCGTCCAGGTCATTCGATGCAACACCTTCACAAAAGGAGAACGGCACAAAAAAGACATGTCTGTTACGACCGCAACAAACAACCACTTTGAGTCGAAACATCCATCGATTATTAACCCGAATTAGAATTATTCGGATTGTGAATCGCTCACTTGACAAATAACTCTTATGTAGACATCAGCTTTTGTTAATGTTAAAACTGAGGATGTACAAAGTAGCAGCAACAAAATAAAACTAGAAAAGTGCATTTCCTGAAGGAAACGCGGGATGGTTGCGCAGTTCCTCAGTGAGGAACGAAGGATGAGTAAACAAGTTCAGGTCAGTTTGACTGTGGATTAGCGTCTGGGGACCTGCCCTTAGTGAGTACGTGAAGTTTGGTGAGTCTCGGGCGAACGAAAACGTTGCTGCTTGGTTTGGATCGAAAATGACTGGGACTCTATGGCAGGAACGAGGGATGAATAAAGGACAGATAGACGAGAGCAGGTCAGTATGGCTGTGCACTAGTGCTTGGGGACCTCCCCTTAGTGAATATGTGACGTTTCCTGGTTCTCGGGTGAAGGAAACTGCCGGGTTTGGTTAGTGTCGGAAAAATGATTGGGACTCTATAGGAGGATCGTGGGATGAATAAACGACAGATAGAGGAGTGCGGGTCAGTATGGCTGTGGATTAGTGCCTGGGGACCTGCCCTTAGTGTGTATGTAAAGTTTCGAGCCTCTAGGCTGAACAAAGCCGGCTTTAGAGAGGTCCAAAAATGACTGGGACTCTATGGGAAGGAACGAGGGATGCGAAACAAAAAGGAGAAACGAACGAGTGCGGGTCAATCAAACACTGTATTCCTGCTCCGGGCTGCGCCCCGAGCCAGTGTATCCGATTTGGTGTCTCTAGGTCGAGCGGAAGTAGGTTAGTAGGCATCTGTTTTTCGATGCTATTCATTCTCTATGGGAAAAAAAATTCGGAAAAATTCCTTCCTATGGAAGGAATCCATGCATCCGATCAAAAAGCTGTGTACAAGCCCACATCAGCGCATCATACCGGACAATCTGGAGTTGGAATGGAGTCGATATCTCAAAAGCTGTGGGATGAGTTAGTCGGCGATGAAACGGGAGAAAAAGAAAAATCGAGTAACAGTATAGTTGCTAAAATTACAGTATCCTGCCGTCTGTCTACAATCTGTTGCATCTACATTCTACAATCACAGGTCTTTATTAAAATATAGGAAATGACATCACCAACTAACTGACTAATCAATCACTTGATAACTAATCTGGTCGTTGATTATGGTGGACTAAGTCGACTAATAGTTGCAGCCCTAATGTCCATGTCCTAAAATAATCAAAAAGCTATCGAGAAAAATCTAACTGGCACATTTGTCCACCTATCTCAGATAAAGCCAGCTGTTTGAGAGATGTTTGGAGTCTACATTCTGCTTACTTGGAACTGCAGTGGCAACGCAACACTGCAGTTAGCTAGCACACACTAGAACTCAATAGTCACCCAAAAATGACCAACTCATATGGGTAAGAATGGATAGCCAAAACCTCTCTCAGTCTACTCAAACCCCAGTCAGCTCTTCATTAAGATGGTACCAGCCTATCTATGTGGTTTAAGACACAGTATGATGGGCAGCCACAAACCACTTCTTCTTTCATACTTCTTCTTTAACCGGTTCTGTAACTTTTCCTTGTAATAAACACATTTTGGATGAGGAAGTAGCTGATTCACTGTACTCTGTAATCTAAGGCACAATGTATACAGCTGATTCTTTACCAAACTATTCCTTTCAGTTAACAAATGGGAATTCAAACTCAACCAAACAACTTGGCTAGCAATTACTAGGAACGCTATAGCCACCCATTAACATGATGCCATTGGCACAGAGGGAATCGGTGGCTGTATGTGACGGGATCTGTTCCTTTAATAAGTTGTTTTGCTTTTAGGTCAGTTGACTTGCTTATAACCACATGACTGAAAGCCATGTGCTGAATTTGTTGGCACCACGTTCACTACCATCAGAGTAGCGGAAGCAGTGATCAGTGATTGCACAGCCCTGATGAGGAAGCAGCAACACTGCTTTGTTCAGCAATAATAAAAGGAGGTCGAGCTGTGATGTAAAGGCATGCACCATCTTGGTAGTGCATGCACAAGATGGCAATCACTTTCCATATGAATATTTGTGGCTATTTGATATAAGGAATTATGCTATTTGTTAGGGCTGCCCTCTAGAAGTCGACAACTCGAATCGTCAGTAGGAGACCCTTTAAGTCGACTGACAACAGTGACTCGTAAAACAGACAAAAGCTTACCAAAATGCACAAGAACTTTAAGAATGTAAAAATACATTTTAATAATTATTAAAGGGGAATAATAAATATTATATGTAAGTTATAGCTGGGCTGTGACGCATGCTTGCTAAAATCCACGTGACTATGTGCGCTGGGGGGGAGCGATGTCTCAGAGAAAGCCTGGAGAAGCTTTTGAAGAAGACAACCCGAACAAATTAAACCGGATTCTGCTCGTCATTTAGTCAGACATCCTACAAACGAGTGAGCTGACTTCCGTTTTAGACGTAATGGCTGTTTGCAGTGAAGGAAAAATGGAGTGAAGACATTTGTTTTATTATAATTCCATTATTTTAGAACCTAAATTACAGATATTTATATTTATTTATTTACAGCTTAAGATTTAAGATTTAAATTTAAATGTAAAGATACATACAGTCACTTAATATGCCTGCTGATAAACAAGATATAATGATTTATTATAATAAACGGTTTCAGGTTTACCATTCCTCTTTTCATCTAATAATAATGTAAATATGGACTAATCTGGTTTTATTTAGCAGGTCATTATTTATGAGAGATGAAAGATGAAGGGTCCTCCTACTGAAGAAGCTGTTAGAAGTGAGATTAAAAGACTATAAGCGCTAATGTTTAGCATTAATACGCGCTGCTGCCCGGCGCTGTATCCTGTAAGGCTCCAGTTCAGATCATCATAAGCCCCGCCTCTTTTAGTTCAGAAATATGTTCCTGTGACTCTGCTGACTTTCTAAATGAGGAGATCAGATCTGAACCGTATGCAGACTGATTTACTGATTACTAGATAATGTACCTGGAGAAAAAAACGTGAACGAATAGTGGAATCATCGACCAGGACGGGCGAATCCGATTCGACTGACAAAATTCTGAGTCGGGTACAGCCCTACTATTTGTTTCCCAAGTTATCTGCTTCAAGATGTGAAGATGTGTGTTTCAAAAATTTCTTCATATATTTTTTTTAAATAACTGATTTATAGGTTTTATAACTTTCTACTATTTATGTGTAATAATATTAACTTGTGACATTGTACAGGATAAGCATAAAAAGTCATGTTGTGCACTTATCTACAACCTTCCTGCTTTTACCATATTCAAAAGTGTACAATGTTTATTTCCAAAGCTCTTCTGGAAGTCCGGCTAATACGGTAATCACCCGGTTTACATTAAAGCAGGTGCTGTGGATGAAATTTGTTCTTAAATATTTACATAAAGTAAACAGTTCAAACTAAAAGTTCTCCTTCTCCTAGAATGATATATTTTACATTTACGATATTTAGCTGACTCTCTTATCCAGAGGGACTTACAAGGTTATATATATATATATTACAGGTGGGCCAGAGTAGTGTTCGGAGTCTTGCCCAAGGACTCTTATTGGTGTAGCACAGCATAGTCACCCAGACTCCCACATGTGGTGGCGGCTCCCTGGCAGACAGTGGTGTTATCCGCTGAGCTACACCAACCAGCTATAGATATACATATGCATATAAGCTCACCGGACAACACATTTATCACCCTGCATTTGTAAGGTAGTAAAATCTTTAGGCTCCTGCAGATGGCGCTGCACGTGGATGACTGGGCTATAAATACCTGCGGGGTGTGAGTGACGGGATCCATAGGTTGAGAGCTACAGTGCAGTAAGTGTCTCGCTCCATGTGTGGAAAATGGCTCCAAAGCAGATGTTAGTGATTGGCTAAAAGGAGGGACTGCATTTGGGCGTGGCCAAAGACCATAGCGTGAAGGAAGCAGCTGAATCTGCAGGTGTATGAATGCCAAATTGAAAAAAAAGGAAAGAAAAGAAGAAGTAACCGTGTGACCGGAGGGTTGCCGGTTCGATTCCCTGAACTGACAGTAACGACTGAGGTGCCCTTGAGCAAGGCACCTAACCCCCAACTGCTCCCCGGGCGCTGTGGATAGGGCTGCCCACCGCTCCGGGTAAGTGTGCTCACTGCCCCCTAGTGTGTGTGTTCACTAGTGAGTGTGTTTGTGGGTGTTTCACTTCACGGATGGGTTAAATGCGGAGACTTAATTTCCCCACTGTGGGATCAACAAGGGACTAAAATCTTAAATAGATAGATAGATATAGATAGATAGTATATCTAGTATATAATAGTTAATAACAGAAGCTTGCTGAAATGTTTCTATGGGCATCTGAAAGTAATTAAACAAAATGTCAGCACATCCATTTAAACACAACTCCTGCCCCTTTAAAGCTACAAGTGTGGTGTTAGACTTTACCTTGAGGAGCAGGGAGGTTCATGCCTCGTACGATTATGACCACCATGTCAGTGCTACTGAGCTCTGGAAATATCCTACAAGAAACACGGAGGATAAAAGATGGTCAAAGACAGACATGTGGTGCTCAGGATGGGGTTTTTGAGGTTTGTGAGGTATTAAGTTGGTATTAATTAAATCAGCTACTTGTTACCAGTAATTTAATTCAGACATGCAGTGGCCTAAAATCTGATTGACTGAACCAAGTTTAAAACCAAAAACAGCCAGTATGTACATATGGGTGCATGTGTCTGTGTGCAGCTGTACCGCCACAATAACGCTAGAGACAGATCTACAGATGTAGACCTACTCCTAGTCTTTCTAGGGAGAGGATGGTACTTTTCCTGACCCAGCGTGAGTAGGGTGGCCGCTTTCCTAAGCCCAAAGAGGAGGACATGCTAAAGAGGGGAGGGCTGGGCATGTTACTAGAGCAGAACTAAAATCATAACCTACGTAACATATAAATGATGGCTTTACTCACCTCTTTGGGTGAGGATGTATTTTGTGAGTTGGATGGGACTTTACTAATTGACTAGTATTTAGAAGGCCAGTTGCGATGTCACATGACCTTGGTAAATAAACCAAATGCAAGGCATTTCTTTTCACACGGACGTGAACCAATGGCTGTATGAATAGGCGTCTGTCCAAGTATTGTGACGGACAGAGGACTGGGAGTTGAAAAACCAGACTGTCCAGCCAAAAACCAGACACGTGGCCACCCTAAGAACTGCTGACCTCTGCAGGAAATTCCACCGACATGCAAAATGACCACACAGGGTCTGTTTTCAGACAGGATAGCCGACCTGACAGTGCGGTAGGTTCTCTCCTCAAAGTGGTGTTTTGGTGGTTCTAGCCCACGGTTCTGAGCCAGCTTCAGGATCTCCAGACTCTTCTTACATCTCTCTGCCATCTTCTCAAATCTAAGAGAAGGGAGAAGGCATTGTACAACACAGTCAGGCACAAACGTGGTCAGAAAGCATCACACTGCACGGGGACAGCACATGAAAAGAGCCATTTGGCTAAATGTAGCATATTGCTAATTGTAACACGATGCTAAGTAGTGTGTATGGTTCTAAATAAACACAGCACAGATAAGTTTGCTGATGGCGGCAGAGGGTATAACGCCTCATTCCAAAATCTCAGTACAGCTGGGTGGAGATCTGTGGACTACAAAACTGACTTACACCATATTCATACATTACACTGCTCAGTGACCCCTCATGCCCTGTGGATAGGGGAATTTAGACCACTCCTATCAGGATGGGATGAATTTATAATAGGACATTTACATTTTGTCAGTCCTCATACACGTATGTCTGTGCTGAACATACTCCCATGCTTCCTAAATTTCCTTTTATACTTTTACGTTTTAAATTTAACAAGTGTGTTTGCTGCCAGGTAGGCGGAGCTAACAATATGATGGGCATAATAACTAAGTAGCTAAGACAGGCAGGATTATCATGCAATAACATGGAACAGTTCATTACAACTATGACTTCAATATGGGCCTAAAAATGATAATTACTGAAAATTATTTATTACTGAGCGAATATCCAGAGTGACTGCTGTGTGCGGCACAGACAGCAGCTAGATGGACTAGTAGCGACTCAGTCTCATCCTGATAGGTTGTCACATGTATCTGGAGCCATGCTGACTGCAGTGCATCTGCTGGAGGGTGCATGGGGAAGGTGATCCAAGTTGGTTCAACAGATGCTCATATGGGATCACGTGTGGAGAATTAGGAGGACAGGAAGTACTTGGCCATGCTCTTCCAACTAATGTCGGACATTTCTAGACATGTGACATGTCGCATTGTCGTGCTGGAAGATCTGCAAGGATGAATGCATCCCTAAATCGGTTGAGCGTGGATGAGTGGGCCCAGAGAATGGCATTAAAATGTGACTTCCCTTAGGAGCCAAGCACTGCCACAGCACTCTGCGTGTGACAAATGAACTTTGATTTGATTTGCATAGTGCAAAGATGGCTGCCTCTCTGTCCAGCTGTGGACGGACTATGCTTGGTGACGGATCTTTCACAACATCAGTGACTGAAGCTCCTGCTATGTGTGATCCGATAACGAACATAAATCTTTGTCCAATCTGAAAGCATACACACTTGTTACGTTTCGTCACTCAGTCAAAAAAAAACAGCCAAAACTATTTTTCTAGCTTTAAAAATAGTTTTATTTAGTCTATTTTTAGTCTAGTTATTTTTCCCATCTGACAGGTACATCTGTTTCACCTACCATCCACTACATCTGGTTCTCCATATAAGCTTCAAGAATTCAGACTAATAATTACAGTGGTAAACAGGAAACAGAGCTGCACTCAACAAGAACCATTCAAACACAATGGTGACGCTGCAACAATGCTACACACTGAGTGTGCATGACTGTAGGTTAGCCATGATATTATTCTACTACAGACAGGGGTAAATCTGCCCCCACGTAACTGCTCTAAATGTGCCTGGGTGCATTCTTACTTGGTGGTCTCTGCAATGTTCCCCGTGTGAGTGAACTGCTTGGAGCAGGTCATGCATTTCTGCAGAGGAAAGAGGTCACCTTAGTTATAGATAGTTAGTTAAAGCCCCATATTTCCCGACTTCTGTTCACTTAGAAAGTCAACATCACATGGAATCTACACTGGGCTGTTTGCATACAAAGTAGGTAGGTAAGTTTTACATAGCACTTTTCTAGAACTCTCAAAGTGCTGTACAATACCATGCATCAATCAATCAATCAAACAATCAGTCAATCACCAAACAATACTAAACCACTAATAAATAATGAAAATAAAAATAACTCTTTAAACCTTTTTTAAAAACACGAACTAAGGTTGAAGGCCTGATATCAGCAGGGAGATTACATGTGCCATAACATAATAATAATAATAATAATATAAAAAATATATTTAATATATTATCAAAAAATAAAAATAAAAATAAAAATAAAAATAAATATATATATATATATATATATATATATATATATAATAAATAATATATATTATTATTAGTAGTAGTAATAATAATAATATAAAAATATATTTAATATATATATATATATATATTTTTTTTATTAATAATAATAATAATAATAATAATAATAATAATAATAATAAATCCAGCCAGATACTTTATTCATCCCCAAGGATAAACTGTTGCTGCTGCTCATTACTATTACTCTGTGACTGTTACCTCGTACTGCTCCTTCAGTATTTTGCTGAGTTGGCTGTATACTTCCTCAGACTTCTCAGACTTCTCAGAGGGCTGAAAATCACTGTGATGGACCAGAATAAATTCCTCATCTTCATCACCAGGAGGGGAAGGCACCTGGTTATGTTGATAAAGAAAGGATCATTAATATTTGGATATAACCATCATAACTTCATAGTCTTGTAAATTAAAAACGGTGTATATCTGTAAGAGCCCAGTGCTGTAATAACCTTTAAAACCTTCAGTTAAATATACACCGTTATTTATTTATGCTGTACAGTCAGTGTCTCCAGAATTATTGTTCTACTTGGTCACAAAGGGATTTAGAAAGCTCCTTGAGAAGCAAGACGTACATACACTCATCATCAAAAGAATAGCTGCACGGTAGCTGCACTCAGAAAGAATCAACCGAAGGAATGAAACTTGGTGGGTAGGTTTGACATTGTGAGACATACGAATGATTCAAGTTTCACACTCGGCCGTCCATGTGACATTAACAAGGATAGGCCTCATCTCTGTACCTGACTGACCCAACAGCCCTGCGCACATTCAGCAAGCAGTACTGCCGTCCATGAGTCCTGTTAGTATCAACACCATTGGAAGGCGGCTGCACGATGCAGGACTACATGCACGCAGGCCGTTACGACGACTGTCCTTAACACCATACCAACATCACCAAAGACTGCAATGGTGTCGTGTCATACAGTCATTGGGGTTACTCAGAATGGCAGCGAGTCATCTTCAGTGATAAGTCTTGCTCTTGTCTTGGTGAATGAGTCACGTCACTTCCATTGCAAAATCTGCAGGAACTGTGTGAGGATATTCAAGCTGCATGGGATGGATTATCATCACAGGACGCCATTAGGAACCTCTACGGCTACATGCTGAGACGTCTGGCATGTTGTGTTAGCCATACTGAGAGACACTACTTCTGTATGTGTAGCTCAATAAATATTGGCCATATTACTCTAAATCTATCATTTATTGTTCCTGGTAACCTTTATTGTCCTTGTCAATAGCAAACCCACACCTCCTTCTGAGTGTAACTGTTCTTTGGTGATGAGTGTATGTCTTTTATTATGGATACCTAACCGTTCTAAACTTCTGACTGTTTGTAAAGCCGTCTTCTAACCTTGCTGATGTCCACAGCTTTGCCAGTCCGCGCTGCTTCTATCATGGGGTCGATGCCCTTTGCTGTACGGAGGTAGTTCTTCGCCTGCTCCATGTCGTTCTTCTGTTTAGCCTGCAGCGCTGCTTTCATATACTGCTTCTTACGGCCTTCCAGAAACTCCAGCTGCTGTGTGGCTAAAAGGGAATTTACATAATTCCTATTATGGGGAAAAATAAAACCCTAACAACATTTTTCTAGATTTTTTCTCCTTTTCCTTCCGAGGGCAATTTCAGGAAGTATGAAATTCCATTAGCCAATAACATCGTTGTAACTTCCAAAAATGAAACAGCTCCAATAGCTTTAGTGTAACAGTGCTTTACTATCTGACATGCTATCAAGTCTGTTTTTTCCTAAACTCAATTAGACAGAAGAATGTCTGGAATGAGAAGTCCAGAAATATATTAGTATTTACAGTATAGTATATTAGTATAGTCATTTAGAGTGGTTTGGTTTGTTGTAAAATGCTTCATTCACAGAATAAACCACCACCATGCTAAAGAAATACGAGCCCGTACAATCAACCATTACACACCAAATCCACTCTGAATGACTTTGTTTACATCTGACATGAAATTAGGACAACCATTGGTGGAATGTCTCTTTAAAATCAACTAATATTCAATGAACGCCACACTGAGAGATAATCTGGTGACCCCTCTGGTCACCTGTACTAACCTGCAGTTGAGAGATTCTCCTTCTTATCTGTTCTGTCAGGAGAAGGTGAAGGAGTTCGTTTAGGGGGCTGAACTGTAGGAGGCACCACCATTGTTGGCTTCTTCTGGCTTTCTGATGGGGGGGCTTTGGTCTGGAAATGACAAAATCCCAAAAAAATTTATAAAATTAAAAAAAAAAAATCGTAAGTATTGAAACTGAACTGAAGAAGTAAAATATGCACCAAAAAGAAACAGCCTGTCTCTGACAAGTGCCAACTTGGCATCAAAATGTAACTATTTTACGCTGTTGAGTTTCCATTTCCGATCATATTAAACTCAAATCCATGGAAATGTAATAACTTTAGCTACGTGTCCAAAACATCTTCTGATTTTTGATTACATCACCGTGAACCAGTAGACCGGGCAAAACTGTTTCACTGTTCAGTTAGCTCAGAGACCCACCCTCATAAATACGTTTTACAAATAATGTGTTATGATTTCTGATTTTGTAATGATTTTCTGATTTCTGATTCATGTTTATTCCTCAACTGCATGCACAAGTTAAAATCAGACCTCCTTAGTTTCTTTCTCTTTCTTTTCCCCTTCCTCCTCATCATCCTCATCCCCAGCATCTGCATCTTTTGAGGCCAGCTTATTGGCTGCTTCGAGCACGGCAACAAATCCCTGCTCAGGTGCGGCTGCCTGCTGGCCTGGGATTGGAGGAAAACCTGATTGGAAACAACAAACACACATTCATTACAAAACCCTTCACTGCTTATAGGGAATCTGACAATATTTATTAATTAACATCACATAAAATTAATTTTCTAAGTATGTCATTGATATTTAAAGCATTCAAGTGCATTTTAATTGCACACAACAAAACGAATAACCAGCAAGTGGATTCAGGCCAGTGTGTAAAATGCCAAATACAAATCACTTGGTAATATTTTTTTTAATATGTGGTGCTTCTGGCTGTTTATGTGTAATAGAATTTCTACCCGGCAGGAAATGAATAGATCCAGCCGGTAGGAGGGGTCACATTGCAGCGTTATTTAAATGGAAGATAAAAGTTTGAAGGAACAATAAATTATGATAAATTTAAACTGACAAGTCAGCCAGGTGCAGCGATAAGGCGTACTGTTGCTTACATCTTTATTATATAATAATAATAATAATAGTAATAATAACAATAATAGTAATAATAATAACAATAAGAAGAAGAAGAAGAAGAAGAAGAAAGAAGCTCACTCACCAGGTGGCACTGGCAGCTCCTCATAGTTGACAGGTCGTCCTGCTTTATGGGAGCGAATGGCACTCTGGTATTGCTGTGGACAGCAACAGAACGCATTCCAGACAGCATATCTTTCATATCTGTGTAAATACATCTGCCACTACTACATCCAGCAACAAAACAATTAGAGCTGATTTCCTAGGTGTGTATTAAGGGGCAATATTTCAACTTTTGAAGTGTAAACACAGTCATTCAGAAAGGGTTTGGTGTGAAATGGTTGATTGTAAACACTTATACAACACAAATATGGCCATTTTATTTACCATCCAAACCCCCAGTGAACCTACACGTCTGGGTTTATACAGTATATGAAACGTTGATGATGGTAAAACAACATAAAACATAAAAAAACAACTGAAAACAAAGGGACTATTTCATCGCAGGAGCACATGCATCTCCGCCATTTCAGCCCAAATGTCCTCAAAACTACTGAAAAACAACGTCTCAAATATCAGGCAGTGTATTTCTGCCTTTCTGTAAGGGGCCTTTTAGAGGCAGATATCTGGCTCACATTACCACTACTGTAAACTTTGACTTGGTAAGTTTCCCTAGACTTGAGCATTTCACACCTGAACACTCTGGATCATTTTCTTTACATGACAGCAAGTATGCAGAAATGTCATGGGAAATTCTCTGTAGGTAAAGTGTAAGACTAAACTGTAGTGTAAATGAGTGTTATTGCACTACCAAGCTACCTGGGTGAACGCTAATCTGGGGCTGGTGTAATGAAAATGCATAATCCCTGAAGTGATTACCTTGGCTATACGGTCGTGCATGCGGGCCTTGCGGTCATCCCCGCTGGCCTTGGCCTGAGTGCAGGCTTCTTTATATTTGGCCATTCTCTGCTCCAAAGCTTCCAGTACCGTTTTGGGCTGAACTGGACCGGGCTGGTTTACAGGAGCTTCGGATCCTGCAGGGAGACCAAAGGATAAGGAATAACAAAATAAGACCAACCAATCCATCCGTAGTACTTATTAGTGCTGCAAGACATACAGTTTATTTATTATCTTCATATTCCTTACAATACTAACACTGTAGAGGTATCTTCCATCCATACTGTATATCTCTAGTGTATGTATATACATATATAATATAATAATCTACGCCCTGTATATACCCTGCATCTCTCATCTACCTCTGCCTTACCATAGTGCTATATGGTAATCGTACATCTGCATATATCATACGTTTTTATTCACAACTGTAAATTAGTGTAAACAGAGATTTTAGTGCTCAGTATTGTATATATTTATTGTCTAATTTATATGTTTGTATTGAAGTACTGTAAGGGACTATGCACCTAAGTTTTTCATTCACCTTCACACCTGTGAAAATGTGATGTGACAATAAAAGTGATTTGATTTGACTGAGAATCACTGAATCTTTTATTGTGTGCATCCTGATCAATCACATATCTTCTTTGGCTCAAATTTTGGTTACAATGAATAAAGCAGGGCATTTTTTAACCATTTTGTGTCAAGAATTCACCCATGTTTATTAATGTACTACAAGGCATATATTATAGAAGACACTGAATAATTCCTAATAGTTACTGAATAATTCATAGTAGTTCATTAATAATTCGTAGTAGATATTAATTCATTCAAAGCAGATTCTGAAAAATTTGTAGTAGATACTAAATAATTCCTAGTAGATACTGAATAATTCCTAGTAGATACTGAATAATTCCTAGTAGTTAATGAATAATTCATAGTAGATACTAAATAATTCCTAGTAGTTACTGAATAATTCCTAGTAGATACTGAATAATTCCTAGTAGATACTGAATAATTCCTAGTAGTTACTGAATAATTCGGAGTAGATACTGAATAATTCCTAGTAGATACTGACTAATTCGGAGTAGATACTGAATAATTCATAGTAGTTACTGAATAATTCGGAGTAGATACTGAATAATTCCTAGTAGATACTGACTAATTCGGGGGTAGATACTGAATAATTCCTAGTAGTTACTGAATAAATCGGAGTAGATACTGAATAATTCCTAGTAGTTACTGAATAATTCGGAGTAGATACTGAATAATTCGGAGTAGATACTGAATAATTCCTAGTAGATACTGAATAATTCCTAGTAGGTACTGAATAATTCCTAGTAGATACTGAATAATTCCTAGTAGTTACTGAATAATTCCTAGTAGTTACTGAATAATTCCTAGTAGATACTGAATAATTCCTAGTAGATACTGAATAATTCCTAGTAGATACTGAATAATTCCTAGTAGTTACTGAATAATTCGGAGTAGATACTGAATAATTCCTAGTAGTTACTGAATAATTCCTAGTAGATACTGAATAATTCGGAGTAGATTCTGAATAATTCCTAGTAGTTACTGAATAATTCGGAGTAGATACTGAATAATTCCTAGTAGATACTGAATAATTCGGAGTAGATACTGAATAATTCGGAGTAGATACTGAATAATTCATAGTAGATACTGAATAATTCCTAGTAGGTACTGAATAATTCCTAGTAGATACTGAATAATTCGGAGTAGATTCTGAATAATTCCTAGTAGTTACTGAATAATTCGGAGTAGATTCTGAATAATTCCTAGTAGGTACTGAATAATTCCTAGTAGATACTGAATAATTCCTAGTAGTTACTGAATAATTCCTAGTAGATACTGAATAATTCCTAGTAGTTACTGAATAATTCCTAGTAGATACTGAATAATTCATAGTAGTTACTGAATAATTCCTAGTAGATACTGAATAATTCCTAGTAGATACTGAATAATTCCTAGTAGTTACTGAATAATTCTGAGTAGATACTGAATAATTCTGAGTAGATACTGAATAATTCCTAGTAGATACTGAATAATTCGGAGTAGATACTGAATAATTCCTAGTAGATACTGAATAATTCGGAGTAGATACTGAATAATTCGGAGTAGATACTGAATAATTCCTAGTAGATACTGAATAATTCCTAGTAGATACTGAATAATTCCTAGTAGATACTGAATAATTCCTAGTAGGTACTGAATAATTCCTAGCTGTTATTGAATAATTCATAGCAGGCTCTGAATATTTCACAGAAGGTACTAAATAGACCATAGTAGTTTCAGTAGCTGAACAGTACTGAACAGGCCTACAGTAAACCCACAACTTTGGTGTACTGACCCTGTGTGTCAGATGATGATGAGGGTGGTTTTACAGCAGGCTGTGATGGAGCCTCCTTCACTACAGCTGCAGCTGCTTAGGACAAACACAGAGACAGAATTCAACAAGCAGCACTAACGGCAAGAGCACTTTCCAGCGTGTCAAGGACCACCTTAAAAAATAAACAATATTTGGAACTTAGATCCTCTAAAACATGCTCGTTTCTGAAGAACCCATGCTCCTCTCCTAGGCTGTACCTGCTGACAATGGCGGGGGGAGACTGTTTGTATCGACCGGCTGTCCTTTCTCCAGTGCCTCAATCAGTGCGTCAAAACCCTGAACCAGAAAAACACAAACCAACACAGTGCTGTTCAAACCTCACATTCCTCACATAATCTGATCATTTGGTGCACGCTGTCAATTAGCCTGTAGAAGAGCACTGGAGTATGTTAACAAGCGTGAACATCAGGTTTGTGATTATTATGTACGTTTATGTATATTTACATTTTCATGTACATTTTTAGAATTTAGCTGGCACCATTATCCAGACCATCTTACAGTGTTAACTGTGTTACAGGTAGGCTAATGCAGGGTTAGGAGTCTTGCCCAAAAGCTCTTATTGGTGTAGCACAGCACAGTCACCCGGACTGGGAATCAAACCCCTGCCTCCTACATGGGGTGGTAGCTCACTGAAGCACACCATCCACATTATATGGGCCCAGTATATGTTTTTAAAGGAGCCACAACATGATTAAACCTTAGAAGTTTCAGTTATCGCTGGTGACACAAAAGCATCACCAGAAATTGTGTGTAAAGTGCAGATCCGACACTTTTAATTTGTTACCTTTGTAGACTTTGAAGAGAATTTGAATTTAATGAAGCGTTTTTTTACCAAACCAAACAAAATACAGTCATGCAGACTCAAATCTGTTCACACAAAGAGTAGACTGAGTGCAAACATAAAACATAACTATGGAATTATTAATGCAAATATCTAATTAGAAATAAATCCATAGTAACAACAGGACTTCTAAAGGTTAACTAAGGTTAAACACCCAGCCAGGCTTTTGTTGCTCGTAGAGTGAGAACCATGCAGAAGTAGCAGACGACTGAAACGAATAGTCTTGTGTGGAAACATCTGATGGGGAGATTGGGCTTTTGTCATCTGACATGTGACCCTAATTGACCTCAACATTCATCACATTACAGCGAATTTGACACGAGAGCTCGGCCTTTCCTCTAAATAACTAGATCAACTAGTTGGACCACTAGCTCAACCACACAGACATAGCGGTAAGTACATTTGCAGCAGCGTCTCTTTCTGACTCAGGATAAAACAGGCTGTTCTGCTTTTTTGTTCATACGGCTGTATGCAAAAATGTGAACAAGCTGCACCCACACAGGAACCACGTTTAGTAGCTCGAGGGTGATCCAACTAATCCTAACTAAGTGCTTCTTAAAGTGGGGGTGCCTCGGCAGTAAAACTGCAGGGGGTCATTCAGTCAGGGTCGGGGACCACCGCTGTAGAGGATCTGTAACTTATTTTCATATAGGAAATCCACAAAAACATGAAATTTGTAAACTGATTAGCTGCACCTCATTCAACGAGCAGTCCAGGGAGAAACACTTCTTAGAACATCAGTGTGAATGGGAGAGCCTAAACGGGTGTCTGCTGAATATGCAGCTTATTGTATACAATAATAAAAAAAGATTGAAAAATAGAGTGTACTGAGAGCTTAATTATTTCTAATATTATATTTAAAACTTAGCAATATTCACCCAGGACATGAAGCATTTATTTAAATAAATATTATTACAGTACAATGCTTAAAAAAAAAAGGTTATGTATTGTCAGGATTCTATTAATAAGCACAAATAGATTTGTGAAGCTATTTGTGCATTCTTGTTAGTGTACACTGCAATCTTGCTCGCTGTGTTTCCATTCCCTTGTTTGTAAGTGCTAATAAAAAGTTGACCACAAAAAATAAATGAAATAAAATAGATTTATTAACATGTTAACAATTCTTATGGCTGATTTCTTTTTTTTTTAGTGCTTTGTGTTTGCAGAATTTTCCTTTTTTTTTTTTTTTAAATCTCCCACTATGTGGGCTAAACAAACAAACCATGCTAGCACATCTCCAGCACTTACTTTCAGTCAAAGTCACAAAATCAACTAAAAAAAAAAAAAAGCAGAGTGCTTGTTAAGGTGGTTGCTGATTTGTTGCCATACCCGAATAGGAGTGTATGGGAGGAACAGGGGATGAATAAACAACACATGAAGGAGTGCAGGTCAGTATGTCTGTGGATTCGAGTTTGGGGATCTGCCCTGAAACAAGGTTAAAGGACTGTTAAGGGTAACAATAGGGTTTAGGTAGAGCCCAAATATAAATAGCACTTTAAGGGAGAAACGAGGGATGGAGAAAAAAGGCAAACAGATGGGTGTGGGTCGGGCCAACATAGTGTGCTTGGGTTTCTGTGGGTGTGCACTTTTCTATCCCATTCATTGTTAATAGGAACATTTTCCGAATTTATATCAGAGTTTTTTTCTGAAAATGCTTCAAAAAGCTGTATACCAACACACCATTCCTGACCAGACCGGACAATCCTAGATTTGGAGCAGTGTTAATATCTCGTAAACTGTGGGACTAGTTTGGGCAAAAAAAAAAAGATGAAGAAGCAGAAGAAGACAAAAAAAAAAAAAAAAAAAAAGAAAAAGAAGAAGGTAAAGGAGAAGACAAAGAAGAAGAAGAAGATGACGAAGAAGAAGATACAGGAAAAGCTGAAGAAGAAGGAGTACATAAAGAAAAAGACAGAAGTTTGAAATCCTGCTTGGACGTCTGCTCTGTTATGGTGTATCAAAAATGGCATCTCTGGGTCGAGCAGAACTACAGCAGATGGGTGTGCACTTTCCCATCCCAATCATTCTTAAGGGGAAAACATTCCAGAAGAATCTGCCGCTATCGGGTCGAGCTGTAGATCAGTCTGAAGATTTTAGAGTTGGAAAAGTGTCAATATCTCGAAGAAGAAACAGAAGAAAAGGAAGGAGAAGAAGAAGAAACCGTGGGGTAACTGTATATTACTGGTGAAGTAAGATACTTTAACATCACTAATAGACACTGCTGAAAGACAACTAGCTATTTAGCACAACAAGTCACATTATAATTCTAATCTGATCACACGTCTGGGGCAAAAAGCTGAACTCCAAACCATTTCTAATGGTGCATCTATAAACACAGTCGCTGCTTCATGCGTTTCCTTCTGTTTATAAACCCAAAATTAGCCGAGTTCAGATTCTTACCTTGCTAGCCTTGATATGCATTTTGGCCTGCTCTATATCTCCAGCTTGCTTTGCCTTCAGAGCGGCCATTCTGTACTCTTTCTGTCTCTCCAGCAGCATCTCCTTCGTGGGCTGTCCTGGAGCAGCCTCAGCAGGGGCTGTTTAACAAACCACAATGGACCTTTTCAGCCAAAATCCTAAAGAATGTCAGAGTCCAGCTAAACGTTCTAGTTAGATTACTAAGAAAGAGCCACAGAGGAGATTTCACTTTTCCTTAAAGACATGGGTCGGTCCAATCTGCAAAGCTACAGTGTGTGGAGCTACTGAGCTAATGTCACTAACATGTAATCCCAGCTTATTAGCATCATCAGCTAACATCCTGCTCTTATGATGGTCATTATAAATCAGGATGCTTGATTTTAGTATGTGCTTTCTGATACTGTTCGACTATGTGTTCTTAAGTACCATCAAAATTCATATGCTAATGTACCTTAGCCCATGCTTACAGATAGGACCTGACCTCACAGGCCATATAGCCTCAGTTTATGTGATTGTGGAACACATGGCTGACCTGCAGGTGATCCTGGGACGCCTCCTGCATGCTCCTGCTCTGGTGACGCTGTGGAGGAAGGCTGTTCCTCACTGTTAGCTATTGGCTCGCTACTGGAAATGCAAGCTCTCTCTGTGGAAATGGGAGAAGTTTCCACTGCGCTGTCTGACTCTGCATGCTCCTCGGGTGACTCCAGGTCGGATGATGGTGTGCCTGCAGCTGTAGCTGGGGGTTGAGAGGTGCTGCCAGGGGCCCCACACGAGACAGGAGGGGGAATGTCCGCTTCGCTTATTTTCCCACCTTTCCGTACAGATGACAACATGCTCTGCAGCGTCTGCAGTAGAAACACATGAACATAGATCAAACCTCAGAGTAGCATTCGATCTGAGCTGGACCAAGCACCACTGTTCAAAACATCGGCATTACTATCTTCAGTACGTAATAAACGTGTGCAGCTTCACAGAATTCAAATAGTCAGCTGAAAAGAGGAGCAGCAATAATAATAATAATAATAATAATAATAATAATAATAATAGTAATAATAATAACCCAAAAGATCTTAACTTAAAGTTCTAATAAAATGGAAGCCCAGAATAAAGTTCTATTAATATTAACATCTACAATTTAGTTCTATGAAACCTAATATCCAGAATGACATACTATTAATATTAACACTCAGAATGCAGTTCTAATTAAATAAATACCCAGAATGCAGTTCTAATAAAATTAATATTCAGAATGCAGTTCTAATAAATGTTATTACAGTTCTATTAACAGTAATATCTTGACTGAAGTTAAAATAATATCCAGAATGACATTATTAAAATGAACACTCAATATGCAGTACTAATCAAATGAATATCCAGAATGCAGTTCTAATAAATTAAATATTCAGAATAAAGTTCTAATAAAATTAATATTCAGAATAAAGTTCTAATAAAATTAATATTCAGAATAAAGTTCTAATAAAATTAATATCCAGAATGCAGTTCTAATAAATTAAATATTTAGAATAAAGTTCTAATAAAATTAATATTTAGAATAAAGTTCTAATAAAATTAATATTCAGAATAAAGTTCTAATAAAATTAATATCCAGAATGCAGTTCTAATAAATTAAATATTCAGAATAAAGTTCTAATAAAATTAATATTCAGAATAAAGTTCTAATAAAATTAATATCCAGAATAAAGTTCTAATAAATTAAATATCCAGAATGCAGTTCTAATAAATTAAATATCCACAATGCAGTTCTAATAAATTAATATTCAGAATGCAGTTCTAATAAAATTAATATCCAGAATGCAGCTCTAATAAAATTAATATTCAGAATAAAGTTCTAATAAAATTAATATCCAGAATGCAATTCTAATAAAGTAATATTCAGAATGCAGTTCTAATAAAATTAATATCCAGAATGCAGTTCTAATAAATTAATATCCAGAATGCAGTTCTAATAAATTAATATCCAGAATGCAGCTCTAATAAAATGAATATTCAGAATAAAGTTCTAATAAAATTAATATCCAGAATGCAGTTCTAATAAATTAAATATCCAGAATGCAGTTCTAATAAATTAAATATCCAGAATGCAGTTCTAATAAATTAAGTATCCACAATGCAGTTCTAATAAATTAATATTCAGAATGCAGTTCTAATAAAATTAATATCCAGAATGCAGCTCTAATAAAATTAATATTCAGAATAAAGTTCTAATAAAGTAATATTCAGAATGCAGTTCTAATAAAATTAATATCCAGAATGCAGTTCTAATAAAATTAATATCCAGAATGCAGTTCTAATAAATTAATATCCAGAATGCAGCTCTAATAAAATTAATATTCAGAATAAAGTTCTAATAAAATTAATATTCAGAATGCAGTTCTAATAAAATTAATATCCAGAATGCAGCTCTAATAAAATTAATATTCAGAATAAAGTTCTAATAAAATTAATATTCAGAATGCAGCTCTAATAAAATTAATATTCAGAATAAAGTTCTAATAAATTAATATCCAGAATGCAGCTCTAATAAAATTAATATTCAGAATAAAGTTCTAATAAAATTAATATTCAGAATGCAGCTCTAATAAAATTAATATTCAGAATAAAGTTCTAATAAATTAATATCCAGAATGCAGCTCTAATAAAATTAATATTCAGAATAAAGTTCTAATAAAATTAATATTCAGAATGCAGCTCTAATAAAATTAATATCCAGAATGCAGCTCTAATAAAATATCCAGAATGCAGTTCTAATAAATTAATATTCAGAATGCAGTTCTAATAAAGTTAACGTCTTGACTGAAAAGACAACACAGTTATTATCCAGAACGAGGACAAGCTATCTGAAGTACATTTGAGTGTCTAGTTTTCCCACATATCAACTCACTGTTACAGCACAGCTTCTAAATAACATTATTAATATGAGAATTTAAAAATTTTAAATAATTACCCTGTGTGAATCAAAACCCCTGTACTGGTCTTGTGGTTTAAATATAATTCTACTGTATTCAGAATTCTGCTGTGTTAATGAATGAATGAATATGTTCAGTACAGCACTATGTTCAGGAGGTTCCTCTCACCTTCAGCCCCCTTTCATATCTCCTGGCTTTGGAAGATTCTCCTGCAGTCTTGGCGCTGGCTATGGCTGTTCTGTACATTGAGATTCTCACCTCCAGTGTGTGCTCAACACTACCTGTCACTGCGGACGGCTTCACTTCCTGTGGACAGAGTAGAACCTTTGACCTCATTACATTATGCACATTCATTCAAATGCATATCGCCTGTTTTATCTCTCGACTGCCAGTGCTGGGGTTTTTAAATTTAGAATCCAGATGCTTGTGGATTTTCCTGAGAACTGGTTTTGGTGTCACTACTCAGGCTGATAGTATTTCAGGTATGTGCACAAAAGTCACACTGTATATTCTGTGAAGTCTCAGCACTAGCTAGGGCTCTGTGACAATACGCTATTGTTATCAGGGACACCCCCATTATCACTTCCATTCAAATCTGAAGATGGACATTTCCTCTGGTCGACTTCTGTCAGCCTTTTTTTAAATCGCAAGGTCACGCGGTGTAAGCTAAACCAACACATCAAACACACTAGTGCCTTATCAGCATCTCCTATTATTCAAAGCTGCGCACAGAACTGTGCAAAAGCCAGAGGGCATGCTTTGTTTACCTTATGTCCAGTTAAACTGCTGTTATGTTTGTCATTCAATTTTAATGGGATACTTTCTAGAACAATCAGTGAAAATAAACAAGATCCAAAACTATGTTTTCAAACAACGATTAAAAGGTACAAAGAAAATAGACTCCTAACAACCACCTGCAACACCTGCCAGACCATCAAACCAGCTGTCAGGTAAACGCCACAGAAAGCTTTCATCTCTGAGAGAGCGGAGAACATCAAGCTCCAGATCTGAGAGCATCCTCATCTGTCTATCCTTCCACTGTGAGAAGACACCTCAACGCTATGGAGGTCTGAAAGAATGTGTAGCTGTACAAGAAGCTCCTTACTGAGAAAAGGAGGCCGGCACAAAACCAAAGAACCTGCTGGTGTTTCTTAGAATAAGGGACTGACCAGCCCAGGGTCCAGAACCTCAACATCACTGAATTTGTTTGATTACTTCAGATAAAACTACATCATCTTGGAAGACTGAACTTTGGAGGTGTGGCTACAGATCTCTATGAGAAACTGTGTAGGGCCTCCTTTTGCGGCCAATACAGCTGATATACAGGGGTTCGACAATGAAACTGAAACATATACATTTTAGTGTGGGAGCACAGTGGCTCAAATTGGACCAGCCTAGGCCAATCTTCATTGCTGCACATTGCACCAGGTAAGAGCTAGTGTGAAGGTTCAGTTAGCAGGTGGAGAGCACAGTTCTTGCTCAACATACTGCAATGCACACAGATTACCGTGACATACCATAGTTCAAAAGAGGACTTGCTGTCTTGGTGCAGACGTCTTGCTGGCGCATCTGTGCACCAAGACAGTAAGTCTGTTGTGATGTATCACCACGGTATGCAGGGTAATGTCAGTATACCACCCAGAAGGTGCGAACCTCCACCAGCATAACTGACCTGGCCACTATCCTGCAAGAAGAATGGCTTAAACTGGTGACCACTGTGCAGGACGCAGAATATTGGCCACCACGAACTGTCGCAATTGGCCGCAAAAGGAGGCCCTACACCATACTAATAAATGATTGTGGTCTAAAACCAGGTGTTTTAGTTTCATTGTCCAACCCCTGTATGTTGACAGGTCATATGGTATCATATGTGAGTTCTGAGCTTGAATATGTCTTCGCTCTTTTTCTGCTACTGACAAAATAATAAACTGTACTCAATGGCCATTTTGATTGGAACGATTTAATAAACTAAGGGTCTCTGCATAAGCTCAGGAACACAGGGGTCAGCTTGTTTTGAGCTGTTGGACAGAGCTTGGTTCTAGCTAATGGGAACCGTTCTCCTTTAGTGTTCTGTGCTTATAGTCATTTGAATAGACGTCAGTGTCAGACTAATTAATGATGTTCTATTAAGGACTGGTGAACTGAAAGTGACATGAGAGTCTCTTCACCTACACTGAGCTGATTAAGAGAGTGTTCCAGAAATGATAATAGGACATTAGAACCACTGCTGACTCATGCTCCGGTTACTCTCCACACTTAAGTACATTAGAAGGAAAATACTTTAGTACTGTTACTCCAGTGGAGGTCTAAAGGGAGGAACCTCAACTTACATCTACATTTACAGCATTTAGCTGACGCTCTTATCCTGAGTGACTTACGAGGTTATTCATGTTACAGGTGGGCCAATGTAGTGTTAGGAGTCTGGCCCAAGGACTCTTATTGGTGTAGCACAGCATATTCACCCATGCTGGGATTCGAACCCCAGTCTTCCACATGTGGTGGTGGCTGCTCCCTGGTGGGTAGTGGTGTTATTCGTTGAGCTACACCAACCAACTTCTACTGGATGAATATTTTACTTTGGGGATCAGAGACAAGTGCTTTAACAGGTCACATGGTTGGTGTACTTTGTCCACCACTGTCATTTTGTTAATGGAAATAATGGATGTAATGTTCTCTAAGCCAAAGAAGACTAGGGCCATCCAGACCGTTACCAGTGTAAAGTTCTAAATCCATCACAGACTAGTGAGTAACCTGCACATCTGTAAAAGCAACACATTCGGAGCGATTGCTGTTTTTCCGATGGCGTCTTCTTCAGGAACACTCACACTTCTCAACACGACAACAACAACGACCATTCTGTATGTTTTGCACCAGCTGGGCTGTGCAATCGGAGATGGTGCTAGACTGACCCGCACTGCAGTCTCCCAATGGAAAAGCATGTCTTGCTAAACTCAAAGTATGACAACAAGGGCCCTATGGGGTTATGAAACTGAAGACTTGCAAAACAAACGGAACTGCAAACAGTCCAGCTTTCAAAACCAGATCAGTCTGTCTCTTCAGTCTCAGATAATCATTAACCGCTAATAAGAGGAAAGGTGATGTAACACGGTGGTAAACACTGTGCAGTGTGGTGCAGATATCATATTTGGAATAAGCACATGTTTATAAAAAACACATGAGGGAAAAACAACAAATACTGCGATGTTGTACCATTTTCAGCTGATTACAGGTCATTATATTATCAGGTGAGGCCAATCTTTCTCTGAGTACAGAGGTTAGGGCCATTTTATGCCAGTGGGATCTGTATTGAAATAAAACACCCACATACGCATACAATGGGTGAACAAACAAACTAAGGGGCAGGGAACACACCTGCCCGGAGCTGTGGGCAGCTCTAACCACGGCACCCGGGGAGTAGTTGGGGCACTTGCTCAAGGGCACTTCAGTCATCACTTTCAGTTCAGGGATTCAACCCGGCAACCCTCCAGTTACCAGGCTGGTTCTCTAAGCTCCAGCGCACGACTGGTTCTTACGCCCCATGACTTCTAATCTGTTCATGAATCTCTCACTTTAACAGAGAACCTAGAACATTTTTTTTTTTAATCTCTTGTTGATCCCACAGTGGGTAAATTTAGTCTCCACATTTAACTCATCCGTGAAGTGAAACACCCACAAACACACTCACTAGTGAACACACTAGGGGACAGTGAGCACACTTACCCGGAGCGGTGGGCAGCCCTATCCACAGCGCTCGGGGAGCAGTTGGGGGTTAGGTGCTTTTAGGGCACCTCAGTCGTTACTGTCAGTTCAGGGAATCGAACCAGCAACCCTCCGGTCACAAGGCTGGTTCCCTAACCTTCCCTATCCTGGAGGTTCCCTAACCTCCAGCCCACGGCTGCCCCACCAGAGAACCTGGTTCTACTGTTACATTTACTACCTCCTGGATTAATCAGATTGTATCTAACAGACGTTTCAAGCTCCTTTTCTTATTAGCTCTGCCGATCTCTCTACATCCTCTCGAGGTTTCTTCCTTTACTCTGAGGGAGTTTCTTATTGCCACTGTACCCTCTGGCTTGCTCACAGGGGTCTTGGAACCCGGTGCCTTTCCTCAAGCCTATAGACGGAGTCCTTTGTTTTCTTTTCTTCCATAATCTGCTTTTCTGTAAAGCTGCTTTGAGACAACATTAGTATAAAGCGCTATATAAATAATGATGAATGACTGATAATTAAGATTAATCACTGCTCTCTGTTAATAATCAGCATTTCACATACGGTCATAATTTATTTTAGCACTGGCTTTGTACTTTGCTGGTACAATTTGTTAGAAAAACTGTAGTGCATACCAATGTGATATTTTATCAGCTACAACCGACACTAACTGATGGAACTACACTGGTACAGATATCCATTCAGACGTTCAGAAAGTCGCTGAAGGCATCATGTTTCTGTGTTGTCTCAGTAAATACGAGTTGGCGTGTTAATTCTAGCTTATAGCCGACCAAGCAGGAAATGCGTCTGTGAAGGTAAGCATTTGCTCCAGTAAAGCCCTTATAACAAATATGTACTTGGTATTTATATCGTGCTGCTACTACTCCAAAGAATGCAAGCAGCTCTTCTGCAGTTTAAGACCATAGCCTTTTCCAGGAAGCGAGCGTTCCCCGTTATTGCAGTAAAAATGTTTGCCTGTATTTCAAGTTTGACAGCAAAGGCAGTATTTGATTGTTTGAAACAGAGCTGTGACTTCTGGGAGCGTTTGCATTTTAACAGATGCAAACAGAGCAGGCCTGAACCTGGGAGACTGTTTCTCATGCTGGTTGATGGTGGACAGTAACCGAGTCATCTCATTATTATTTATACACATACCGATGAGGCATTACGTTATAACCACTGAATCCATTTTATCAGCTCCACTACATAGGTGCGCTTTGTAGTTCTAAAATTACAGGCTGTAGTTCATCTGTTTCTCTGTGTACTTTTTTTAAATGGGCGGGACCACCACAGAGTAGGTATTATGTGGGTGGTGCATCATTCTTAGCACTGCAGAGACAGTGAAATGGCGGTGGTGCGTTGTAGCACTGCTGTCTCTGAGCCCCTTCTGTCTCTGGGCCACTTCTGTCTCTGGGCCACTTACACAAATACAACACACACTAACACACCACCATGATGGGGGCTAACAAAGTACACAGAGAAACAGATAAACTACAGCCTGTAATTTTAGAACTACACCTATGTGCACCTATGTGGTAAGTGAAGCTGATCAAACGCATAGTGTAGGTACACCGAGCTGGTCATAATGTTATGCCTGATTGGTGTATATATATTTAACTTCAATTTTTATAAATAACATTTAGGACTGTTTGACTGTTTGATATCAAGAAGGAGTACAACGAATGGAGTACAGTGCAGCACTGTTTTCAGTGTAGGCCAAACATGTAGAGAGTATATTACCTGTTGCGATGGTTGAGCTAACGGGGTTTCTTCATCACAGGGTGAAGTTTGAGTTTCCGCCCCTGAATCCATTTCCTCCTCACCCACCACTTCCTGCAGCTCAGCCTAATTATACAGTGTAACATATTAGTGAATAACCACAATCTCTGATGTCACGGTGTATCTTAAAAATGCATTCAACGCAACACACTACTGTTCAAAGCTTGGAATCACTGGTTTTCAATTTGCCGAACGCATGAGATGATTCAGAAAATCAGTAGGACACTGATAAAAGTAAAGGAAAGTTGATACAGCTCAGAATGATAAACTGAGCTGTAGAATATCCTTAAACAACTCAAAATTATCAGAGAAGTTCGAGCAAAGAAGTAACGTAAATCGAAGATTACCAAGAGGTCTTCATCATCCTCCAGGTTGTCGTCATCATCTTCATCATCAACGTCTTTCATGCAGGCTTCGGTCATCTTTTCGATGTCCTCCATTGGTAATGGAGCTGTGAAAGGAGAACAGCAGTGAATTAAAAGGTTTCTGTAATGTTAATCACAGCACAGACAATAAGCAGTACTCAGAATCCCACAGCTGGATTTTAGCAAGGACACTAGTATTCATGCACTCATGCTGGGAGTGAATTATGTGCTGTGGGATGATCTTGTGATAAATGAGCATCATGGGTATTTCTAGAACACCAGAAAATACAGATTTTCAATTACAAAGAGCCGGTAAACAATACCAACAACAACACACCACGACACCAACAAGACAGATAGATAGATAGATGACTGATGTCAGCCATATAGACAGTGCAATTGAGAAGATGGCTGGTGTCAGCCATACAGACAGTGCAAGTATGCAGTAATATAAATAATTTAGCATTGCAAAATATGTATACAGTAATACAGAAACACCCAACAACATCACAAAACTCACCACAACACTAACAACACCAGCAATACACAACAACACACGACACCAACAACATACCATGACACCCTACAACACCTCAAAACTCACAACACCAAAACACACCACGACACCAACAACACCCCAAAACTCACCACAACACTAACAACACCCCAAAACTCACCACAACACTAACAACACCAGCAATACACAACAACACCCAACGACACCAACAACACCCAACAACATACCAAAACTCACCACAACACCAACAACACCCCAAAACTCACCACAACACTAGCAATACACAACAATACACAACGACACCAACAACCCCCAACAACATACCACGACACCCAACAACACCCCAAAACTCACCACAACACCAATACACAACACAACACTAACAACACCAGCAATACACAACAACACCCAACGACACCAACAACATACCAAAACTCACCACAACACCCAACAACACCCCAAAACTCACCACAACACCAACAACACCCCACAACACTAACAACACCAGCAATACACAACGACACCAACAACCCCCAACAACATACCACGACACCCAACAACATCCCAAAACTCACCACAACACCAAAACACACCACAACACTAACAACATCCAACAACACCCCAACACCAACAACACCCAACAACACACCACAACACCAACACCAACAACACCCCAAAACTCACAACACCAGCAATACACAACAACACACAACAACACCAACAACATACCACGACACCCAACAACACCCCAAAACTCACAACACCAACACCCCAAAACTCACCACAACACTGGCAACACCAACAACACCCAACGACACCCAACAACACCCCAAAACTCACCACAACACCAACACCCCAAAACTCACCACAACACTGGCAACACCAACAACACCCAACAACACCCCAAAACTCACCACAACACCAACACCCCAAAACTCACCACAACACCAACACCCCAAAACTCACCACAACACTGGCAACACCAACAACACCCAACAACACCCCAAAACTCACCACAACACCAAAACACACCACCACACCAATAACACGAGCAACATACAACAACACTGGCTACACACACACACACACACACACACACACACACACACACACCACACTACATAACAACAGTACAGTTAAGGTATAAACAGCATAAGTAGCTAGCTGAAAGTAGGGTAAGTTTCATTTCACCCATTTATATATTCTTTCCTCTTGTTCCTTCCTAACTTGCCACTCCCGTTCTGCTGATCTGTTCCATTTTCCCCCTAACCTCAGGAAAGCTAAGTATTGTAGTACTGTAATTCAGGATGCTTCTCAAGATTAGAGTGAATCTACTACTGTCCTCAGATCTTCCTCAGTATAATGCTGACTTCTAGTTATTTAAAACCTAAACATCAAGCGTCACCTTTAAAATCTGCACGTGTGACTTTAATCCATACAGACTTGCGGCAACTCCCGACCCGGCGCCTCCGACTTATAAATGATTGTTTAAGGGTTTACAGGGCAGCTCCCTGCAGCACATACTCGCCATGTTCTAGTCTCTTTCCCCCAAACTCCTCGCTCAGTAACGGCACTTCCGTAGATCAGCTTTAGGCAGAGAAATGTTTTTAATTTAAGGAATTTAAAAGTCCAGTTTAAAAGTCCAGTCTGAAACCAACTGGCCAAAAACAAAATGCATGTTGGTCAGTTTGTCTCTGAAGCCCTGGACACATGCCTCTGTCCACAGACCATTTCCAATAAAGCTGTTGCATTCAAAACAACAGGCTGTGCCTCGAGCAAACACAACCCCTCACTCCCTGCACCCAACATAGGGCACCACATAAAAACTCTAAACTCTTTAAAAAAAAACAAAAAAAAAACATCACATCTAATTAAGAGGAATCCCATTTGGGATTCAGACATGTCAGCACAATTCCATACTCCAAAATAAAGCACTAGTTAGGTGTAGGAGACGGAACATATAGTGTGTACCACATAAGAAAGAGAGGCCGTTGGAGACACAACTACAAAGACCATAATAATCTTTTATATGTATCATTCAATATTATTCCATTCAGACATATCAGGGCTCTAGAGTGCGACCAATTTGGTCGCACATGCGACCTAATTCCTCAATTGT
>JAMWET010001772.1:85000-169103 GCA_024036415.1 Prochilodus magdalenae
ATATATATATATATATATATATATATATATATATAACATTACTAATTGAGTAAAGTACTGATTATCCTGATTGACCCTCAGAGATGATATGGTTCTTATGGTTAAGACATACAAAGTCATTCAGAGTGGTTTGGTTTATTCTCTCCTCTGAACCACAGACATGAAAAACAGTATTACAGAAGCATCCTAACTACGTTAAAACCCGTCCTAACGTTAGGATAAGCCCAACAATGTCCTCATTGCTTCAATCTTCCTTTTCTATTGCTTTTAAAGGGACCCCTGCCTTACCCTGACTGCTCGTCTGATATATCGGCAAACCAAAATATTATATTTATTATTAAATTATTAAATACCTGTTGCCACATCAAACGGCTGCTCTCTGTCTTGCTAATTTATAATTTGCTTGTCCAGCTGTAGCTACAACATGACAACACTCAACATAAACACTTTTTTTTCACAGACTGACTCTACCGTAACCATATGATGTCTACACGTGGAGGAATCAAAGCAATCCCGTTTGGTTTATACGTCAGGTATACGAGTTATAACAGTCAGGGTTCCCTTTAAGCAGCTGTGACAGGCAGCATAACAAGTTCAGATACATGTCAGATAAACTGTTACAGCTTTGGTGTAATAACTAGGAGAAAGTGCTCAGGAGGAAGAATAACGTTAGCACGGTGCACACAGGGAAAGGTTCCGGGAAACTGAAACTGCAAAGCGGCGACGTCCTGCTAAACATCAGTCACATACTCTTCAACTTCCAGTTTGTCACAGTTTAGCTTTTTGGTATCAGTACCAGCAGGTGTCTAGCCTGCTAACGTACAGTCAGATGCAGTAGGATTAGATGAAACACATAAACCAAGATAAGGCCTTCTTCTGTGATACGTATATGTAAAACTAAATTATCTTATCTTGCCCTGCCAGGTTTCTGTAACATGGGCCCAGATGTCCATCTCTGGAAGCTCCAGCAAAGACAGTTATTTCATGAAATGGTTATGAATATGCTGCCTGGTGTCTGAGACATTGTTTTATGATTACCTTAAGGTCTGAAACATCATTTTAAACTCCATTCATGGTGGAGAGATAAAAAAATAGTCCAACTATGAAAACTTATTTCTTCAGGTTACTCTATTAGAACTACTTTACTATCATCCATATTACATGCAGTGAGCTCACTGGTGGGTTTGGATAGTCAACAAAATGTTTATATATGTGTTGTAGACCCCTGTAGACCATCACCACCACTGTGAAGGAATCTACAAACTTATAATCAACCATTTCACACCAAACACACTCTGCTTATTTAAAAACTTAAAATTATTTATTTAAAAACTGAATTATAAAGACATTATGCAGAACTTTTGAACCAATCCTGAAGGTTTTATATCCAGGTTAAGTACCATTATTGTCCAAATAACAAACTCCCAGCTAAGGACTATTCCAACAATTCAATAATACTTTAATTGGCAACCTTTCATAGGTTATTACAACCTACAGAGGTTGCACAGAGACCATGTGGTAAAGCTAGGTAATCGGCCGTGTCCAGCTCCACTTCTTACCTAAGGACTGAGCAGTGGGAGATTTCTTACAAGCATCCCTCCAGACGAGTTCCTGTGGTGGGTCTAGCCTAGGTAAGCAAAACTAACAGGCCATCCTGCCGCTGAGTGACTCACTCTAGGTCTAGGAATCGAACAGACTCACAATAAATCCCACCAACCTGTTTCGCAGCAGCAGCTCCTTGGCCTTTCGGCGCCGCTGCTCGTTTATTCTTCCTGCCAAACATCGCAGACCGTTTTCCACACTGAGCCAGTAACAGAAATCTGCAGGGGAGAAAAGGAAATAGATAAATCAGGAGCCATGGTATTCCTTCTTTCCCATCTAATAGAGGAACAGTTAACTATTCTCTCTCATCATGTCCAACCAAGTTTCATTCCTGTTGGTTGATACTGATCTGGGTGCAACCTGTTTTTGAAGATGAGTGTACAAGTACAGATACTCATATCTCTTTGACTCCATTTCTGGCTCTCTATTATTTTTATTTTTAATCTTTATTCTATATATTGCATTTTTCCCCTAGTGTAATACTTGTTAAGAGCGCTTAAATGCTCCCTACAAAGACACATTTCTTGTAACATAGGATTTTCAATCAGATTCCGATTCTGAAAAAAATGGTTTCATGAACACAGCAATGAGTTCAATGTTCCTGCCAGTCACTGGGCCCGAATCCAACAGAACACCTTTGGGAAATGGCAGAACGGGAGACTCCCAGCATGAACGTGCAGCTGTAAAAACTGCATGAGGTCAACAAGGCCTAGAATCTCAAAGGAATGTGTGTAACATCTTGTGGAATCCATACCAGGAGGAACTGGGCTGTTTTGAGCGCAAGTGAGGCCCCGGGCAGTATTAGTACAGTGTAACTCAGGTTTTGAATACTGTCAACACATTTTAGTGTAATTAAAATCCCCTAATCTCTAAACTTTTTGATAATCAGATCATCCTGAAAGCAAAAACTTCCACCGCAAGTTAGATATGCCTTTCCCCTCGACTGTAAACACAATGGAGATTAGTCTTCTAACAGAAATCATACGTACGTACACTTGGCAGCATCACAGCAGGCTGTTTATCACTACTGCTGCCATAAAAAGGGTGAGCCAGAACAAGACTGATGTGCCTGGGTATTATAAACGATGGGCAGAAGATCTCGTGATCTGCACATGATGTCTTCCTATGGAAATAGTCCCACCAAACTAAATCACATTCAGATCTGGACAAACCTCTGAATACTCTACTCACATCTGGACATTCCTCTTATTTTGTTAACTCATCCAACTTCATTTCCTCCATATAAGCCACAAACTGAATTCGGATGGCTGCACTGTTGTGCTGTCACTGCGCTTTAAAGCCACAGATTCCGGCGTCTCGTGTGTTATTCTGTACTAGCAGTAGCATGACCAGTACGACCAAACTCATTTCACTTGATCAGCTCCGAGTAAAGGTCTTGATGTTGTTACTTACCTGTAAAGTGGGTAATGAGGTCAAACAGGTAAACGCAGGAGAAATGAAGGTTTTAATCAGAGAAGGCAGCAGTAAATATAATCCCTACACGCACTGAAACAGCATTAGAAAGTGGGCAGCTCATATAAGCCCACAGATTAAACTAACGTTAATTCAGACAGCGACGGCGGCGGTGTTTAATCTGAACTTGCTCCAGGATCTTCAGGAAAAACATCCGTTAAATATCACTAAGATTATATTTACTTACATAAAGACTTCCGGAATAGTATAAAACAACAGGGCTACCGGTAAGCACAGGTAAATGTAGATAAATGCTCGTAATTATTCATATGAATCTGACTTTCGTTTCTACTTCTATAGTCTGATTTCTGGACAGTTCCGCCCAGCACGCTTCCAACCACAAACAACCCGCAACGACACTAACTTTCAAAATAAAAGTTTGAATAACATACTTCCGTGTGAAAGTGTCTATTGTAGATTGTTGTTTTTTTCTGGACTGATTAGTGTCCTGTTTTTGTATATAAAAATATTTTATATATTTTTTAATATTTTGTATTTGATTGTGTTTAAGAAACAGCCCAAAGTTTATTAAACACACAAAAAACACACATATAAAAACAATAATGCAGTTGTCTTCTGTATAAATTTGCATGAAACTATTATTATTATTATTATTATTATTATTATTATTATTTGTTAAGTAAAGGTGTTCGATAAAAAACGTAAAAGAAACTGCAGGACCCTTCTTTCAGTTGTTTACATGGTCTCCTTAGAGAAGACCACTTTGCTTGTGCCCCACTGGTCATTTCAGTTTGTGTCCCATGCTCTAAATCCATGTAGATTAACGTGTGTGTGTGTGTGTGTGTGTGTGTGTGTGTGTGTGTGTGTGTGTAGTTGTGGTCATACTACCGTCAGGTTATATTTTTGCTAATTCACTATATTTTACTTTTACCCAAAAAGCATTAGATTATTTTCCTTCATTTTAGAAAGGACTTTTATTAAGACTTGTATTACTTGGTCTGGCCTATCCACATTACCGCTACCACCAGAACTCGACCACTAGAGGCAGCAAACCCTGGTCAGCTGGAACGAACACACCCGTAGAGAGAGAAACGGGCGGTCGGGTCCTACGTCATCGCGCTACAGGCAGAACCGCATGTCGCTCCACCAATCAACTTCGGGGATTTTGTGCAGCTGCCCTGGCAACGAGCAAAATAAGTGTTTAAACTAACCAATGGGAGCGGCGCATCCAGGCATTTAAACTGCTTACAGAGGCGCATGACTTTGATTTGTACCGTTAACGAGCGAAGGCACAAGAACACAAGAGCCCCGAACTGCGTTTAAACCCGATTTTAGCATCCTGAACGGTAGTTATTGGACCAGCGGCCGCTACTGGGACACATACCGCTGTTAAGCTGAGCGTGTCGAGGAGTTTGCGGTGAGTTTATAGAAACTATAGCTAGTGCTCTGTAACCTTTTCGACTTGCGTAAAAGTTAGTTCACTAATGTCTTCAGCTTGGCGTTAACGTGCTTCGAGTTTCTGAGGTAGGCGAGTTAGCTGGCTGGCTAGCATAACTTGGTTAACGTAGAATGTAGAAACCCAGAACTGTCTTTATGGGGGTTTAACGTTGGCAGTTACCTCTAATTGAATTATTCGCTTAAGAGGGTAAAAGTTTAACCTGTTACGACGCTTAACGTAAAGTTGACCTTTTAATATAGCTGTATCTGCTCTCTTTGGTCATACACTAAAGCGGTTCATACACTAAATTTGAACCGCTGTGGGCCCACCAGGTGTCTTTGTACTGAAGACATCAAGTTGGGTTCTGCTTCTCCCCTGAGAGAGAGGGAGTGTGAGGTGAGACAGCAGTTTAAAAGCCTCCTTGTCTTTGCGGTTGGTCACCATATTGATCCTATTGAACACACCTGAATAGTAGTGGTGGTAAACGATGTCCAGTTCTTCAGAATGCTAGCTGACGTTATGTTCCCTAAAGTTGTCAAAGTGTGTTTTAAATATCTTTGTTCTGCAAAAACCGTGAAATGTTTTAAAGTAGCATTATTAAAGTGTTCTTATTAATGCGGTAAAGGGGTTTTTGCCTTGTTTGCCTATGTGCATGGATTTCAGGGAGCACGGTACTCGGAGCAGGGCAATCTGGCGCCCCCACCGGCCAGCGATATGTACTGCTTGTAGTTGGGAGGATAGTGTTGTGCTGTTTTTCTGCAGATTAATCTTTCATATTTTCTCATCTGCCAAGGCGTGTTCGTGTCAAATTTAATTTAAGGCTGGACTTTAATTACTTGTGTAGCTAACATGCAATGCAAGGGTCTCAAACAGTCTGTTTAGCCCTGCAAAGCTAAAGCTGTGAACCAGAACCCCAACACATGTGAGCCAGTCAGGCTAAATTTGGAGTAAGAGGGCTGTTTAGTTTAGTACTGACCTGTTCCTTCAGAGTCCTTAAGCTGATAATTACCTGCCCATTACATGCTGTATCTTAAACAATTTGGTGAACAGCCAGTCAGCAGTTTTGTTTCCCCTGGTTGTAGTTGTTCAGTTAATGTTAATTTTGATTGGTTTATTTCTCTAGACTTATGGTTCTAAAAAGAAACATTGCCCATTAAAGAGCCTTGAGCCCTTTATATTTAAGTGTCCAGAGACCCCCCCCTTCTCTGCTGGCTCAAACTGCATACAGGTCTTCGTAAAGGAGGACCTGTTATGCTCGTTTTCCATGTGCATAATTTTGTTGGGGTTTATGAACAGATTTGCATGATTCAGTTTTCCCAAAGCACAATATTTCTCCCCTCTGTGCATCTGTTCACCTGCTGTCAAAGCTCTGGTGCTCCTGTCTTTAGTCCTAGCCTCTTGATGAGCCCTGTGTTCTGATTGGTCAGCTTGATGTGGTCAATCAGTGACATTCTACAAAGTTCAGTCACGTTTGTGGCTGATTGTAACATGACCCCTCCCTTGCTTGTATTTTCAGTTGTGTAACTTTCCAAAACATTTACCTGGACAAAACAAACACCTTCAAGGAAAGTGGGATGGAAGAACAAAATAGCATGTCTGTTTTTAAGGTTGTGCAGACTTGTAAAATGAACTTCTGCTTTGCTAAATGCTGTGGACAGTCATTGTAACACATTTTAGACTTGGTTCTTTTGTAAACCAGATGGGCTACAAGTCTGAACATCATTCACATTCAAGGGATGTGGTTCAAGAGGTTTCGAGGATGTTGGGAACGTTATCCTTGTAGCTCACATGCAAATCTAAGTTATGTCCTCTTCTCGTTGCAGTGCATCATGTCCCACTTCGGGTTTGAGAATGACATCCACAGTGTCCTGAAGCTGGACATGCCAATAACAAATGCTCCAATGGCAAGGTGGCAGAGGAAGGCCAGCACATCTACTTCAGCAAACACAAGTGCTCTGTCACCCAGCAAAAGTGCCAACAGGTCGCTAAGCATGTCCAAGACCCCAAGCAAAACACCAGGTACAGAGACAATGTTGCACAGCTTGAATATTGGGACTGGTTTCCTGTTTCTTTGCTGGTCAGAGATCGATGCAGGATTGCACAGATGTGAACTAACCCACAGACTCTGATTAGCTTTTCTTTGCGGTGGGAAAATGTCGGAGTTGCAGTGTCCGGTTTCTGAAAGATTTGAGATGTAGTTGGATGCAAGTAATCGTATGGGAATTAATGGTGCTTTTGATCTCCTAACAGGAAAGAATGGCAAAACACAGAACACCCCCTCAAAGGCAGGAGAAGACCGCTTTATCCCTGTTAGAAATGCCAAACAGATGGATGTGGCAAGTTTCCTTCTCTCCAAAGAAAATGAGCCAACTGAAGAAAGCACATCTGCAGTAAGGGCTTTAACAAATCATTGTTTATGAACCTATTCGGAGGTTATGATCAGGTTATTAACTGGGTTGGGTCTTCTGTTTTTAACCCTAGCAGTCTAATCAGAAGGCTTGGTCTGTAACTCTAAATGGATATGATCTCGAGGATGCGAAGATCTTGCATTTGGGAGGGAAGCCACTAAATGCTCCTGAAGGTATGGTTTATTAATTTAGTGCTTGAATGTTAAGGCCACAATGGAAAGATGGAGTTGTGATCTATTGCACACTGTCACACTGTAAAAATGTTGGTAATAAAGTTGTCTAGGTACAAACTGTCTCAAAATAAGTGCAAACTTCGTCAGCAGTTATCTTGGTTGAATTTTGCTGCGTATGTAAATCAAACTTGCCATTGGAAATGGTTTGTATAAACACTGTTGAATGTTGTCATTTTAACTTTAATCCCTGCACAAATTAAGGTGTGCATTATTTACATTTATGGCATTTAGCTGACGCTCTTATCCAGAGCGACTTACAAGGTTAATCATATTACAGGTAGGCCAATGTAGTATTGGGACTCTTGCCCAAGGACTCTTATTAGTGCAGCACAGCATAGTCACCTGTGCATAGTCACCTCCCACATGTAGTGGTGTTACCCACTGAGCTACACCAACCACCTGCATCATGCGTCATGTTAGTTAGAGCTGGTTGAGGTGCTATGCTAAAGCTGTTGGTGCTCACTTCCATCTCCAATTATTTTGCAATGTATTCTCAATACAATGATTAACCTTTGCTTGTATTGTGCACTTCAAGAAAACCCCACACTGCTGGCAGACTTTTGTCTAGCTTTTGTGGTTCAATGCCTGCTGAGATGGTAGTGAACATGCCTCCTAAGTGTTTTTGCAGTTATGTATTGTATTGTGGTAAACGCTTAAGCCACACCGCCTTGTACAACAGCGAGCTAAGGCTACTCGGTCTGTTAACGTCATTCAAGAAAACATAATACAAACTGTTTGTCTACAGTTGACTAGTCACAAGTCGAAGCCAGTGCCTGTATTTGTCAGCTTAGTAGGTTGGTGACTGAATGAGTCAGTAGGTCTGGTGTAACTCCTTCTCCTCTCCCTACAATGTGGAAGCTGTTTAATACGGATGACAAATTTTGTTGCCTTAAACCATTTGGTTGACTTGGTTACCTCCCACAGGGTACCAGAACAACCTGAAAGTTCTCTACAGCCAAGTACCCACACCCATATCTGTGAAGAAGACGCGCTACATTTCTTCAGTTCCAGAGCGAATTCTGGATGCTCCGGAGCTGAGGAATGACTTCTGTAAGTTCCAGTTTTTTAAATTATTTGCGATCTCCTACAGTCAGGTCTTCTGATGTCTATCTTCATGTTTTTATTTCTTCTTTCCTCAGATCTGAATTTGATGGACTGGGGGAGACAGAACCTGCTGGCTGTTGCACTTTCAGAGCATGTGTACCTGTGGGATGCTGCTCAGGGGGACATAGTCCTGCTAAAGAAGATGGAGGAAGAAAACAGTTATGTCAGCTCTGTTTCATGGAGCAAAGATGGAAACTTTTTGGCTATTGGAACTAGTACCTCCAAAGTAGAGGTGAGTGGTTTGGCTTGGCTTATGCAAACACATCTTGTGTTCTGTTTGAGTGATAACCTTCTTCTCTCTTCTCTCAAAGTTGTGGGATGTTCAGTATCAGAAGCGTTTGCGCTGTATGGACAGCCATACTACCAGAGTTGCCTCTCTAAGCTGGAATGATCACGTCTTGTCTAGGTAAATACAAGCTAACTTCTTTCCACACCTACAAGGTTTTTTAATTCATGTTGGGTTTTTTTTTTTCAGTGACATCGATGCTTACTGTAATGTGCATGCAAACGCATCCATTGTTTGAGAACCAACTTGTTTACACATCCACCTATTCAGCCTACAACTGTTTAGCTCCATCTGCTCAGGGGTGTTTCAGATTGATGCTTTTTGAAATGGCTGTGGTGGTACTGTAAACGGGCCTTGGTGCCAGTCAGTAGCTGCCCCGTCTTCTGCACATCATGCAAACAATGAAAAAATGTTTTGCCTTAAGCTTGTATGTTTCTAGCCTTAAGTGCAAGAAGCCTTTACAGAAATGGCAGCCACCCACAGTACCTCCATCTGAAGGTGGTCTATTGGTGCATCTCTACTGTTTTGGGGTGGATCAAGCCTTCAAGTTTAAAATGTACCTGTGGTCCATTTTTAGTCATGTTTCTTCTCTCCTGCTATAGCGGTGCTCGCTCTGGTCTGATTCACCAGCATGATGTTCGTGTAGCAGAACATCACACATGCACTCTGAGGGGGCATGCGCAAGAGGTCTGTGGTCTCGCCTGGTCTCCAGACGGGCGCTATCTGGCTAGCGGTGGTAATGACAACACGGTGAACATTTGGTCGGGTGCTCAGCAAACGGGAGTGCATTCCTTCACTGAGCATGAAGGAGCGGTCAAGGTGGGTGTAGTTTATATAAACTTGGTTTTGTAATAAGGCTACAGTGCATGTCAAATGAGAGAACATATCAGACTGCCCTATGACATGAAGAGCAAGTAATTTGGAGATCTTATGAGTTTGGCTTAATATTGAGGTCTGTCTAGCTGTGGTCTTGTATTCCTCCAAATTCAAAGATTAAAGGACAGTTTTACCATGTTACATTTTGGCCTGCATAATTCAGTGGGTGAGAAATGGTCCTTCAAAGTGGTAGGGGGTGAAATGATTTTGTAGAGTGTGGCTCCAGAGTTTCATTCCAAACAAGCTGGAGCACATCTGATTCCTGCTTTGTTAATCATTGACTGTCACCAACTGATCATGTGTTCCTGCTGTGAAAAATCTGCAACCACACCAGCTCTTTGTGGCCAAGATTCAATGCCCCCTTTTGTAGACACTTGGATGTCTATTGAGAGCCTTTTTTTTAATTTTATTTATTTATTTTTTTGGTGATTTTTGCCCCATATTCCTTCAATCATGACTTGATTAAACATTTTGAGCCTAAAGCTAGCATTCCTAACATGAGCTTCAACTTGGACTTTCAGAGGTTTTCCCCCTAATTGAAAATGTTCAGGTTTGCCTAATTTGTTTGCCCCTTTGTGCATCTTGGACCTGTTCATTCAGGCTTTGGCTTGGTGTCCGTGGCAGTCCAGCATACTAGCAACAGGAGGGGGCACCAGTGACCGCCACATCCGTATCTGGAATGTCAACAGTGGCTCCTGCATCAATGCCTGGGACACGCAGTCTCAGGTAAGGCTCCCAACATCAAGATTACGTGCATGCACATGATGGATCTGAAACATGCTAATGCCTGTATCTAACTTTCAGGTCTCATCACTTGTGTTTGCACCAAACTACAAAGAACTAGTCTCTGGCCATGGCTACGCACATGACACTATTGCCATCTGGAAATATCCTTCTCTCGCTAAAGTTACAGAACTTGAAGGTGAGTCAACTTTATTTCCAAAACATAAGGCTACAATAAATAATCCACTTGGCAGTCAGACTTGTTGACTCCATAGGGATGGGAATATTGATACATGGGTATTACAATGTGTAAACTTCCTTTCCTTTTTTTGACCCTAGGTCATGAAAGCAGAGTCCTGAACTTGGCTCTCAGTCCAGACGGCTCTACAGTTGCCTCCATTAGCGCAGATGAATCAATCAGGCTCTGGAAGTGTTTTGAGAAGGATCCTTCCAAAAAGGCCAAACTTCCTGCCACCAGCAAAATCACTCGGCAGCACATCAGATAACTCCTCAGGATGAGTTTTAATGCAGATGTTCTTATTTACAAGTGATTAAATTATGTACAAAGGAATGTTTTTGTAAATTTGAAATAAAGTTTAACGTTTAGTTTAATCATGAGTGCATGTTCAGAGTTGGAGAGTTCCTTTCCTGTTGACGGAGGAGTAGTCTGGATTTGGTGTTGCAGTCTTGTATTACTTTTACCCCCGTTTTTGTAAAGTTTTTTCACCTTGAACAAATCCAGCCTTCAGTAGATTGTACCTACTACCATCTACTGGGCACAAACTGAACTACAGTGGGTGAATTTTGACGAGCTAGTGCTCATGTCCTGCTTGGGCATATGAACACAGATTTTACTGTATGTATTTAAGCTGTGGATATCTACAGGTTTTATGTTTTTCTTTTATTAGGATGCTCATTTTTACTAAATGTACATGCTGTTGAATAAACAAGCTAGCCAACACCTTTTGTGTGAATCCATTTTAAATACTTGCTGTGTTTATGGGCAGACTGAAGTTTTGTGTGTGTGAGCAGGGGCTTTGAATACAGCATAAACAGGAGTGGGCTAGGATGTCGAAGTAATGAGTAATACTTTCTTGTGCTCTTAGTAGGGACAGATTAATGAACAACCATTTCATGCATTTTGGTCATGATGATTGAATGAACTTGCTAAGCATTTTGGGATTTTTTTTTTTTTTTTTTAAGTGCCTTACATGGCTTGCACTGGATGAGGAATTTCAACTATTTGTCTCTAAAAACAATTTGCCTACTGAGAAATGAGAGCAGTCATTTATAATTCTGGTGTAGAACCTGAAGTCCATTTCAGAAAGCTCCATTTGAGTTTACATAAAATGGTCAGATGTTGGCATGTATTTATATGCTCTCTACTCTTAAACCCTGGAAATCAAGTTAAGTGGTCATGTGAAAAAACATACTTGTTTCTTTGAAACCCAATGAAAAGCTGAATTTAGCTCATTTACTGACCAGGGGTTTCAAGTACCTTATTCAGACTTCTTTCAGATTGGAGTTGCTACTTTTATCCCGTCTGTGAGTTTATTGCCAAGTAGAAATTCAATTACTGCCTGGCTCAGACACTGTTTCCTATTATCTGAATGCTCAAGTGCATGTAAATGTAAAACTGATTACAGACCTATTTTCTGCAGTTGTCAGATTAAGTGCATGAGAAGGTCATTGTTATGGTTTGACCTAAAAGATGCATTTATGGTGGAGAGTGATGTGTGGTGACTGGAACCAAACGTCCATCTTAAAACCTCATTCACAAAACATGTAATCATGAAGTGGTAATGGAGTGAACCATTTCTACATTCATGATAGGATATATGCAGTTGCCCAAGGAAAAATGATCTGGGCTTTTCCACTATTGTACCATCAACATTTTATACTAGAGCTCATGTATAGATTAGATAGCTCAGTATAGATGAGATGTGTTCAGTGCTAGTATGGATAATGTAATAGATCTAGTGACTCCTGTTTCCTCCTGAGTCTCTACCAAATCAACCCCATACCACTCTGAATGACTGTGTTTACATCTCCACCACAGAATTACACAATTGAGGAATTCCCTTTCAAGGCCAACAGTGGCCATATATTCATCACACAAGCAAAAAAAAATGTGCCACATCTTTATGGATCTCATTTTTTAAAATATATATTCAAGAGATTGTGAAAGCACGTACAAAATGGTAATCAATGTAATGTGAGGTACAATAGCTACGCATACAGTCTATATACACACACAAGTCGTTCGTACAACGTTCAGCCTACCACTGGAAATAGGCATCACAATTATATTTAATATAAAAAGTTTATTTTAAGTTATATATAGAATAAAACGGCAGCTCCTTCCATCAATCCCAGCTAATTCTGAACAAATATTTATTTACAGTCATACTAGAGTTAGATCCATGAGGAAATACACACTGTTCTCAAGCAATCAGGAGAATCATATATGCTGTAAATGGAAGAATCAATGGGGTCTAATCACAGACAGGCTTGTGCAGCCATGCTCCAGAGCAACATCAGTGAAGCTGACTTCAGCAGGAAATCTTCTCTTCATGCATTGTGCTCCCCAGTCCGATTCTCGAAACATCAATAAATACAAAATAAAGAACTGACCGTCACGTGCAGCGTGCCATGTCATCTCCCGTGCAATCACAACAAACATCCACGTCAAAAAGGAACAGATTTTTTTTCTTTTCTTTTTTTCTTTTCTTCTTTTTTTAGAACCTATGTTTAATGTCAACGTTTATGAGTCCTGTGGTGCTTTTAGCAGAACGTGTTGGGTCATTTTAGACCTCTTTTACTTTCCCATTGAGGGCAAATCCATTGCTGTAGTGGACAGTACCGTTTTCCAAGTGCTTCCCGTTGGGCACTGCCACCGCCTCGCCGTTAGTAAAGCCGTTCTGTTTGGGTTTCTCCTGGGGGGTTGGAAGCCTCTTTCCCTTCACGTAAGCCTGGACCCAGAAGTTGGAGAAGAGCACAAAGAAGAACATGCCATAGATCCAGATGAGGTGGATGAAGAGGGGGACTTGGTAGTCACACTTCTCCATGAAGTAATACTGAGAGATATGGACAGACACCACGATGAACTGAATCTGTGGAGAGAGGAAACAAAGCAGTGAGACCTTGATAATCATTTTATCGTTGGCAGGTGTTTGGGGTTGTTTAGCTCAGGTCAGAGTTAATGCAGGTGAACATTCTCTTAGCTAGGTGTCCCATCCTGGTCCTGGAGATCCATCACCCTGAAGAGTTCAGACCCAACACAGATCCCTGCAGTCGGGTGAATTAGCAGAACTCTGCAGCATGGTGGTGGATCTCCAGGACCAGGACTGAGCAGCCCTGCTCTTAGTGATCCCACACAGATACACCAAACTAAACCAATGTTTGGGTTTAGGATGTTGATTGGGTTGGTCTGCTCCGGCCATCCAGTAGAACACTAGAGCCATCTGTTAGGATGAGCAGACGTCCCTGTTTGCAACTGAATTTATCCTAGATGTCTCATGTTGTGCTTGCTTTGGCCACCAGAGGGGGCTCTTTCTACCTACTTACAACTTCTACCATTTTCATGCCTAGTTCTACAGAAAACTGCCACAACATAAACCACAAATGTCTTATACATGATATATGGCACATTGTGACAGCAGCCATCTCAGTATTTCCTAAACAGGAGCTAGCCCAGGGATGCATTTTGGGTCTGGCTATTGGGTTGTAGCCACATACTGCCAAATTATTTTATATCAGCATCATTTATGTGCTCATACAACCACTGAATTTCGTGTGGTACACGTATCCCTGCTTGGAATTATCAATGTGGGTGATGGTTGAGGCATGCAGTCAGCATCAATTTATTGGCCATGCCAAAATTCTACACCTCTTTTAGGTATGGTTGCTACAGCGGTCAAATCTTTAGCTTAGGCTAACTGGTAGCATCTGTAACACTTGTACTAGCAGACTACGGTACTCAGTAGTAACATTTAGAAGCATGCCGACGAGAAGGTTTTACCAGTTTCCGTTTAAACACGGCTAAAAACTAGAATGCATGTAATGTGTTTAGGATGCTAGTCTAGTGCTGGTTTAGCTGGTCAGCAAATATGGACATCTATCTACAGCATTTAGCTGACGCTCTTATCCAGAGCGACTTACAAGGGTAATCATATTACAGGTGGGCCAATGTAGTGTTAGGAGTCTTGCCCATGGACTCTTATTGGTGTAGCACAGCATAGTCACCCAGATTAGGAATCGAACCCCAGTCTCCCACATGGGACGGTAGCTTCCTGGTGAGTAGTGGTGTTATCCGTTGTGCTACACCAACCATGCATATGGACCAGCATACTGGGATCCAAAACATAACATAAGCTGGTTTTGCCACTAGGTATACTGGTCTGTGTTCTGCACTGCAGACATACTGGTCTGAGATCTGATAAAATATGCATATACACCCATTTAAAGAGTGCATGGCTTCGGCATTAGGCTTGTAACTCCAGGTCCTGTATGATCAGCTTTCAAATTCCTGGCTTCCTGCAACACCATCACTTCAATACTGATACTAACCAGCTGGATAGCAGTCATGTATTTCTTCCACCACAGATACTTCTGGAAGCGTGGCCCGGCTGCAGAGAGTCCGTAGTAGGAGTACATGATGACATGGACCATAGCGTTCACCATCGCATGGAAGGTACCCATTCCACCAGCTGTAATCCAGAATTAAGAGGGTGGTCAGAAACAGTGGAAAACGTCACTGCGGAACTGTCCGTGTTTTAATACCCACACTTTCAACCCCATTTTTAAACACAGCTTTAAGGCCTCCTTCATCAACCTCCAAACCAACTCGGGTCAACACAGAGGAGCAACAGACGATGACTCATCCAGGCTCATTACTGTCCTCCACCGCTCTGATACGCGTTTAATGTGTTTAGTTACAGTTTAATCTGGACGGACAGCGCTACTGCAGTAGAAAGGGTTCTGCTGTAGCAGCACAGTTCATCTTCTAACAGTGAAGCGGCTGATTCATGCCCTGTTCCAGTTCCGGACCATCAAGCAGCTCACCAATGTTTACTGGCTAATCCCTCATATAGCAGTGACCAGCATGGGAAGGGAAAAAGAGACCCTGGTATATCCATTACTCACATGGGTTTAAGAGACAGAGATAGAGGGATCGAGAGAGAGACAGAGATAGAGGGATCGAGAGAGAGACAGAGAGACAGAGATCGAGAGATAGAGAGAGAGAGGGTTCGAGAGAGAGACAGAGAGAGAGAGAGAGGGTTCGAGAGAGAGACAGAGAGAGAGAGAGAGGGATAGAGAGAGAGACAGAGATAGAGAGAGAGGGATCGAGAGAGAGAGAGAGGGATCGAGAGAGAGAGAGAGAGGGATCGAGAGAGAGAGAGAGGGATCGAGAGAGAGAGACAGAGAGATCGAGAGAGAGAGAGAGAGAGAGAGAGAGAGAGACAGAGATCGAGAGAGACAGAGAGAGAGACAGAGAGACAGAGATCGAGAGAGAGAGAGAGACAGAGAGACAGAGATCGAGAGATAGAGAGAGAGAGGGTTCGAGAGAGAGACAGAGAGAGAGACAGAGATAGAGAGAGAGAGAGAGAGAGAGGGATAGACAGAGATAGAGAGAGAGAGGGATCGAGAGGGATCGAGAGAGAGGGATCGAGAGAGAGACAGAGAGAGAGAGAGAGGGATCGAGAGAGAGACAGAGATAGAGAGAGAGGGATCGAGAGAGAGAGAGAGAGAGGGATCGAGAGAGAGAGAGAGAGAGGGATCGAGAGAGAGAGAGAGGGATCGAGAGAGAGAGAGAGACAGAGAGATCGAGAGAGAGAGACAGAGAGACCGAGAGAGAGAGACAGAGAGACCGAGAGAGAGAGAGAGAGAGAGAGAGACAGAGATCGAGAGAGACAGAGAGACCGAGAGAGAGAGAGAGAGACAGAGATCGAGAGAGACAGAGAGACCGAGAGAGAGAGAGAGAGACAGAGATCGAGAGAGACCGAGAGAGTGAGAGAGAGACAGAGATCGAGAGAGACCGAGAGAGAGAGACAGAGATCGAGAGAGACAGAGAGATCGAGAGAGAGAGAGAGACAGAGATCGAGAGAGAGGGATCGAGAGAGAGATCGAGAGACAGAGAGAGAGGGATCGAGAGAGAGACAGAGATCGAGAGACAGAGATCGAGAGAGAGACAGAGATCGAGAGACAGAGATCGAGAGAGAGGGATCGAGAGAGAGACAGAGATAGAGAGAGACAGGACTAATATATCAGTTTTTTCCCCCCCCCAATTTTCCGGTTTAATTCCCAGGCGGTGTGTCCGGGGCTCTTGGTTTGGAGTTTGGAAGTTTCCGTGTCTGCTTGTTTCCTCTGGCTTCCACAGTCAGGTGAATTGCAGATGCTAAATTGCCCCTGATTTGAGTCTGTGTGTTGTGAATTTGTACGTCTCCTTTTTAGAGCTGGGATAGGTTCTAACACCCCACCGTAACCCCTTAGGATTAAGCGGGTAAGATGACAAGTGAGGGAGAAAATTAAATTGAATTAAACTGAATTTAAGTTTTATGGATGAAACATCATACATGCAAATCATGAACCAAACTGATCTGATTCAAAACGAACCGAATTAAACAGGCCAGGTGTTTGCACCCCCTGGTGGCCAGCTTCAGCAAAATGTTGTTCCTGGTGCAGCAGTGCTAAACCACAGCGCTACCTCTAATGCGGATCTACTGGTTTGGCACATGCAATCCATTTTTGGCACAGATCCCAAAAACATTAAAAATAGAAACAGCACGATGAAGACTCACCAGGAGTGAGAGTGATGCCCCACCACCAAGACCAGGGCATGAAGGAGTGGTGAAAGATGTGCAGGAACGTCACCTGACTGTATTTCTTCCTCAGCACAAAAAACACCTGTGGAAACAATTACACTCAGCAAACGAGCTCTTAACCACTATACGCTAATACAGGGGTGCTCAGTCCTGGTCCTGGAGGTCTACCACCCTGGAGAGTTCAGATCCCACACACCTGGTAGGTGTTTCTACTGGGTTGGAGCCAAACTCTGCAGGTTGGTGGATCTACAGGACCTGAAACGAAGACCCCTGCACTAGCATAATTCTTTATTAACTAGCTGATAGCTACACTCGACCACCTTATCAGAAACATCTACCATACCATGTCACAGGGCTCAGCTATGACTAGACTGTAACTGTAAACCCATAAAGTGCACCTGTAAACAGCCAGTGAGTCCACATACAAACCAGGGTCCCCGATACAGTGGAAAACTATTCATTTGTATTTAGACCCATCTTTACATTACATAGCAAATTAAGCTACATTAATTACTAATGAATTAATAAAATTAATTTGTACTATAAAAATTTTGTTGTATTAACATACTGAAAAATAAAGAACTTTAGAAGGTACACGGTTGTAAGTCGCTCTGGATAAGAGCGTCTGCTAAATGCCATAAATGTAAAGGTACAGAGAGTTCCAGAAAGGCAGTGCTTGTTCTATGCTATTCCACAATGTCTAATTCTTCTTCAGGAATATGCAAACGATGAAAATGGTAAACAGCATATAACTATAGAAAAGGTTAACAGAGAAGAATGGAATCTTACAGTGTCCAGAAGCTCAATGTATTTTGAGAAGTAGAACATGTAGCACGCCCGAACCATCTGCAGAAATGAAAAGATTCACCTTTAGTACCTTCATTCACATTTACTGATTATGTGCTCCAGCAGATAGGATTTTTACATGGTCACCGTTTACATACATACATACATACATACATACATACATACATACATACATACATACATAGCACACAATTTTTTTGATTTTGACTTTTCTATATCATTTAAGCATCATTTGGTAAAAAGCTCATAAGGAATGGACCTACAGAAAGACTCCAGCATTGTTTGTAATAAGACCACCTTAAATTAAGTTAATTAACATACATTGAAAGTAATTAACGTGTTTCCCTTCTGGAATGTTACGATTTTGGCGATAGGTTTTTTCTTTGGACAGTGACGATATGGTTGGTTTGGTACAAACTAAACTAGATTTAAAAATGCTGGAGCATTCCTTTAAATAGTCACAGAAAAAAATACAGTTGCCAAAATGGCCAAAAGGGTTGGTGTAGCTCAGCGGATAACACCGCTACCCAACGGAGAGCCACCACCACATGTGGGAGACTGGGGTTCGAATCCCAGTCTGGGTGGCTATGCTGTGCTACACCAGTAAGAGTCCTTGGGCAAGACTCCTAACACTACACCGGCCTACCTGTAATATGAATACCCTTGTAAGTCGTTCTGGATAAGAGCGTCAGCTAAATGCGGTTAATGTTTAATTAAAAAAAAAAAAAAACCCAACACACACACACTACATGACTTCATCATCAACTATTATTATAAAAAGAAAAAAAAAAAATCTGCTACTCTTAATGCACAATTACTATTTGATTATGTAGACAGTGGAAAAGTTCAGACACACTCCCAGCTTCAAAACTCAAACCTTATCCCGACACTCAACAACCATGAGCTCCTCTACAGACCTGGCTGAGGATATGGACATAATTCTGTTTGTCTGACAGGCCATTGAGAACGACAGTAAGGGAGAACGGAATTCTGAGGCAAGATCTGGAAGACCAAGGACACTCTCAGAGAGCACTGCTGGTATGTTAAACAGAAAGACAAAGCAAACCCCCTACATGACAGTGAAAGCCCTGCATGGAGGTTTAACTGGCAGGACCTGCATGGAGGAGTCATCAGAAGGAACGTTTACCTATGACCTCATCTCATCTCATTGGTCAGCACTTAAAGTATCTAAAACATCTAGATTAACCAGAAGCTTTCTGGAAATGTGGGCTGATAAGGTAAAACAGAAACTGTTTGGCCACAATCACCAAATGTTTATTTGGAGAGGATGAATCTAACATTCGATTAACAAAGACCCAGCTTAGTGTTGAGCATGGTGAGGAAACATGGCTCTGGGAGATGGAGGAATAGGTTCCACTAAACATATACACATTCTGAAAGCCAATGTGCCAATCAAAGATAAAGCAGTGATCCAAACCATCTCAAAATCCACCATGAACAAGATTAAGACGGGGCGCTCACAGTCCCAGCAACCTAAACATCACTGGAAATCTGTAGGCGGAACTTCAACATGCTGGGCATGCAGGACGACTGCCTAAACAGATCCTTTCTGAATGGGAGAGGGATGAAAATTCCCAAGACATGAACGGATAGACCTCTAGCCCAATGCAAAGCGTGTGTGAAAGCAGTCATATCTGCCATAAGCGCTTCTATGGAGTAGCCATTTTGATACCGTAGGTCAGGGGTCACCAATCTTATCCACATAGGGCTGGTGTGGCTGCAGGTTTTCATTCCAACCCAACAGGAGATCATGTGATCTGTTGTCTGAAGGATCACACAACAGATCACATGATCTCCTGCTTGGTTGGAATGAAAACCTGCAGCCACACCGGCCCTTTGTGGATAAGATTGGTGACCACTGCCGTAGGGTGTCCAGATTTTGCACACACCGAAATGACAATGCTGTGTCTTTCTTCACTTGGTTGCAAGTGGTGTTTTTGGAAAGAGTGTGCAGAAAGAAGACGCCTTGCGAGAGCAGCAAAAAGAAGTAACTCGGAAAGTTTCTAAAGAACTCTTTGAGAAGGTTGATCAAGTTGTAGAAATGCCCAAGACCTGTAACCGAGATCTGAGATGCCGGTTATGAACATATAACTTTATCCAGCTAGCTAACGCTGCTAACCATAACACTGTGGGTGTCTGAGGTGTGCTGGAATATGCATCGCAAATAGAATTTAACCACCACTTACAACAAAATACCGGCTAGACTGAAGACAGGATGCCATTTTTTGCTGTAACAGTTCCGACAAGCTGAGCTAGTGGTTTACAGCGTTGGTTCCCATCCCTGGTCCTGGAGGACCCCAGCCCTGCACATTTCAGTGTTTACTCTGCTCCCAACACACATGATCAAACACACAGACAAATCCGCTGCTTAATAAACCATCCTGAGATAAAGTGGGCGTGTTTTGTTTTTTTTTGGCAGGTAACCACCAAAATGGCACAGGGCAGGTGGTCCTCCAAGACCAGGAGTGTAAACCAGTGGTCTAAAATCAAAGGCAGAATCTTAAATCCCTACTTCCTTTATAGTGCAGTACATGAGTCAAAAAACGATGACCTCCAAACGCAACAGGCCACTGTATGCCCAGCTCTCTGCACACACACACGGCTGAAACCCAAGTGGTTATTTGCTAGGCACACAACGCACTGGCAGAAGTGCTCATTTTAACCTACTGTATATCATCCCAGGTTCTAGCTAACCTGGTTAATAATTTGTTAGTGGTCTTTGCAGTTGTTCTGGTAAACAAAGCTACCCAGGTAGCATGCGGATGTGGGACACATCTGGCAAAGACATGGCACTGCTTGCCCATTGTCGGCACTAGCCATCTTCAGTGAGCCAACAGTGGCCCACGTATTTACAACACGCATTTGGCCCACCTGTACCATAACAGATATAGTCCAGATCTGGCACTGATACAGCAGAGGTGCCTACTTTTGGCATATTACAGAATTAAATCCCTTGTTGATCCCACAGTGGGGAAACTTAGTCTCTGCATTTAACCCATCTGTGAAGTGAAACACCACAAACACACTCACTAGTGAACACACTAGGGGGCAGTGAGCACACTTACCAGGAGCGGTGGGCAGCCCTATCCACGGCGCCCGGGGAGCAGTTGGAGGTTAGGTGCCTTGCTCAAGGGCACCTCATTCATTACTGTAGGCTCAGGGAATCGAACCGGCGACCCTCCGGTCACAAGGCTGGTTCCCTAACCTCCAGCCCACGACTGCTCCTTAATATATGTGTGTGTGTGTGTGTGTGTGGCTGGCTCACATCATGCAACCAGAAGTGGCCCGCTTAAGTGCCGTCAATCCGTACGCCGTTAAGTGGGCCAGACGAAAATAGGGAATGTGGGCTAGATTTGGGCCAGAATACAAGCAAAGCATTCCTGATCAGACTAAACATTTTGAAGTTGGATGTCGATATATCAAAAGCAGAGTTACTGAACAAGGATGAACCTGAAGAAGAATATTATATCGCTGGATGCGAAAATATTGTACATTGCAAAGCAATGCGCCTCCATAATAATATACACTGGGTTTAAATAACATCCCTGTTTAAAACAGTGGCCTTGTTTATTTCTCTTCCCCTGGCTCAACTCAGAAAACACATATACATACACACACACACACACACACATATATATATATATATATATATATATATATATATATATATATATATATATATATATAAACAAAAACACACACACACACACACACACACACACACACACACACACACACACACACACACACACATATATACACACACACACACACACACATATACATACATACATACATACATACATACATACATACATTTGCACAGACACATTTTCTTACAACTGTATTATCCATATGCAGCCACTTACTCTGAGGGCCTGTGGACTGTTGGATTGGTCAATGAGGTCACATCTCCATGTGAAGGTTGTCCCCCAGCCAGACATTAAAAACTGCAGAGCAAAAGAGAAAAACTAGGTGATACATTCTTAGACTGCAGGGCCGCATTTCTTCCTTCAGTTCAGCATGTACTGTATGGCTGTGATCTGTTAGATTAAAGTTGATGTCATGCTTGATTTCCCGCTGACATCACCCACACCCACGCAGCAGATCACACCCATGGAGTCAAGTACATGCCAGACACATGCCAGAGACAAGGCAAAATGGGACTTCCTCTTTATGGCCGGCATTGTTGACACAATTTGACTTCCTCCCCTCACCTTTAAGGCTATTAATGGGGCAGAGATCCTTCATTTTACTTCCCATTGGTGTCCACTTATGATGTTACATTTACATTGATACTATTATATATGATAATTTTATAGTATATAACATACTATGATAAATTTAGACTGATATGGGGAATATTTATTGAGCTACACATACAGAAGTCTCTCAGTATGGTGTCGAGCCGCCATGTTTGCTAACGCAGCATGCCAAACGTTTCAGCGTAGAGGTTCCTAATGGTGTCCTGTGATAATCCATCCCATGCAGCTTGAACATTCTCACACAGTTTCTGCAGACTGTGCGGTAGGGGTGGAGATGGAGTGACACCAGGTCTTCTGGACATGCGATGTGACCACAAACCAGTCACCTGGGCACTGATTCGTTGGTCTCCACCAAGACAAAGGCGGGACTCGTCACTGAAGATGACCCGCTGCCATTCTGAGTCACTCCATGACAGTCTGGCACGACACTGTGGCAGTCCTTGGTGGCGTAGACGTGGTGTTAGGGACAGTTGTCGTAACGGTCTGCGTGCATGTAGTTCTGCGTTGTGCAGCCGTCTAACAGGATGACTCGGAGGGAATCACTGCTCACTGAATGTCCACAATTGTGGCTGTTGAGTCATCAGCACAATCAGCAATGGCCCATCCTTGCTTACGTCACATGCACGACCAAAACTTAAGTCATTTGCATGTCTCATGATGTCAAACCCACCCACCAAGTTTCATTCCTGTTCGTTGATTCTTCTGGGTGTAACTATTTGTGCAGGTGCTCTATTGATGATGAGTGTCAATGAAAAGATTAGGAATGCTCCGATATTGAAATTGTGTGCCGATTCCAAATACTGGCTTAAAAAGTCCAAGGCTGATTATTTTTATAGCAGTTATCTGCTAATATTTCCGCTATCACTTCATTTCACTTCCCTAGCGATATTCACACTTCGATATTGTGTTTATAAATGAATGTCTGTCAGGATCTGTTTCTTACTGTAAAAAAAAAAAACAAGAAAAAACAAAACAACGGGACAACTAATAACTAACTCACTCATCAGCGGGTCAGTTAGGTTTAATTGATTAGCTGTATCATCTCTGTCCAACAACCATCTCCAAACCTAGAATTTTACAGAAGTGGGCTTTACTTTCAGTGTAAAATGCTGCACAAAGCTTTAATTCCAGGCACTTTTTGAGCTTTTCCGTTTCTTTCAGCAACAAGAATGCTGATGTATGTTATCTTTGGACAGTGATGATATAGAGTACAGTGGGACATGTTATTTATCCGGGCAGCAAGTACATTTAAACATGTTGGCTTAAAATTTTTTTTTTTTTAATGTTGGCTTATTTTGGTCTGACGGTTCCAAATCACTCGAATCCAAATATATCTAACTTTATTAGGTTCTGCTGATGGAACTACACTAACGTAACAGATGGAAAGCTATGGAGAAGTCAGGAACACTGACCTGTGTTTTCCCAACTGTATAATTGAAAACATTACTATAAAAATACCGCCTTTTAATTTTTACCATTTTTTATTACTGACTGATGTCTTTATGTTTATTCTACTGTTAGTGTTGTTAATGGAAAACACCAACACAATGCACACAATGACAGTTTTATACTATTTATGGCTGATTTTGTATTGTATGACATATACCACACTTACAAGTACCAGCTGTCCTGTGCACTGTGTAGCAGAAAGAATTAAAAAAATAAAAAATAAAAAATAAAAAAAAACACTCACCTCATAAACAATATAGGCATTGAAGAGCACCATGGAGGAGTTGTAAATCACCATGGCTGTTTTGAGGTCGTATGGTTTGCGGTTGGCCATGAAACGTGGCCCAACGTACAGTACAAGAAACACATAACCCAAGAGAATCAGGGTCATCTGGATAGGACTCTGCATTAAGGGGTAGTCCCGCACTCTGGCATCTGAGGACACACAAGTTAAGATTCATTACATTTACTGTCCAGGTTGTTAGAAATGACCACCTTGTACTCCACTTTCTGGCCACTTTATTAGAAACACATACCTGGTACATGCACTTCCTAGCTGCTTGATTGGAAATAGCTACCCTGTGCTTTCACTCACTGGCCACTTTACTAGAAACAGCAACCCTGTGCTTCCACTAGCCACTTTATTAGAAACACCCTCCTTGTTCTTACGCTTAATGGCCACTTTATCAGAAACGGCTACCGTATACTTCCACTTACTGGCCACTGCATTGGAAACATCTACCCTGTGCTTTCACTCACTGGCCACTTTATTGGAAACACCTACCCTGTGCTTCCATCCACTTGGCCACTACACTGGAAACATCTACCCTGTGCTTTCACTCACTGGCCACTTTATTGGAAACACCTACCCTGTGCTTCTATCCACTTGGCCACTACACTGGAAACATCTACCCTGTGCTTTCACTCACTGGCCACTTTATTGGAAACACCTTCCCTGTGCTTATACCCACTACACTCGAAACATCTACTCTGTGCTTTCACTCACTGGCCACTTTATTGGAAACACCTACCTTGTGCTTCCACCCACTTGGCCACTGCACTGGAAACATCTACCCTGTGCTTTCACTCCTTGGCCACTTTATTGGAAACACCGACCCTGTGCTTCCATCCCCTTGGCCACTACACTGGAAACATCTACCCTGTGCTTTCACTCACTGGCCACTTTATTGGAAACACCGACCCTGTGCTTCCATCCACTTGGCCACTACACTGGAAACATCTACCCTGTGCTTTTACTCACTGGCCACTTTACTGGAAACACCTACCCTGTGCTTCTATCCACTTGGCCACTACACTGGAAACATCTACCCTGTGCTTTCACTCACTGGCCACTTTATTGGAAACACCGACCCTGTGCTTCCATCCACTTGGCCACTACACTGGAAACATCTACCCTGTGCTTTCACTCACTGGCCACTTTACTAGAAACAGCAACCCTGTACTTCCACTAGCCACTTTATTAGAAACACCCTCCTTGTTCTTACACTTAATGGCCACTTTATCAGAAACGGCTACCGTATACTTCCACTTACTGGCCACTGCATTGGAAACATCTAATCTGTGCTTTCACTCACTGGCCACTTTATTGGAAACACCTACCCTGTGCTTCCATCCACTTGGCCACTACACTGGAAACATCTACCCTGTGCTTTCACTCACTGGCCACTTTATTGGAAACACCTACCTTGTGCTTCCACTTCCTGTACACTCACTGATAAACTGACTGGGGAGCAGGTGTTAGTTCTAATCTCAGTAGTATATCTATTAATATCAGTATGGTACTCCATTATCACCCCACTTGTATTGTAAACAGGGTCCTGAAAGTGATTTATCAGAGAGGTGATGCTAAGACGTTCTGGGATTCTATAAACTGCATTCATAATATGGTAGGAGGCATTTCCACAGCGCACTTACCCGTCCTTGTGAGGAGGTAATCATAAAACTTCATGATGTTCTCAATAACTTCCCCCATCCTTTCGTCTATCCGTTCAGGCAGCCAATAAAACTGAAAAGGCGCAGATGGAAATGAGTTAAAAGTGGTACAGCAGGCAGTTCTGACAGCAAACAGATTAGAGCTACTTAGCAGCTGATGGGGATTTACATTATCACGGACACAGCAGCGGGTTTGAGTAAACTCTGATGGGCGAGCTAAACCAAACAGGAAGCACCTGGCCAGGTGCAGCAGATAATACTGTATCTGAGCTGTGATCCACCTGATGCAGCGATACAGAAGAGAGCAGACACTACAGCAAAGCAGGCTACTTGCAGGGGAGTTCCACCCAACCTTTAGAGTTTCTGCATGATGAGATTTCTATTGAAGACCTACAGTCATTCAGAGTGAGCCTAAAGACTGAGATGCTGTTTGCTGATTAGCCATCAAAGAAAATCTTAATTCAGATTGCCATTCATTTATTTATTCATTCATTCATTAGCATATACAAGTTCTGAAGACTTGTGTAGGTTCGCTGGTGGATTTCGTGCAACCTGGTTCCCTTCACCACCACTCTTGAGCCTATACAATCAACCATTTTACACCAAATTCCCCTTGAAATGACAGGGCCTATAGGAATAGTACTGCAGATACAGTATTTACAGCCATCTACACATACATCTAAATAGATGGATATTTATAGTAACTTAAAAACATTACTCTAAATTTGTTCCCAGCAAATGAATTCGGTTTATTTAACCTAAGCGAATGATTTTCAGTCAAAGTTTTTTTTTTTTGAGTTCAGTAAAAACGTATTCAGCTGCTTGTAACAAACTGAAGTAGTTTTTTAGGTTCCACTTTCTATAGCGTATCTAATTATAGGCCTTTACACAAAATAATAATGTCCAAAACCATAGGGGACCCATGACACTGTAGGAGAACCACAACCAGCTCCCTAAGGAATCTGTCCCTAAAGAAAGGATGGCTTTATAGGGAACCATTTTACAAATGAGACAAGCGAATAGGAAGTTAGCAATCTACACAATGTTCTAGATCAATAAAGAATTCTCAGATCATCATACATCCTTGCCTAGAGCCATTAAGGAACGTGTACTTAACCAACATGATGAATCTGATAAACTCTAAACGAAGCTGCCTTCGAGTGCTGATTCAGCAAAATACCATTGACATTACAACTGAACCCAGGACTAGATTTAATCACGTCCAGTAAAGAGGGTGTAGAGGTTTGGGTGTTTAAGCAATACTCCATCAACCAGAAAACACTAAACTCATAGGGCCGGTTTCCTGATCATGGATTAGGCCTTGCCCTGGACTAAATTGCAGTGAACATTCATTTTAGTCTAAGTTTAGGTTTAAACTGGGGTTGGGAAACTGGCCCTTCAACTCCAAAAGCACTAATAATAGAAGGCTATGGGAAGACGCGTCGGCCTACTGACTACTGTGACATGACTGTTTGAGTCAACCACCTTTCTGCTCCGTTTCAAGCATATACAGGTACATCAGTATTACTGTCCATGGTGACCAATCATAATCCATGTCTGCTGCTATTAGGCTTTTAGGTTTCAGATAGCTGGAGGACCCCTTCGATTTCTGACTGGAAGAAGGGGGTTCCCATTTAGAAGATTTTATACAATGCAAAGCTATACAGCGACGCTAAACACCATCGTCACTGCGGCCTGAGTCACACAGGGTGTGAGTCCATCCGAAAAGCATGTGGAAACTCTCAGCTAGTCCAATGAAACGTGTCGAACAGGATGGTCCTATTGCTGACATAACCACATAACACTGCCACTGGCTCATCACATGTGGGTTAAAGTTGATCTGAAAACCGGATGACAGGGGTGAAAAACGTGACCTACAGCGCAGCATGCATCAATCGACAGTTAAACAAGCCATATATACACCCTAAAAAGAGACAGCAGGTTCATCAAGGGTTCCTTATGGCTCTGCATAGAACCATGATCACTTAAAGAACCCATATAGACTCTGTATACCTTGTGTAGCACCCAAAAGGATTCATGTGCTGTTGTGATGTCAGCTTGTAACAACAGAATAACCCCTTTTAAGAAGTTCTCTAAAGAACCATCTAGAACACTTAATCCATCAGAGGAACCTCTTTCATAAAGCCTCTCTAAAGAACCCTTTAATGCAAAGGGTTTAGTAAAGAACACCTAAAGAACCATCTCTATAAAGGGTGTAACAAAGTAGGACAAAGAAACAAGGAGAAACCTTGTTCTAGGTAGGTTCTAGGTACCAAAACAAAAAAGTTTCATTTGTCTCAATAGTGGAACCCTTTAGGAACCACACAAAATGTATAACAGTTTCTCCATCTCTGAGAAGAACCCAAACTATTCACATGATTTTACGAGCCATCATGGTTCTACATACCGAAGAACCCAAGAAGAACACTGAAGACACCAAGTGGAGAGAGAACCACAAAGGCTTCCTTGGGGAGCTGTTCTACGGATGGTTCTCTGAATGTAAAAAGGATGTCATAGGACATCCAAGAACTTTAAAAAAGGTTCCACACCAGTTCAAGATCCTATGACTCTATGAGCAGTGGCTCAGTACATGAGAACCTTTCTAAGCACATCAGGTAAAGAGACCATACCAGCTGAAGATCTTTGCTAGGGATGCTTGTTAGGAACTACTTGGGAACCTTAAGGATCATATGGCGTTCCAGTGAAATGATACCCTAGTCTAGCAACAAGCAGATTACACTATGCTTAAATGGGAACCAACGTATCGTCGCTCTCCAAAGAAAAACATGCATCTCCATTTTTGTTGATTTTCACTTTTTGGGCTCATTTGATCACATGAGCTGCTGTTTACACTGTGTGGACTTTTCATGAAGAGCAGACCAACAGAAATGGCCCAAACCAGCTTGGAAAGATGTCTGGTTCCATTGACTTCCATTTAAACTAAATGAGGTTTTTGGCCTCTCCTGTAAAGTTTGCCTGTTTTTCTTTGGACACCGGCGATATGGTACTAGATAAGCCAGAGGAAGCTAGTTGCCTGAATGAAAATGTGGTTACAGGATCAAAAGACTGAACTGTCTGCAGTACAGCTGCTGCCTCATTCACCTCCTCCTACTCACAGTGTCAGCAGGAGCCTCAACTGTGGCTACAGCAAAGCCAGTCAAACTGGTGAGGTGAAGAGAGGAGCATATCTGCTCAGTAAGTCACAGACAGGCAGCAATGATACAAACGACCAGGAGATACAGGCTCAGATAAAGAGGAGAAGAAAAACAAGGAAGAAACTGTGAAAGCTAAGACATGAGTTTCAACCGAACAGACTACACATACAGGTACAAAGGTTAAGCAGGGAAGCCATTTAGGTTAGTAGCTTTTCCTCACCTGTTGAAGCCCACTTGTGGAATCCTTCACTCTCTGTGCCCCTCCAGCTTCCAAAATCTCCAAAGTATACTCCAAAGGACAGGAGTGGCAGGCCCACCCCAGGCTAAAGCAGCTACTCTGCCCGGCTTGACGCCAACCTGATGCCTTCAAATCAAACAGCCTTTCATTAACTAGCAGCTCAAGTGGCTCAGCTAAGCAGTGACAGGCCAGAGACTGAGTGACTTTCTCAATTTAAACATGGACACACTTTGTATGAAGACTACACCCACCGGTTTCTGGGCCACACCCTGCTTTTAGCTGGCTGGCTCCACCCACCTCAGAGCTCCCCATTGGCTGCTCTCATGAGCTTGCTTCTGCCATAGGCCTCCAGAGCCTGGGCTGGGGTTTTGTTATTCTGAAGAAGTGGGTGAGAAAAGGCAGTGGTGAGTGGTCTGACTCTGAAAAGCCTCATTGTTTGGCGGCAGCGGTCAGTCGGGGGCAAGGATGGGTGCTTCCACAGAGAGCAGCAACATGGAAAAATGGCAAGACAATGGCAAAGCCACAAAGAGCTCAGTGAAGAGACAGAAAGAAAACGATAAGTTGGGAGCTTGGGATAAATTGGCTCTATTGACCCCCACTGACCTCCATTGTAATGAATCAGAAACGTATTGTGTTTGTAATGCAGTTTAAATGATCTGTGAGTGCTGGATATTTTCTAGAATAAAAGTCTCCCGGTCATGCTTGAACGTATGCAGTGGTCAGCACCTTGAAGCAGTATCTGTAATATTTCATCATTATTATTATTATTATTAATAATAATAATAATAATAAGCAGATGGCAATTACAGTGAGTTACATGTCAGTGAAACCATCTGCTGATCTGATATGAATGAGCCACTGTTCGTTCTTATCTCTGGATGTCTTCTAAGTGACTAGGTGAGAGAGGGAGGAACTCTTTTGGCCTGCATTCATAAAACATACCGGAGCAGAGGTGCTGTGCTGTGTCTGAATCAGTTTTACTTTGACTGGCTCCTTCTTTCACACCAGCTTCATATCTGCCTTCCGAGAGCATTGTTGTTGTTGTTGTTGTTGTCTTGCTACACCACTTTTACTTCTCCTTGAGTCTCCATATCAACTCAGTAAGAACACTTTTACTGGAGTGCAGGTTCTAGACCGCACATAGAACCACAAATCACTGTAACAAGGTCTAAATCTGACCCGGGACCAGCTTGTGTGATGTAAAGCACCGTTCCACCCCTGCTCTGTTCTACCCTCACTGAGTGAGTTTCACTGCATTCCAGCTGCACTGGTCAGACACGTTCCTCAGGTGTGTGAAGAGACAAGGTGTGCCCTTTCGGAAAGGCCTTCAAGTGTCATAGCACGTCCAACCGAGGAGGGGTTGGGGAAATCCGAGAAGAATTGGAGGAATTCGGACACGTTGGGAGGACGAGGGAGGGAGAGAAGATTTTATGCACGCTTCCCACCCCATGGTGTCACGGAGGACAAACTGTTAACATCCAGACTAGAGCATAAAGACATGCAGTACAGGCCAACATGTTTTCAATATGTTATGTGTGTATATATATATATATATATATATATATATATATATATATATATATATATATATATATATATAGTAATACAGTATATATAGTAAATATATATAGTATGACTGTATAATCCAATATGAGTCCATCCTAATGGGCTGTATGTTCCCAGTGTTCATAGACACAAAGCACCATTTCCTCCTAAACCAAGAGAAATATATCATTACTGTCATAAGCTAAACATGTATCTTATTTTTTTGTTGATTTTTTTCTATTAAGCATCTTTTGAACACTGCAGCTGCTGTTTACACTGAGTGGAAGCATCATGATGAATGGACCAATAGAAATGGCCCAAAACTGCTTGGAAAAAACTCTGGTTCCATTGACTTACATTAATATAAACAATACAATACACCAGATACATATTCAGGAGATTTTACTATGTGCAACTTTGTATTATTTCTGTTGACCTGTTCATCGTGGATATATGGGCACCTATATATATTCTTGCTGTCCAAAAAAAATCTCCATTTTTGGCCATTGACACTTTTATGAATCATTTGAACAGGGCAGCTGCTGTTTACACTGTGTAAAAATTTCCACAATGAATGGACCAACAGAGATGGCCCAAAACTACTTTGGGTGAAAAAGTGTTTTCTGGACAGCTGTGCGAATCGGATTTGTGTTCCTATGGAGTAGCTGTAATACAGTAAAGAGACTCGTGTCTCTGCTGAGACTCAGATGACCCAACTCAAACTATTTGGACTATTTGGACAACTGATGTGAAAAGTTTTGAGAGTTCCTTGGAGAACACAAAGAAATAGACAAACAATGGATTCAGAACTCAGCCTTCACTCGAAGCTCACCAAAGCTTTGTGCAGGACATATTATAAAAAGAACCAATTCACTGGAAAAGAACATTATGCTTGGGAAATTCACAAGACCGTTCCAAGATGGATAGTTTCAATCAGAGAAATCATTAAAACCCAAGCAGGTGACTCCCAAGATATCACAACCAGAGAAGTATAGGTCTATGGGGAGTCAGAAAGGCCTTGAACATGCACCTTCTGTCTTACTGTATTCATATGTAGGGTTAGACACGTAGGCGTGGACTGATCGGTTATCAGATGTTTCTTTACATGATGATCTCTTGAAGATTAACACACTTCCAGCGGAAGAACTCTCTCTGCCCCCGCTGACAAAGCACAGCTGTTATCGTGCTGTGCATACCAAAAGCACCTTCTACCAGCCCTGAGATTCAAATGAGTTTCTATAGTTGTGAAACCTCCTGGTACTGATGTCTCCAGTTGAGAGAAAGTTCTAGAATGTGGTCACTTCTGATTGGTTAGTTTTAGATAAGATGTTTACTTAGTCACAAACCCACATTTACCTTCACCAAATGTATTTAGTCAGACATGTTTACTTCTTTAGAGGCTAATGTAGCTAACAATTAATGGGTGGTTATTAGCATTATCAGTTAGCATGGTGCTAATCGAATGCCTATATCACATACTTGCTTTGAGTTGTTAAAAAATCTCAAATAATAATAATAATAATCATTCTGATGTGTTTTCTGACATTATGTGACATTAGCAGGAATGACATCATGTAGCGACAAACAGTAGCGGCAGCCATGCTAAGGCCTGAAATGTGTTTGAGCCAAATGGCTAATTTCAGCTAACTTTACATATCAGCCAGTTGTTCAGTATTTGCTTCAGCATTACATGGTTAGTGTCTGTCTATGCTATACAACGTCCTCATATAGAGACAGAGTATCAGCTAAAGTCTGCCATCTGAAGCTGATCGTTCAGTAACCTCACACAACACCATAGTCCATTACTGGTATTATGTTAATAGACATGTCATTCTCAAGTGCTGAGTTGCAAAAGGGCTGCCAGATAAGAGCAATTACACCCATATATTTAAATCTCCAGCATGTGGTCACTTTGTCAGCTAATGTTTGCTAATTGAAAGGATAGTTTCAAATAAAATGGTCAAAGGGTGGAAGTACAGGTTGAGGTTTCTAATAAAGTGGCCAGTAAGTGAAGGTACAAGGCAGGTGTTTCTAATAAAGTGGCCAGTGAGTGGAAGTACAAGTTAGGTGTTTCTAATAAAGTGTCCAGTGAGTGAAAGTACAAGGTAAGTGTTTCCCATAAAGTGGCCAGTGAGTAGATGTACAAGGTAGGGGGTTGTTATTAATTGGTCAGTGAATTGAAGTGCAAGAAAGGTGTTTCTAATAAAGTGGCCAAAAAGGAAAGCATAAGAAAGATGTTTCTAATAAAGTGGCAAGTGGGTGGAAGTACATGGTGGATATTTCTAATAAAGTGGCGAGTGGGTGGAAGTACATGGTGGATATTTCTATTAAAGTGGCCAGTGAGTTAAAGTACAAGGCAGGTGTTTCCAATAAAGTGTCCAGTAAAGGGAAAGTACAAGGTAGGTGTTTCTAATAAAGTGACCAGTGAGTGGAAGTACAAGTTTAGTGTTTCCCATAAAGTGGTCAGAGAGTACATGTACAAGGTAGGGGGTTGTTAGTAATTGGTCAGTGAATGGAAGTGCAAGAAAGGTGTTTCTAATAAAGTGGCCAGTGAGTGAAAGTACAAGGCAGGTGTTTCCAATAAAGTGTCCAGTGAGGGGAAAGTACAAGGCAGGTGTTTCCAATAAAGTGTCCAGTGAGGGGAAAGTACAAGGCAGGTGTTTCTAATAAAGTGGCCAGTGAGTGAAAGTACATAGCAGGTGTTTCCAATAAAGTGTCCAGTGAGGGGAAAGTACATAGCAGGTGTTTCCAATAAAGTGTCCAGTGAGGGGAAAGTACAAGGTAGGTGTTTCTAATAAAGTGGCCAGTGAGTAGACATACAAGGTAGGTGTTTCTAATAAAGTGGCCAGTGAGCAGACATACAAGGTAGGTGTTTCTAATAAAGTGGCCAGTGAGTAGACATACAAGGTAGGTGTTTCTAATAAAGTGGCCAGTGAATAGACATACAAGGTAAGTGTTTCTAATAAAGTGGCCAGTGAGTAGACATACAAGGCAGGAGTTGTTATTAATTGGCCAGTGAACAGAAGCACAAGGTAGGTCTTTCTAATGATGTGGCGAGTGAGTTGATGCACAAGCTATGTGTTTCTGATAAAACAGCCAGTGACTAGACATACAAGATTGCTGTTTTTAATAAAGTGGCCAATAAATTGGAAGTACACGGCTGATGTTTCTAGAATAGCGTGCAGTGAGTGAAAGCAGTGGAAGGCTAGGTGTTTCTAATAAAGCGGCTAGTCAGTGGAATATGAAATATGAGTCCGAGGTTTCCAATAAAGTAGACGGTCAGTGTAGGTACCAATCAGTCATCCTTTGAGGATCTAAGTGATATTTAGGTTTGACGTAATCACTGCAGTAAGCGAGTGTCCTTTGTGGAATACCAGTGATTCATGTGGACAATAGCCAGAAACAGCTCAGAAACCGCAGCACCCAGGGGCTTCGCTTACACCAGCCCAGGAAGCAAAATCAATGCACTGATCACCTTAGACAGTAAAAGAATACAGGCACGGTTTATTTAAGTGGTACCAAAGGAAGTGTACAACATGCAAAAAGAAGACAGTAGGACTGAACAAGGAAATAAGGCTCAGCCTATTAATACCACATGATATGTGTGTTTGGAAACCTACAGTAGCTTTTTAAACAGATAATGATATTGTTCACATATCCCTTTATACTATCTATCATATACCCTTATGGTTATGGTAACACTTACATCAGTTGCAAGCAGATACATAACTGCAATCCTAGATCAAACTGACCCTTTTTAGCATGATGTCTTATGTCAGTGCTCCATGTCCTCATACATTAGAATGGAAGTAGATGGCTGTGAGCATTCAGGAGCCTGAGATTGCAAATTCACTACATGTGACCTGGTCTGGGACAAAAAGCCAGCTGTCCCCTATTTCTGCCAGTGAATAAATCCACAGCTCCTGGTTGAGTCCTCGTGACAGAGGAAACTCGATTTTGTCCAATTTTCCATTTTATTTTAATGGGTGAGAAGGAGGGCTGTATAGGTAGACCGAGAAGTCCTCTTTTCAGGGATGTTATCAGCTGACAGGTTGCCATGGAAACCGCCCCGAAGAGCTGACAATGACTCACAAGACCTCAGTGTGGCGATCTGTTGAGTTCAGCATCGGGTTCAAGCTGCCAGACGTTGTGATTACAGTCACATCAGCACATTTAATGCATTCCAGCCCCAGAGTCCCAATGACAAACGCTGTGTTTACTCTAATGGTTTAGCTGAAGGTCAGTCCGGTTCAGAAACAGGAGTTACACAGCCTGATGGTGCTGCACTTCAGTGCTACTAGAGCATAACAGTGGTGTACAGTAACTCAGTAAGTGTAATGCGTTAGTGTACTGTAAGTAGTGTGTTGGTGTGCAGTAACTAGGTAAGTGTAATGCGTTAGTGTACTGTAAGTAGTGTGTTGGTGTACAGTAACTCAGTAAGTGTAATGTGTTGGTGTACTGTAAACAGCTTGTTGGTGTGCAGTAACTCAGTAAGTGTAATGTGTTAGTGTACTGTAAGTAGTGTGTTGGTGTGCAGTAACTCAGTAGGTTTAATGTGTTAGTGTGCTGTAAGTAGTGTGTTGGTGTGCAGTAACTCAGTAGGTTTAATGTGTTAGTGTGCTGTAAGTAGTGTGTTGGTGTGCAGTAACTCAGTAAGTGTAATGTGTTAGTGTACTGTAAGTAGTGTGTTGGTGTGCAGTAACTCAGTAGGTGTAATGTGTTAGTGTGCTGTTAGTAGTGTGTTGGTGTGCAGTAACTCAGTAAGTGTAATGTGTTAGTGTACTGTAAGGAGTGTGTTGGTGTGCAGTAACTCAGTAAGTGTAATGTGTTAGTGTACTGTAAGTAGCGTGTTGGTGTGCAGTAACTCAGTAAGTGTAATGTGTCATTGTACTGTAAGGAGTGTGTTGGTGTGCAGTAACTCAGTAAGTGTAATGTGTTAGTGTACTGTAAGTAGCGTGTTGGTGTACAGTAACTCAGTAAGTGTAATGTGTTAGTGTACTGTAAGTAGTGTGTTGGTGTACAGTAACTCAGTAAGTGTAATGTGTTAGTGTGCTGTAAGTAGTGTGTTGGTGTGCAGTAACTCAGTAAGTGTAATGTGTTAGTGTACTGTAAGTAGTGTGTTGGTGTGCAGTAACTCAGTAGGTGTAATGTGTTAGTGTGCTGTTAGTAGTGTGTTGGTGTGCAGTAACTCAGTAAGTGTAATGTGTTAGTGTACTGTAAGGAGTGTGTTGGTGTGCAGTAACTCAGTAAGTGTAATGTGTTAGTGTACTGTAAGTAGCGTGTTGGTGTGCAGTAACTCAGTAAGTGTAATGTGTCATTGTACTGTGTTGGTGTGCAGTAACTCAGTAAGTGTAATGTGTTAGTATACTGTAGTGTGTCGGTGTACAGTAACTCAGTAAGTGTAATGTGTTAGTGTACTGTAAGTAGTGTGTTGGTGTACAGTAACTCAGTAAGTGTAATGTGTTAGTGTGCTGTAAGTAGTGTGTTGGTGTACAGTAACTCAGTAAGTGTAATGTGTTAGTGTACTGTAAGTAGTGTGTTGGTGTACAGTAACTCAGTAAGTGTAATGTGTCGGTGTACTGTAAGTAGCTTGTTGGTGTGCAGTAACTCAGTAAGTGTGATGTGTTAGTGTACATTAGTGTAGAGACTCTAGTGTCTCTCAGTCCACCAGTCTTTAACAGAAGGTCAATAATTACTCTAACACTGATGTCTGATCTGCTCTGTCTGATTTCTATAGGTTTTGCAGCAATGGTTTCCACTTCCTGCTAGGCTTTTTGCTAGGCTACGGTTGCTATGGGGGATACGAAGGATGAATAAACAACACATAGAGAAGTGTGGGTAGTATGGATTAGAGTTTGAGGAGCTGCCCTGAGTGAGTAGATGCACTTTGATGGCTGTCAGTCAAAGGCTGTCAGGATCCTTTGGAAGCTGCCCATACTACCCACTGTGTGTAGTATACACTAGAGTAGCAGGTTTTGACAAACAATGCAGCATACTAATACAGTCACATGACCAGTCACCTCACATTTACCTCAGAGCTGTTATTACTGTATCCACTGTTTAAAGCTAGCTGCTGCTAACACTGCTCAGTCACCTGAGATAACAGCTAGGTTAGCCTAGCTGTTAGCTACCCTCGACTATTTCACCTTCAAAACTGATCCTCTAAATCGAGTTCACCTTTTATTAATCTTCAGGCCTGTATATTTAACGTTTCTGGGGCTCATTCTGATAAAAACACACCCCACTACAATCACTACACCCACATTTACTTCAGAGCTGTTATTACTGTATCCACTGTTTAAAGCTAGCTGCTGCTAACGCTGCTCAGTTCACCTGAACTACATATAGCCTAGCTGTTAGCTACCCTCAGCTATTTCACTTTAGAACTGAAACTCTAAAGCGGGTTCATCTTTTATTAATCTTCAGACCTGTATATTTCAACTTTCTGAGGCTCATTCTGCAGAAAACATACCCCACTACAATCACTACACCCACATTTATACTTGGATTGGGCTGCGTTTGTTCACCAGTGTTACCCGCCACCATTTTCTCTGGCACACTACTTTTAGGTAGATTTAGGTGGGTGGGGTTACTATAGGCTACTACTATAAGCTACTATAGGCTGAATGTGTATAGCTAAATCACAGTAAGCTGAATGGGTGGGGTTTAACTGCTGTAGACTAAATCAGAGGGACTAAACTGCTGTAGGCTGAATGGGTGGTGTTAAACTGCTGCTGACTTAATCAGTGAGGCTAAACTGCTGTAGGCTGAATTAGCAGTGCTCAAGCATGTAGGCTAAATGGGTGGGGTTGAGCTGCAGTAGGCTGAATGGGAGGGGCTAAACTGCTGTAGGCTGAATGGGCTGGGTTAAACAGATGTGGGTTGAATGGTTAGGGATCCACTGCTATAGGCGAAACAGGCTGGCTAAACTGCTGTAGTCTTAATGAGTAGGGCTAAAGTGCTGTAGGTTTAAAGGGGTGGAGCTAAAGTGCTGTAGGATAAAGGTGGTTTAAGCAGTCTCTTCAGTATGGGGTCAGGATTTTAGACAGATGTGCAGCTTGTTGAGTTGATTGCCAGATTGGAGTGGAGTTCTGCACAAGCAATAATGATGGTGTTTGTCTTCTGTGGGATGGTTCACAGTCCGATAGCGAGGCAAGCAGAGCGGCTCTTTAATACGCAGACAGCCTATTCAGTGCAGCAGTGCGCTTGTGACTTCTGTTGAATCGCAGATCAGTGAGTGAAGTGGGCGTTCAGAACATCATCAACAGATGTACCTCGTCACCTCGCTCACCAGGAAGCCCTCCGCTGTAAGCCCCCTCCTCAAGCCCAGGCTTTTTATCCACTCAGAGTCATTCAGTTTCATTTAAAACCGCCTACATCTTTTGAGTGAGTGGCTACTCGGTTTTAGGGGATGTGTAGTAAATTATGCGTAGCCTCATAGAAATAAAAGACGTGGCATTGTGCACAATGAGGTTCAGTGACATGCAAAAACTTTGTGTCATTTACATTGCTGTGTTAGGTAAGGCCTATAGATGTTATATAGATGTTAATAGCATCCTGCTACTAGCTCCTAATTATATATGCTAATGAAGCTGTGCTGTGCCGGACTGTAAGGATGGATAGTAGGGTGACCTGCTTGCTATCCTGGCCAGTTAGTAACACTAGATGGTGGATTGCTACTGGTGCTGTGAGAGCATTGGCTTGAAGTTTCCCTTTATACGGTATATAAGCTCATCGAAGTCACTGAAACGTATCTAATAGCATGTAACGCCTCCACAAGCACAAATAACAGCCGTGATTGGATTTGGCAAGGACGGGACAGGTTTCTGGATGTAGGCAACGTCAATGTTCAGACACTCTTGCATCAAAGAATTGGTCCATATTTGGTGGATGCCTTCCCTGGCACAATTCTGGAGAGAATTCCTGTAGACTGGGATTTTAGCCACTGCTGGTAGACCCGCATGGCCGTATCCTTCCATATACCTGCAAATTTAGCTACTTCCTTTACACTATGGTCTTTGGCACGCCCAAATGGCTTTTAGCCCATCATTAACATCTTCTTCGGAGAAATTTTCCACACAGAAACGAGACGATTCCCTGCACTGTAGCACCTCACACCCCACAGGTATATATATAAAAAATTTAAGCTTAATGGATGAACTGGATCAAATAATCCGCTGTTTAATGTGCATTTAATGTGCCGTAATAAGAGTGGAAGAAAAATTGACACTGTGTTAACACATATAATGGAGAACGACTGTACTGTAGGCCTGTAATTTGCCTTTCTGTCATTACAGAATGATTTAAGGTCCCAACAGGACTTTTTCCAGGCTATCAAAGGCAGCCTGCTGGGAAAACACCCACACACAGGAGATACAAACACAGCGTAATGTTAGTGTTAACATCAAGACACCCTTTTTACAAGGTTTACAAAGGCAATGCATATATACTCATTGATATTTGTAATTATTATATTTAATTTTATTTAATTTAATTTTTTAATAAAATATATTTTTAATAATAATTTGATTTTGCCTCCATTACTCTTTTATTAGGCATGTTTGATTTTATTATTCTCACTTCCAAGTTTATTCCACCGACTTTCCAAATTCTCTGCATAATTATATAGTTTAAAGTCAGTCACTCAGAGTGGTTTGGTGTGAAGTGCCCCAGTCTAAAGAAACTTACTGAGATAAAGGTTGCGAAGAGCCAGACATGATGATAAATTTAGATCCATATGGGAAATATTTATTGAACTACTATACAGAAGTCATGTCTCTCAGTATGGCATTAGGGCTACATGCTTTGTTGTATGGAGTTGTAGACCAAGACAAGACATTTCAACCAAGACAAACGTGGGACTGCCATTCTGATTTCAACAGATTAAAGGTGATTTAAGATGGCAGTAGATTTAAGGTGGCAGTGAATTTAAGGTGGTAGTGAATTTAAGGTGGCAGTGGATTTAAAGTAGTGTTAATTTAAAGTAGCAGTAGATTTAGGGTGGTAACTGGCTGATTTCCTTTGCAATTAATGGTATCACAATAGGCCACTCAGCACACCCCATTCTCTCTCTCAATGTATAGACATTCTATACACAAACACTTTAAGCTGTATGTATTTATTTCAGGAAATGTCAACATAGTTTAAAAATTGATATGTGAACTGTGATGACAGTTATGATTATTTAATTACTGAAACACATTGAGGTTTTTTATTTTATTTGTATCACATTTTGTGATTATTAGTTTCGATTTGTTTTAAATCCAGATATTTGCTCAAAGGGATTAAATAAAATCTACTTTCTGATTAAAATAAGCAACATAAAATAAAAAAACCCAAAATATATGAAAAATAAAATAATATTAAAAAATATATATAATTAATTTTTTTGCTGGACCTTCCATCACCTCCAGTTGTTCTGGTAAACTGTATTTATACTGGTGCGTGATAATAAATAAAATTCATGGACCTAGTTTTAGGATGATTTGTGAGAATTTTCATGGTAAAAAGTAATTCTATTCTAAAACTCCTACATATTTATTTACATTCTGTAGCTATCTGTGGTTTCACTACTGACCAGCAGGGGTAGCTGTTCTCTGTATAAACCAACAAAGGACAGAAACAATGACTCTAATGCTATTTAAAATATGTAGGTGGTAAAGAACGTATCAAAGTGCTTGCAAGCGCTTCCTTTCACGGTTTTTAATGAGTGTGACAAATGACTTTTCCTGTGAAGAAGCAGCACTGTGCAAATTAATTAAGGCTTCAGTGTTGTTAAACCCTTATTCATCTACAGGCAAACCAAGATGACAGAAAGACACACTTAAAAGCCCCCTGTAATGGAAAACTAAACTTACATTGCTTTTACAATGTAATAGTACACCTGAATAAAGTAAGTCCTGCAAAGAAGAGTGGTCTCAGATCCTTCCACTATATTGCTGAGAGGCTGAGATTAAATTAGGGGAAACTGCTTCTACAAATGATAAAACAAACCCGTTCAATTGGTCAATTACTTAGTGATTTACATGCTGGAAAACTTTGCTTTTAAAATAAATTAAATAATGATTAAAAATAAATTTGTAAAATAGTGGTAAATCAAATAACCTGTATATTATTATTATTATTATTATTATTATTATTATTATTATTATTATTATTATTATTATTATTATTATTATTATTTTTACTTGCCATGCTCTGCATGTAGCCCTCCCCTCCACCATGAACATCCTGTTCTTCCTGCATGGAGTAAGAGATGGTTATAGAAACAAGCCAGACACTTGCAAACTTCCCATTACTGCTGGTGTTTTGAATAACAATTGAATCTTAAATTTTATCGTTCCCATGCCTTACTAAGTTATGACTATGACATGAATGTCTCATTCCCAACCCTTACTAAGTAGTGGCTATAACATGACTGTCTCATTCCCAACCCTTACTAAGTAGTGGCTATAACATGACTGTCTCATTCCCAACCCTTACTAAGTTATGACTATGACATGACTGTCTCATTCCCAACCCTTACTAAGTTATGACTATGACATGAATGTCTCATTCCCAACCCTTACTAAGTAGTGGCTATAACATGACTGTCTCATTCCCAACCCTTACTAAGTTATGACTATAACATGACTGTCTCATTCCCAACCCTTACTAAGTTGTGACTATGACATGACTGTCTCATTCCCAACCCTTACTAAGTTGTGACTATGACATGACTGTCTCTTTCCCAACCCTTACTAAGTTGCGGCTATAACATGACTGTCTCATTCCCAACCCTTACTAAGTAGTGGCTATAACATGACTGTCTCATTCCCAACCCTTACTAAGTAGTGGCTATAACATGACTGTCTCATTCCCAACCCTTACTAAGTAGTGGCTATAACATGACTGTCTCATTCCCAACCCTTACTAAGTAGTGGCTATAACATGACTGTCTCATTCCCAACCCTTACTAAGTTATGACTATGACATGACTGTCTCATTCCCAACCCTTACTAAGTTGCAGCCACAGCTTAGTTATTGAAACTGAAACATCTAAACCCCATGCCTCACAATATCATGGCCATGACTTCACTATCATAACATGCATACATTTTTCCCCCACATGTTATTAACGTGTCCTTTAACTATCTCATTTTTAACCGTTACCAAGCTGTGGGGATGACCTAACTGTCAAATCTAATTTATTGTGCCCATGCCTTACTACGCATTGCCACAACCTAACCATCTCATTCCCATACCTTACTAAATTGTGGCCACAACTTAATTATCAAAACTGAAATACCTTATACCTATGCTTTTCTCAGTTATGGCCATGACTTGATTATCAACGCTCAGTATAGCCATAACCTCAATACTACATTTGATATTTTTAATTCTATTCTGTTGCTGGAAAATGAATATGTATATATATATATGTATATATATATATATATATATATATATATATATATATATGTATATATATATATATATATATATATATATATATATATACATATTCATTTATATACATATATATATATATATGTATATGTATATATATATATATATATATATATATATATATATATATATATATTTTTTTTTTTTTTTTTCAATCACTGTTCTGACTGTACTTTTAATTAAAGAAGAGTCTTGTCTGATTTCAGACCACTTGGAGGGTCTGTGCCATGTGTCTTTCGTACAGTAAACATGATTATTTTGAATATATAGAGTCAAAGCAAGGAAGATACTGTATTGTGAGGTGTAACTAACTGAATCGTGGGCCCCATTTGCATGAATGCCACTCTGTGATTAAAGCTGTGACGTGGGTCATTATCGGGCCAGACGCTAGGCTAACTCCGGAGCCCCTCACAGCGTACGCTGTATTACAGTGTCTTGCACTTGTAGCCTTCAGATAAAAGGTTTTTGGAGCTGTGAAATGGATCCAGAGGCGTTTGCCTCGCCTCTGCGGTAATTGAGTTCACAGCTGATAGCTCTGTCTGTGTAGACTTATCGCCCGCGAGGGAACAAAGGCCAGCATGTCTGGAGCTGTTCATCACCACCACAGCTTTAAATGGATGTCACAATTATCCGCCTCAGGTACGACAGGCTAATTACTGTCAGGGGGCTCTTATCTCTTTAGCCTGGTCCAACCTCCTCACTGCATCGCCAACCTTTCCACAGCTTTCGTTTAATGCAGAACATCCACTCCCACGCCATCTCAGTCAGCGTTTTCACTCAGTCACTCTTATTTTGCTGCCATTGTTTGCGCTCGGTAATATGGATATTATATAACAACCCAGCAATATAAAAGAGATTACAGCTGGTGGCAGGAAGTGGCAATGCTAATGTTTATTAGCTGTTAGGCTAATTATTGCAATTTTAAAATTTAATTTTTTGCAATTTAAGCTAATTTATTATTTAAAGATGAACAACAAGAGCCCTGGACATCATCATGTTGGTGCCAGGGTTGTGGCTGAACATCAGCAGCCCCTGATTATTATGTTTTGTGTTCATTATTATTATTCATTATTAGTGTTAAACCTCCTAGCTGGCCTTCCTATTAGCAGTTACTGACTGACTAACTGACTGATACCCACTGTTGTAATTCACACTAAAACTGTTGTATGTAAAAGTGTGAGAAACCATGAAATGTCTACCTTATTAAAAGCCCCCTCAAAGCTACCAATATAAGGCTACGCCATCAGTAACAACATGACCTGATTGCTTTTGAACTAGTGATTGCTCTGCACAAATGGGTGCTTATGTTTTGTCGGAAAACATCAATTAAAATCAATAGCAGCATCAAAGAAAAACACTTCAGATGCATTCCGCGGGGAGTATGAACTATGAGTAGCAATATAATATGAATGTTAATGTTGTTAAAACTGCCATTGTAGAGTACTGTGTAATTTCATCCACATGGTGTTACTAATATAAACTGATATACCGAGTCTGTCCTACAGTTTCTCATTAGGTTGAATGTATAACTCTAAATGTAGGTATTGTGGTATATACTGAGTCTGTTCTACAGTTTCTCATTAGGTTGAGTATATAACTCTAAATGTAGGTATTGTGGTATATGCTGAGTCTGTTCTACAGTTTCTCATTAGGTTGAATGTATAACTCTAAATGTAGGTATTGTGGTATATGCTGAGTTTGTTCTACAGTTTCTCATCAGGTTGAATGTATAACTCTAAATGTAGGTATTGTGGTATATGCTGAGTCTGTTCTACAGTTTCTCATTAGGTTGAGTATATAACTCTAAATGTAGGTATTGTGGTATATACTGAGTCTGTTCTACAGTTTCTCATCAGGTTGAGTATATAACTCTAAATGTAGGTACTGTGGTATATACTGAGTCTGTTATACAGTTTCTCATTAGGTTGAGTATATAACTCTAAATGTAGGTATTGTGGTATATACTGAGTCTGTCCTACAGTTTCCCATTAGACTGAATGTATAACTCTAAATGTAGGTATTGTGGTATATACTGAGTCTGTTCTACAGTTTCTCATTAGGTTGAGTATATAACTCTAAATGTAGGTATTGTGGTATATACTGAGTCTGTTCTACAGTTTCTCATTAGGTTGAGTATATAACTCTAAATGTAGGTATTGTGGTATATACTGAGTCTGTTCTACAGTTTCTCATCAGGTTGAATGTATAACTCTAAATGTAGGTACTGTGGTAAATACTGAGTCTGTTCTACAGTTTCTCATTAGGTTGAAGGTATAACTCTAAATGTAGGTACTGTGGTAAATACTGAGTCTGTTCTACAGTTTCTCATCAGGTTGAGTGTATAACTCTAAATGTAGGTATTGTGGTATATACTGAGTCTGTTCTACAGTTTCTCATCAGGTTGAGTGTATAACTCTAAATGTAGGTATTGTGGTATATACTGAGTCTGTTCTACAGTTTCTCATTAGGTTGAATGTATAACTCTAAATGTAGGTATTGTGGTATATACTGAGTCTGTCCTACAGTTTCTCATTAGGTTGAATGTATAACTCTAAATGTAGGTACTGTGGTATATACTGAGTCTGTCCTACAGTTTCTCATTAGGTTGAATGTATAACTCTAAATGTAGGTATTGTGGTATATACTGAGTCTGTTCTACAGTTTCTCATTAGGTTGAGTATATAACTCTAAATGTAGGTATTGTGGTATATACTGAGTCTGTTCTACAGTTTCCCATTAGACTGAATGTATAACTCTAAATGTAGGTATTGTGGTATATACTGAGTCTGTTCTACAGTTTCTCATTAGGTTGAGTATATAACTCTAAATGTAGGTATTGTGGTATATACTGAGTCTGTTCTACAGTTTCTCATTAGGTTGAGTATATAACTCTAAATGTAGGTATTGTCGTTTATACTGAGTCTGTTATACAGTTTCTCATCAGGTTGAATGTATAACTCTAAATGTAGGTAGTGTGGTATATACTGAGTCTGTTATACAGTTTCTCATTAGGTTGAGTATATAACTCTAAATGTAGGTATTGTGGTATATACTGAGTCTGTTCTACAGTTTCTCATTAGGTTGAGTATATAACTCTAAATGTAGGTATTGTGGTATATACTGAGTCTGTTCTACAGTTTCTCATTAGGTTGAGTATATAACTCTAAATGTAGGTATTGTGGTATATACTAAGTCTTTTCTACAGTTTCTCATTAGGTTGAGTATATAACTCTAAATGTAGGTATTGTGGTATATACTGAGTCTGTTCTACAGTTTCTCATCAGGTTGAATGTATAACTCTAAATGTAGGTACTGTGGTAAATACTGAGTCTGTTCTACAGTTTCTCATTAGGTTGAAGGTATAACTCTAAATGTAGGTACTGTGGTAAATACTGAGTCTGTTCTACAGTTTCTCATCAGGTTGAGTGTATAACTCTAAATGTAGGTATTGTGGTATATACTGAGTCTGTTCTACAGTTTCCCATTAGACTGAATGCATAACTCTAAATGTAGGCATTGTGGTATATACTGCGTCTGTTCTACAGTTTCTCATTAGGTTGAATGTATAACTCTAAATGTAGGTATTGTGGTATATACTGAGTCTGTCCTACAGTTTCTCATTAGGTTGAATGTATAACTCTAAATGTAGGTACTGTGGTATATACTGAGTCTGTTCTACAGTTTCTCATAAGGTTGAATGTATAACTCTAAATGTAGGTATTGTGGTATATACTGAGTCTGTTCTACAGTTTCTCATTAGGTTGAGTATATAACTCTAAATGTAGGTATTGTGGTATATACTGAGTCTGTCCTACAGTTTCCCATTAGACTGAATGTATAACTCTAAATGTAGGTATTGTGGTATATACTGAGTCTGTTCTACAGTTTCTCATTAGGTTGAGTATATAACTCTAAATGTAGGTATTGTGGTATATACTGAGTCTGTTCTACAGTTTCTCATTAGGTTGAGTATATAACTCTAAATGTAGGTATTGTCGTATATACTGAGTCTGTTATACAGTTTCTCATCAGGTTGAATGTATAACTCTAAATGTAGGTAGTGTGGTATATCATGAGTCTATTCTACAGTTTCTCATTAGGTTGAAGGTATAACTAAAATTTCTCCCACAGTCCAACAACATGCTGGCAGGTAAAAATTTGAGATGCTAAATTCCCCATGCAGCTATGAATGTGTATGTCTGTGTCTGCCTTACTATGGACTGATGGCCTGTTCAGGGTATTTCCTGTCTTCCACCCAATGAGCTCTGGGATAGACTCCAGCATACCCCACGACCCAGAAGGATGAGGACTCAGAAGATGAATAAATTAATTCATCATGATTAATCATGATTATTAATATCAGGATGAAGGCCATTTGACAAACAAGCAAACAAGAGTATGAGTAAATTCATTTTGTGTCTATTCGTCTTCATGGTTTTGGTAATTAGCATCACTGAAACCTCATGTGCTATAAGTCTGGTATCATTGCCACAGGTAATGATGAGGTTTAGGAGTCAGGATGCATCCTCTGCGTCGTTTTCCTTACACGGTTGTGGATGTCTGTTTCATTCATAAACATGCCGCGGGATGTAGGTGGGGGCATCGTCTCGACAGGAAATGTGTCAGCGCTTCCCCTGCGCTCGTGAACTTTATCTGTTACCCAACTCTACCAGTGTTAATCCCACTCACCCCGGCTCCTTCCGTTGCCATGGATATGCCATCCCTATGGCAACCCGGGGCCTTTTGTGAATGGTCTCGGGTCCTGACGACGAACGACTCGTCTCACGTTCCTCTCAGGCTTTCAAAGAAACACAGCACCGGCCTTCAAAGCCTGGATGGAGGGAGCCTCCATTAAAGCAGTACCTTGGTGAAAAATCTGCTTTACACAATAACCCTCCAAAACACCCCCACACCCCGCACACCAACGCACCCCTCGCTCCAAATGTAGTCGATCCGCCAACACATGTGTGTTGCTTCTTTAGTGTTAGCACTGGAGCGATGAGGCTAATATACACCATATGGCCAAAAGTATTCGCTCGTCTGCCTTCACATGCATATGAACTTGAGTGACATCCCATTCTTAACCCATAGGGTTTAATATGATGACCAAACTCATTCATCCATGTCTTAATGGATCTTGTTTTGTGCACTGGTCCACAGTCATGTTGGAACAGGAAGGGGCCATCCCAAATTCTTCCCACAAGTTATTAAGAGCTCCTTTCACTAGAACTAGATAGATAGATAGATAGATAGATAGATAGATAGATAGATAGATAGATAGATAGATAGATAGATAGATAGATAGATAGATAGATACTTTATTGATCCCAGAGGGAAATTCAAAAACTCCGAACTTCACAACTAAGGGGCCGAGCCCAACTCCTGAACAAAAACCCCACGCCATAATCACCTCTCCACCAAACTTTACACTCGGCACAGTCCGACTATTCTCCTGGACACTGCCAAACCCAGACTTGTCCATTAGATTGCCAGAGGGAGAAGTGTGATTTGTCACTCCAGAGAACATGTCTCCACTGCTCTAGAGTCCAGTGGCGGCGTGCGTTACACCACTACCTTTGCCGCTTTGCATTGTGCTTGCTGATGTAAGGCTTGAATGCAGCTGCTCGGCCATGGAAACCCATCCCATTAAGCTTGCTACACATTGTTCTTGGGCTAATCTGAAGGCCACATGATGTTTCGAGGTCTTTAGTGATTGACCCTGTGACCTCCGTGCACCATGCGCCTCAGTATCCGCTGACCGTCCTGTCATTTTACATGGTCTACCACTTCTTGGCAGAGTTGCTGTCATTCCCAGGCACTTCCACTTTGTTATAATCCCATTGGCAGCTGACTGTGGAATATTTAGTAGTGAGGTAATATCACGACTGGACTTGTTCCACAGGTGGCATGCTATCACGGTACCATGCTGGAATTCACTGAGCTCCTGAGAGCGACCCATTCTTCTACTAATGTCTGTAGAAGCTGTCTGCACACCTTGGTGCTTGGTTTTATACACCTGTGGCCATGGAAGAGATTGAAACACCTGAATTAACTTTTGGCAATATAGTGTAGCTAACTATGGTTACATAGCATAATGCTAGCTCTGTGTCTTTGCTTTTCTCTGTGTCTGTAACAGCTCTACACAGTTTAACGTAAATACAGAGAAAACAACCTCACTGCGTTGTGCGGTGCTTTACTCACCGTGTCATGCACATGGCAGCTAGTCAAGACTATGCAACAAAGCCTGTGATTGGTCAGTAATAAAGATGCATGCTGTGAAACTAATATGGGCGACTGAGTTCCACCAATATTATGCCAAATATTATGGAACTTATCATGAATTGTAATAGTGGCCCCTGCTGTACTGAAGCTTATACAACAAAACAAAATCCACAAAAATTCTACAACCGTAGAAACTAGGGTGCCAATAAACTACTTTAGAACCATTGCCCAACACAGAATAATTCAACTTCTGCACTGAACCCACCCTGTGCAGTGAAATACCCACATTAACACACACACTAGGGGGCGTTAGGCACAATTACAGGGAGCAGCAGGCAGCCATATCCACTGCACCTGTGAAGCAGTGCCTTGCTAAAGGGGGCTTAAGTCGTGTCCTGCTGGTTCAGAGAAATGGAATCGGACCCTGGAGCATCCTTCCAGTCACAAGGCTGGTTGACTAACCACCAGCCCACAACAGACTCATCAACTATGAATTAGTTGATGAGTCACTGATCGCCACAGGACTTTACAATGAGAAACTTCTGTGTTGCTCTGAGGAGTGAGAATCTGATACACTATGTGGCAAGAAGTATGTTGACATGTATACATCACCCCCATATGAGTTTGCTTGGCATCCCATTTTTAAACCATGGAGTTATGTCGTCTGTATACTGAATATATACAGTGTGTCTATGAAATATTTATACTTCATTTGAATCTATAATTGGCTGCGGTTGCTCCGTTCTGTCATTTGCACCAATACTGCAAACCGTACATATGTTCTGCTCCTGTACCTTTCAAACTTACAGGGGTTGGACAATGAAACTGAAACACCTGGTTTTAGACCACAATCATTTATTAGTATGGTGTAGGGCCTCCTTTTGCGGTTTTATGTTTTTTGGATACAATCCAGGTTAGCACCCGAACATACCTTTCAGACAGCTTCCTCCTGCGTCCACAGTTAATCCTGTTGGATGTGGTTTGTCCTTCTTGGTGGTATGCTGACATTACCCTGGATACCGTGGCTCTTGATACATCACAAAGACTTGCTGTCTTGGTCACAGATGCGCCAGCAAGACGTGCACCAACAGTTTGTCCTCTTTTGAACTCTGGTATGTCACCCATAATGTTGTGTGCATTGCAGTATTTTGAGCAGAACTGTGCTCTTACCTGCTAACTGAACCTTCACACTCTGCTCTTACTGGTGCAATGTGCAATTAATGAAGATTGGCCACCAGGCTGGTCCAATTTAGCCATGAGACCTCCCACACTAAAATGACAGGTGTTTCAGTTTCATTGTCCAACCCCTGCATATAGCATATATTGTACATTTTCTTAATTTATGTACTTACATATATTTCTCTTCTCTCTAGTCTTTTTTTCCTATTTAGTATTTAGTATTTATATTGTAATTGTTTAGTACTTGAAGTCCGGGAGCGAGTGCAGAGTAAGAATTTCATTATACAATGCAACAGCTTGTTTCTCTGGGCATATGACAATAAACACTTGAATCTTGAATGTGATTGCAGCTACAAGAGCTTTAATTATTCTGAAAACGTTTTCCATAAGATTTTTGCAAGCGGGGTCCATTTAGTCAAACAAACATTTATGAGGTTGGGTACTGATGTTGGATTATGGGTAGGGTGTATGGATTATGGGTAGGGTGTATGGATTATGGAGTAGGGTTGGTTCGTAATGGATGTTTCAGTTTATCCCAAATGTGTTGAGTCGGGTTGAGCTCAGCACTCTGTGCAGGATGTTGGAGGTTCTTCACGCCAAATTTATCAAACCATATCTTTGTAGGCTTTACTTTGGGCAGAGACATGCTGCAACTGGAAAGGGTCTTCCCCAAACTGCTGCCACAACACAGGAAGCATGTTATTGTCTGAAGTCGCTTTATACGTTATAGCACTAATGTCACCTGTCGCTGAAACTAAAAGACCAAAATCCTGGAAAACAGCTCTAGCCCATTAACCCACCTCCACCAAACTTTACTGCTGGCACTATGCAGTGTAGTAGGCATATGCCATACCTCGATTCATCCATCAGATTGCCAGACAATAATACGTGACTCACTCCAGAGTCCCATGGTGGTGTACTTTACATTACTTCCTAGGCACTGGGCATTGTGCATTTTAATCATACGCTTGTGTGCAGCTGCTTGGCCATGGAAACCCATTTCATTAAGCTTCCCACACACTTTGGGGGCGGAAGTTGCTTGAGGTTGTTTGGAATTCTGTGCTAGATGATGCAACAGAGAATGAGCAAACAGGCAAGCAACTGTGGTGGAAATCACATCCACATTCAATGCAGGAGGTGCCACACGCATATCCCACAGGTCAGTGCAGCGTTCTTTAGCTTCCCCACAGAAGTGCCTCTGTTCACACCACCACGCCTGACACAGTTCTCCACCTGGGCTCATGAGGTTGCTAACTGGACCCTAGAGGAGTGGTGTGGTCCAATCTGTTAAGCTACCAATAGTTTTGAGCTGATGGTGGGCAGACCCTACAAAGCCATGGACGATAGCTGTCAATAGTGCACTGTGCAGGCTGGTGGGATCCGTGGCATGGGTTGGGTCCACCATGTTTCACTGCTTGCAGTTGATTTGTAGCCTTACAATGACTTGATGTTTTCCCATCACAACCCAAGTTGTCTAGATTTAGTCCCAACGAATGGTGTGGCCTGCACATTGGACTGCCAGGAGTCCAATCGAGGCATTCCACTATCATGCCTGGTTTGAACTCTGAAAATTTACATCGCCTCGCCATGTTACACAACACCTCACAACTGATACAGGTGTGGATGTTCCAAAGACATCCCCTGAGGTGATGCCACTTCATAATCAGTTTACATACGGCTACCCCATGACTTTTGATATGTTAGTGTACATGACAAACCAATCCTTGTAAAAATCGAAGGTCTATTGTGTTCCAGTGTATTTTAGCTCTGAGCATAGTAGGTATCCTTCACTGATCCGAACACTTCTTATGCAATCTGTTTTTTTCCCTCTTTGCCCCCTCCGATAGACATAGCCTCGCTCCTGCGTGGGTGCCGATTAAAAACATCCTCAGCAGGGGATTAGGAACATCAAGTCATTTCGGCCTTTATGCAGATGAGTTTTACAAAGTAACCCGATAGAGTTTAAAGCTTGCGCTTTGGGGGGAGGAGATAAAAACCGGTGGAACAGCATGTAATATGAATAATTTAATAGAGGGATGGAATCCGCTAAGCTGTCCATGTGGTGTGTGTGTGTGTGTGTGTGCTGGGTCATGTATGTCCTGATCGAGTAACAAGATGGTGTAAGTACAGAGACCATATTCTGAGAAACTCGTATTTTCTTCAAATAAAAGTTTTTAATGTAGCAACATTACATTACATTAACCCACCTCCACCAAACTTTACTGCTGGCACTATGCATATTCTGAGAAACTCGTATTTTCTTCAAATAAAAGTTTTTAATGTAGCAACATTACAAGACCTGCTTTTCACTCCTCGGTGCGTACAGTCCGTATGTAGAACTTCATTTACATAATTAGTCTTATAGGTATAGTAGCAAAACCAGCCTGTTCAACTCTAAGCAATTAAAGGAGATGTGGAAATGATCATACATTCAGGTCTTATGATGTCACTTAAAGCCAAAACACCTGAGAGCAGACACTTACCTGTATCCAGGTGTTAAATTGGGATCTATGGGTTAAGACCTTCTCCAGGTTCCAGGATGTATTCTTTGAAATCAGTTCCGAGATTCTTATGTTCCCAAGTTTCTATGTGTCCAGGGTCTTGTGTTTCTATGGTTCTATGTTTCCTGTGTTGCCTAGTTTCTGTGTTTCCAGGGCCTTATGTTCCCATGGTTCTATGTTCCCAGAGTCGTACATTCCCTTAGTTCTGTGTTCCCTTGGCCTTATGTTACCATGACTCTATTTTTCCAGGGTCTTGTGTTCCCATGGTTCCATATTGCCAGGCCCTAATGTTTCCATGGGTCTATGTTCTCAGGGCCTAATGCTCCCATGGTTCTATTTTTCCAGGGTCCTATGTTCCCATGTTTTTATGTTACCAGGGCCTTACATTCCCATGGTTCTGTGTTCCCAGAACCTTTTGTTCCCAAGTTCCCAATGCCATGGTTATATGTTATAAGGGGTTTATATTTTCATACTTCTATGTTACTAATGTCCTGTATTCCTAGGCCCTCCATGTTTCCAGGGTTCCATGTTTTACCTGGTGTTCTATTTCCTTATCCCCTATTCTTCTAGGGTTCTATGTTCCCAAGACCCTATGTTCCCAAGACCAGGATTTTATGTTCTCAACTAAGACCTTGGCAGTATATTATTTAAAGTTATTGAACACAGGACCCTGTGAATATAGACTCATAGAAACATAGAAACTTACATTGAACTGAATGTACTTTGACCTTAGTGCACCGGACCCTCTTTTATATCCAAGTCCATTTATTGTGGTTCTATTAGAAAGGGTCTCGCCTGCTTGCTGAAACTGATTAGCCAGCATCAATCATGCCTGAATTAGCCTGAAGGCATGAATCTGACACAGGTAACCAGAGCTGAGTCTTTAAAGATGGATGAGAAGGATCCAGGAGAAAGTAGAACAGCGTCAAGTCTGCGAGTAGTGAGAGTTAATGTCAGTCTGCTGGCTCGAGTGGTTCGCCCATGTTTCTGCCGTCTCCGTGGGGTGTGTTTCAAAGGTGTTAGCGGGCTAGCGTGAGTGTGGACAGGTGGAGCGCTCCACCTGCTGAATGAACGCTGTCAGTATTGGGGAGTACCATGGGCTACGGGTGGGCTCGGCCCTGCTTAGCATCGTAGCAGGCTGCATTATCATCGGAGTGTCCAAGGACTGCGACGCTGATGCTGTAGGGGGCATCTTCCTAGGTGCAGGAGGACTAGGTGAGTAGCTAGCTAGGAATAGTTTCCAGTACATAGAAGCTGAACATGCAATACTTCCAAAACTTGTTCAGCGTCTGAATATTTGCATGCTCACTTAGTTTTCTACTACACTGTTGCTGCACGTAGTTGTTGGGATGTGAGGACCTGTCGGGTGAAAACATGTAATTGCACAGAGCATGTGGAAGAACACCTTGCAATGTGGGGTGTGGATTGGACTCCTTCCCCAAGGGGATGAATCCGATAGCTGAATAAAAAATACAAAGCCTTTGTTTAGACTGCCAGCCTAAATCAGATTTTGGCAAATCTGGATTTCGTCTGGACATCGTATCCCGAATCTGGACAGCAAAAAACATGCAATTTTTCCGATTTGGATCCAAACCACATTTGTACGTGATTTGAAATAAGATTCCAGTCATATTTGTTCAAATATGTTTCAGTCTAGACACTCTGGCCGCTCAAATTAGATTTCTGCATCGCTTGCAGTGTGACAGAGTGACAGTAGGGCTGGGATTCATGTAGATTCATGTTTATGCCTAAAGATGTATTCCATGGAGGAGAACAGTTTGTGATTGTTTGGAGGGCAGAATGGTGTACTTCCATCCTGCCTGCATCTGTGTTTGAAATCTACATCACCAGCATAGCAAAGTAGTTACTCATTCAGACATGCGGATAGTTTCCCATCACTTTCAAATTCGAGGATTGAAGGATTCAAGGAGACTTCATTGTCATTCACATCACATGTGGTACATGGGGTGGGACGAAATTGTGGTACCCAAGGACCCAGTTTTACCCAGGCAGCAGTACTTAACTAAATAATAATAATATATGTAAAAAGAAAAAAAAATACAGAGAGAAAGAGCAGCAGGAAATGGAGAAGGTAGCAGTATTTAAAGTGACTAGTGTCGTCAAAGTGTCGGTGCAGTGGTTCCACTAAGTGGCATTTAGAAGTCTTACAGCTTCCGGAATGGAGCTGTTCCTCAGTCTGTTCGTCTTGCACTTAATGCTCCGCAGCCTGCTGCCTGAGGGGAGCGGGACAAACAGTGAGTGTGCTGGATGAGTGGGGTCCTTCATGATACAGGTAGCCCTCTTCCTGCATCTGGAGGTGTAGATGTCCGTGGTGGTGGGGAGGCTGACTCCGACAGACCTCTGTGCAGCCTTCCCCACCCTCTGCAGAGCTTTCCTGTCTGCAGCAGAGACAGGAAAGCTCTGCAACATAAATAACAGTGTCTGAAAAGATCTGGTTTGAGAAACCAATCCAACTTGCCTGAACACTACCCAAACTCAGTGAAAGCTTGGTGAAGCATGTCTCATGCATCTTGAACATTCTCACACAGTTGCTGCAGACAGTGTGGTAGGGGTGGAGGTGGAGTGACCCCAGGCCTTCTGGAGGTGTGTTCCATGACAGCCAACCGTTGGTGCTGACCATGGTGCCTCCACACATGGATTTTGGGTCACTCCATGACAGTCTGGTACAACACCATTGCAGTCTTTGACGATGTTGATGTGGTGTTAAAGGCAGTCGTTATAACGGTCTGTGTACAATTCTGGCTGTTAGGTCACCCAGGCCTGTCCTTGCTTATGTCACATGTGCAGCCAAGCTTAAAATTTGAATCATTTGCGTCTCTCACAATGTCAAACCTGCCCACCAAACTTCATTCCTGTCATTGATTTCTTCAGGGTGCTGCTATTCTTTTGAATGATGAGTGTAGGTAAAGACATATGGGTCAAATCACTCAGGATACATTCCAGGTGTAAAAGAGACATGGATGGTGTATGCAGAATCAAACATCTGATCAATTCAAACGGACTAACTTATCTGGCTGTTTGGCTGCTTCTGATTGGTCAAATCCCTTCACAGCAGTTTATGCTTTTGTTGCTATTGGATTGGATTTGAGGAAGAGAGGAGAACTCAGGCTAGAGTTATGGGAGGCTTCTGCCTGTAGCTAGAAGCCCAGATCCTCTTTGTAACTGTGGCAGGACCGATATAGGACTCAGGGATGAGATGGAGGTTGTGAAAACTTTGTCACAGGAACAGAAGCTGAGGATGTGAATTTATAGAGTGTTAGACTGGAAGAAGGAGAGACACGTTCCTCCCTGAAACTTCAGCTGTATAACCCCAATGAAGTGTTCAGCCTCCGCATCACACACAAGAACTTACGTAACCTTAAATCAGTCATTCATTTGCCTAATGGCTCATTCTATCATGTGGCGCTGTGTGTTAATTAAGAACGTCCTGTGTTGCTTTGAATATTTATAGGCGCAAACTATTAGGTATTAAAAGTGAAACCTTATCTTTTATTTATACTCATTATTGTACTTCAGCCTGTTCCACGATTCAGAAATGTAACTCCAGAGTAGGAGCTGATATGGCGCCGTGTGTAATTCCACAGCGCACAGCTGTTTTGCATTCCATGCATATTTAATGCAAGTCTTAATTTCTGCTCTCCATCAGTGCACATTCATATTGTGTCGTTTTCCTTTTTTTCATCCCCCCCCCCCAACATAAACACCCCACAGGGAAAACATTAGCATAGGAGCATCTTGCAAATAAACAGTGACGGTGACGGCCTCAGATCTGTTTTGAGGCAGCGTTAAGTCGAAACACAGCAGCCACTTCCCATACCAGTCTTTCAGAAAAAGCTCATTGATCATCTGATCCAGGCCTGTAATCTGAACCACTCGGTTGCTCTGCTGCATTGCACTGGAGGAACATCAGCATCAGCATCAAGGGAAGCCTTTATGCACCATTATGTAAGTTCGTATAGGACTATTAGCTCCGCCCACACCATCTGATTGGTTGGTTTAGTTGGTTGGTATTGTTATGCAGAGTTATGCAGCAATAAGATGCAGGTTGGGTGGTAGTGGGTTTGGTTGTGTTTAGTAGCTGCAGATGTTACACTGTACAGTAGACTTGACCAAAATTGAAGTTCCATATGGCTTTAATTAACAGGCCTTTAATTAAACACAGTTGAGTCACATTAATATGACTAATATCCAAGTTACCTGTCATGTGCAGCACTGACAGCAGCTAGGCGGGTTGACAGTGACTCAGTAAGGTCCTGGTAGGTTGTCACAGGTATCTGGAGCAATGGTCAGTGGCGGCAGTGCATCCCACAGCTGCTAGAGGGTGCGTGGGGGAGAGTCCCTAGCGCAAACACGACGATCGAGGTAGTCCCATAGATTCTAAGTCTGCGGAATTAGGGGGCCAGGATAGTACTTGGAAGTCGTGGTCAGGCTCTTACAACCAATGTCAGACATTTCTAACCATGAAATGTGTCACAGTGTCTTGCTGGAAGATCCCATCTGCCTCAGGCTAGATAGTTAGCATGTTTGGGTGTACATGATCTGCAAGGATGGATTCATGCTTAAATCGGTCTAGAGTGCCTTCCTCATTAATGAGTAGCCCCAGAGAATGCCACGGGAACGTAACTTTCTTCAGGAGCTATGCACTACTATCAAAAGCAGGAAGTGGTCATAATAATGTGACTGTGAAGAAACACCTTCAGTCCCAAGGGCAGAACTGACCTGTGGTAAATCTGTCATATGAAGGGAAGGAAATGATATAAAAGGAAAGCAATCTATTACATACAAAAACTTCAGTTAGCCATAATCTTTAGCTACACTACCTAGCATGTTAGCTAGCACATACTTGTAATCCAAACTACATGCTAGTCAACAGTTTCGGTTCCACTTTTTGGATTTAAACATTCATTGCATGTAGCTCTATACTGTGTCCATTAGACTGAAGGTTCTTCTATAATGAAAGGCTGTTAATTTGAACCTGCGTCAAGCAGAGTCTTGAGTCTGGTCTCCACATGTTTGGGGTCTGATGTTTGCTTCTTTAGTTTTAGTCCCAGAGCTAGAAGGCTAACAAAGCTAACATGTAAAGAAAACTTAACCTCCATTAATTAGCATGGTGCTAACTGCAGCCTATGTCACACATGCCTGGTTATGAATATGCTCCCTGATGTTGGAGATGCTGAGTATCTACCATCAACCATTTCACACCAAACCACTCTAAATGACCCTGTTTACTGACTCAACCACTGGTAGGAATTTCACTTCATGGCATCTCTAAATTTAGCTTGCCTGGTTCCAACCCTAGTGTTGATTGGATCGCCTGACTGATGATGCTGCACCATGTGGAAGTGATCGCATTTTAAACATTAGTCTTTTATAATATCAACCAGTTATTATAAATTAAACCATCTTCATGACCTCATAAGCTGAACCATTAAATGCACCCAGTTCAGTGACTAATTCCCACTGAACAGCTGTTCGGGAGCGGTGTCCTACTGTCTACCTTCAGCTTATACCCCATAGAACCCATCCTGGCACCTTTACATACAGATTTAACATGCAGACCTTCTCCTGCTGAGAAGATACATAACCCCACCATAACACCCCACCCCCCAGTCCATCATCCTTCAGCAGCTCAAGATCCAGCAGAACAGAGCTCAGATGTTTCCTTTAGTACACACAGAGAACAGGAGAGAAAAGAGAAAGAAAGTGAGGAAGAAAGGAACAGGGAGAACAGAGAACAGAGAGAGGGGGATGAACATAGAAAACAATGAACAAAGAATGACTGAGAGGGTGAAAGAAAAGCTAGAGCATAAAAGAGAGAAACAGAGAAAAATAAAGAGAGAAACCTGAGTCGATGAGAGAGAAAGACAGAGAGGGAGATGAAGAAGGTAGAGAGAGAAACATTGGCAGAGAACAAGAAACGGATGAGGAAGATGAGGAAGAGGAATCAATTGAGCCATGGAGGGAGAGATGACAAAGGAATGCAAAAGAAAGCAAAAAATAGGGGAGAAAAAAGAAAGAGAGAGTGAATGTGTGTGTGTGTGTGTGTGTGTGAGAGAAAGAGACAGCAAGGGGAACCAGAGAAACAGAGAAAGAAAGATAAGGAGATTAAATGAGAAAGAGAGAGAAAAGAGACAAAAGGAAAGAGAGAAATAGGAGAGAGGAGGAAAAGAGGGAGAAATGGGAGAAGAACAGATACAGACAGAGAGTGAGAGGATGATAAACAGAGATTAAGTGATAAAGAAATGGAAGGAGAAAGGGATATAGAGAGAGAAAGAGAGAGAGAGAGAGAGAGAGAGAGAGAGAGAGAGAGAGAGAGAGAGAGAGAGAGAGAGAGAGAGAAAGAGAGAAAGAGAGAGAGAGAGAGAGAGAGAGAGAGCGAGTAGTAAAGAACTGATGTACAGTGCTGCCAGTGTGAAAGCACAGTTGGGAATTCCATCTCTTAATTGTTATGAGTCAAAAACATCAGAACAGTCTGATCATTACGGATCTGGATCGTCAGCTCGAGGAGGATGGAATACGCTTCAGCAGCATCTCATTAGCTCCTGGTCAGGGAGCCGCTGAACAAAGTGAAACCCAATATACCCTCAGTGAGATTGGCACTTAGCATGTCCCTACAGCCTCAGCCGCTCAGTTACCTGAACATACATATTTAATGTATTACTTTAAGCTTCATCTCAGAGTGTTTCCAGATGATAGCACCACTTCTCCTCAAGGGAGAACAAGAACCTTCATTTGTGGTGTTGCTTCAGCTCCTGGATGGCTTTACTGTTGACCACATCACTCACTATGGAGCTGTAGATGAAGCTGAAGTGGGCTTCTTACTAGTTTAGTTTTCAAGAGGATGTGTTTATTATAGTTATAGCCACAGATGCTCCGCCCACACGTAGACAGAGAGTCCTGCCAGTTGCATTCTGATTGGCTATGCACACTTCCACATATAGACACTTCCCTATAAGGGTTTTGTGCTGGTCCGGCGTTAGTGAACGTTTTGCTGTTCCAGCTAAGCTCAGCTTGACCAACAGTAGCCTCAGCCACAGAGTCGTCTTGAGTAATGCAACATGCCAGAAGTCTCGGCATGGGGTTCCTAATGGTGCCCTGCAGTAATTCGTCCCATGTAGTCTGAATATCCTCACACAGTTCCTGCAGATTGTACGGTAGGGGTGGAGGTGGAGTCACCACAGGCCTTCTGGACATCTTGGCGCTGACCATGGTGCCTCCACACACGGATTAGTTGGTCGTCTCCACCAAGACAACAGCAGGACTCACCACTGAAGATGACCTGCTGCCATTCTGAGTCACTCCATGACAGTTTGGCATGACAACATAGCAACCTGGCGATGCTGACCTGCTGTTAAGGGCAGTCATTGTAATGGTCTGGGTGCATGTAGTCCTGCATCTAGAGCTGTCTGCCAATGGTGCTGGCACTAACAGGAAGACTCACGAAGGGCATCACTGCTCACTGAGTGTCCGTAGTCATGGCTGTTGGGTGTAAGGCCTATCCTTGCCTACGTCACATGCATGGCAGAGCGCGAAACTTGAATCATTTGCATGTCTCACGATTGCAAACCTCCCCACCAAGTTTCATTCCTGTCGGTTGAACATTAATCTGGCCTACATCCAGAAACGTGTCCAGTCTCTGAAAGGAAGCAATGAAACAATATGGATGAGTGTTAGTCTTCTGCTCTGTATGTGTAGGCATACTAAGGAGACAACTGGTTGTCCCATAGTTCTTCAGCAGGGGGGCTCTGAACATCAAATTTTCCAAGGTCTAACATATAATTACAACAATATAAACAATATATCGTCGCTGTCCAATGAAAAACATGTATCTCCATTTTTGTCCATTTTGACTTTTATGCATCATTTGAAAACAGCACCTCCTGTATACACTTTGTGAGATTTGCATGATGAATGGACCAATTAAAATGGCCCAAAAGTGCTTGGTAAAACGTCTGGTTCCATTGACTTACATTAAAATTGAATGAGGTTTTTGGCCTCTCCTGTAAAGTTGCCATTATGCTGTATATAATGTCTGGCGTCATAATGGCACCATGGGCTACTCTACTATATAGTAAAGAGATCTGATGCCCAAACCCAGACACTAGAAAATAATTAAAGATCCCATAGAATGGATTTCAACTTGTTCACGACTGTGACATCACAAACACGACCGACACACATGGCTTTGTTTCCATATACAGACACTGTAGACTTAATTATGGGCCCTGTATTGCGTCATTGTGAGGACGTCCGAGAACTGCTAACAGAGCAACCGAACCAGGCTCTCTTCGTCATTGGGGAGGCGTTCAAAAATAAGAGCAACAGAGAAGCCCTAGGTTTAATTTAAAAAAATGATGGAGGAGGAAACCTCTGGTAAAACCGAGGGACAGGCATGAGTACATAAACAGACAGATTCATCTACGTTTATGATTTTTTAAATCCTAGAAAAGGATTAAAGATCCCATAGAATGGATTTCAACTTGCTCTTCTGATATCTAGATAGAAGGTATATACCCAAGTCAGGGTGTAAAATGCGCAGTTGCAGTTTTATGCCCCCATTTACGACCCTATAAATTGGCCCTAGAATAAAATGAGCTGTTTTCCCACTATGAGACTTTCCCTCGCTATGAAACATCCGATTTAGAGTGACAACCAACCAGAAGAGCCTCAAATCACACAGCATGGCGGCTCCTTACAGATTTTGATAGGCTAATTAAAGTGGAATTGTGGATCTCTTCCACTCTCTTCGCTGCGTGAAGCCTCCGTATCGTCCAGGGCTTGAGAAACTGTCCGTAGTGAAATGTGCAGAATGAAAAAAAGCAACCCAGAATTAAAGTTGGAGCTGAAGTTGGTATCCTATTCACCAGACTTACCATTCCACCTTAAGTGGTGCAGCAGTTACATAATGGCACCTGTACAAGCTGTAGCATTTAAGGCGGAACGGATCATTTCGATTAAGAAGCTGCCGAATTGGAAGCCTTTTTTTAAAAATGAACATCAGTCATGGCCCCTGACAGTTTGGTGCCTTGAAATGTGTCTACATTCCTTCACAGACCGGAAAACTAGCAGTGCATTTGCGCTGTTGTTGCAGTTTCTGCCGGGCTGGAATGTGAGCTAGTATATGTATGTTTTGGACTCAGAACTGTAACAGTAACAGTCCAAGATTTCCAGATGGGCTTGTTACACTTCTTTTACAAACACAGGATTTGTATTGAAGACGGTGAAGCAACAGTGTTTAAGTTTGATGGTATGTCAGTTCTATGTACTGAACTCACCTTATTCAACTATGACAATGTAAATACAGTTTTCCAGTGTATGGCATCTATAAAACATGATTTCGACTTATGTAGAACATCAAACTGTCTTATTCCAGAAAACGGTGCACAAATGCTTGTATGGAATTATCTTTGGAGTGTAACTCTGTTATGAATAGCAACACCAGATATTACTGATATCTACTGTAGTACAGGTATGACACATAAGATCAGATTCACTAGTTCACTGTGAGCTAACTGGATGTAGATGGGACCCTCTGTGGTCTTTTCAACTGTACTACCCGTGATTTCCCATTAGAGATATTCCATTTTCTTTTAGGGTCTTCCAGAAAGACTTCTGTGGTGTTATGCCTGGCACTGCAGCTTTTCTGAAGTTGCACATGTGTGTGAAATGTAGATTGGGTGTATTCATGTTGATGGAAGACCAGCTTTAGTGCTGGTTAGTGCTCAAACATCAACAAATAACCAGCATCATACTGTTGTGTTTTGAACAAGTTTGCCAGCAGGGTTGCAACATGTTTCTGAATTTGCAGATCATGGCTCATTGTGCTGCACATTGGGTTGCAAAGTTTTCAGGATTTCATTTCTGTCTGGTTGCTCTGTAGGTCTCCTCATCTCCGTCTATCCCTTCATAAGAGCATGGTTCAACTTCCATCACATCCTGCCCAACATAGGTGAGACCCTTTCCACTGTTTTGTATGAAGAGCGGATTTCTATACAGGGAATATATGTGGTGTGACAGCTAACCTAGCCACCAAGCTACAGGCTAATAAATACAACAGAGCTAGCGTTAGCATGGATCCTACCTCAGTTGTCAAACAAATTCATAAAGAAAGCATTGATAGTGTGTAGTCGTGGACTGGAGGTTAGGGAACCAGCCTTGTGACTGGAAGATCGTTGGTTAGATATCCTAAACCGACAGGACACAACTGAAGCAAGGCCCAAGTGATGAGGATTTGAAGGAACAAGCCTTGTGACCGGAGGGTTGCCAGTTCGATTCCCTGAACCAGGACTAATGACCAAAGTGCCCTTCACCAAGGCACTTAACCCTTAACTGCTCCCCTGGTGCCTTGGATAGGGCTGCCCACCACTCCGGGCAAGTGTACTCACTGCCACCCAAGTGTGTGTATTCACTAGTGTGGGTGTTTCATTTCAGTGATGGGTTAAATGCAGAAGACAAATTCCTCTGTGTGCAAACACACATGGCAAAAAATGACCCTGAAGCTTTCTACTCAGAGAATGATTGGCCTCACCTCACCTTTTAGCCTTCAGTTAAAACGACTGAAAGCAGCTCACACCTTACACTCCACCCCAAAACAGATGTAGTTAGGTCATTTCTCCTACCTTCAGGATACATCATCAGAAGGTGGGTTTGCTAGTATGCATGTTTATGACAGATACAGCGGTGGCTAGTCAGATGGTGCTTTGGTACAGTCATCTTCTTTGTTGGTTGGTGATGTTGTATAACGTCTCTTTTCTCTCAGGAAACTTCCGGGTGCACCCGCTGGCAGCCCCCGAGCAGCCCCCAGATCCACTCAAAAGAGAAGGTGGGGGGCCTTTTTTATAATGTCCTTCTACTCTGATTCACAGCATCGCACGTCTACTCTATCCTCTCAGCTGCTGATGCATGATATGGCTTTTGGTTTCACTGTTACTATGGCAGTTCTTAATGTTGCATGCACCTGAGTTACTTTAAAATAGTGGGGTGTAATAGTGCACTATGTGGCCATGAAGGGCGAGGATGCAGTCTCACGTCCTGCTGTAGGGTTAGGGTGTAGTGTAAACGCAGAGTGTAAAGTTGAGTGTAAATATAGAGGTTGAAGGTTAGTATCAATGCAGGGGTGTTTAGTGTAAATGTAGGAGTTTTGGTTTAATGTAAATGTGAGAATTAGTTGTAGTGCAAATGTAGGGGTTAGGCTTTAGTGTTATTGTAGTGGTGAGGGTTTAGCATCAATTTGGCGCTTAGGGTTTTGTGTAAATTTAGTGGTTAGGTTCTTAGTGTAAATATAGAGGTTAGGTTCTTAGTGTAAATTTAGAGTTTAGGTTCTTAGTGTAAATTTAGAGTTTAGGTTCTTAGTGTAAATTTAGAGTTTAGGTTCTTAGTGTAAATTTAGTGGTTAGGTCTTTAGTGTAAATTTAGTGGTTAGGTTCTTAGTATAAATTTAGTGGTTAGGTTCTTAGTGTAAATTTAGTGGTTAGGTTCTTAGTGTAAATTTAGAGGTTAAGTTCTTAGTGTAAATTTAGAGGTTAGGTTCTTAGTATAAATTTAGTGGTTAGGTTCTTAGTGTAAATTTAGAGTTTAGGTTCTTATGTAAATTAGAGGTTAGGTTCTTAGTGTAAATTTAGAGGTTAGGTTCTTAGCATAGATTTAGAGGTTAGGTTCTTAGTGTAAATTTAGTGGTTAGGTTCTTAGTATAAATTTAGTGGTTAGGTTCTTAGTGTAAATTTAGTGGTTAGGTTCTTAGTGTAAATGTAGAGGTTAGGTTCTTAGCATAGATTTAGAGATTAGGTTCTTAGTGTAAATTTAGTGGTTAGGTTCTTAGTGTAAATTTAGAGGTTAAGTTCTTAGTATAAATTTAGAGGTTAGGTTCTCATGTAATTTAGAGTTTAGGTTCTTAGTGTAAATTTAGGGGTTAAGTTCTTAGTATAAATTTAGAGGTTAGGTTTTCATTTAATTTAGTGGTTAGGTTCTTAGTGTAAATTTAGAGGTTAGGTTCTTAGTGTAAATTTAGAGGTTAGGTTCTTAGTGTAAATTTAGAGTTTAGGTTCTTAGTGTAAACTTAGAGGTTAGGTTCTTAGTGTAAATTTAGTGGTTAGGTTCTTAGCATAGATTTAGAGGTTAGGTTCTTAGTGTAAATGTAGAGGTTAGGTTCTTAGTGTAAATTTAGAGGTTAAGTTCTTAGTATCAATTTAGAGGTTAGGTTCTCATGTAATTTAGTGTTTAGGTTCTTAGTGTAAATTTAGGGGTTAGGTTCTTAGTATAAATTTAGAGGTTAGGTTCTCATGTAATTTAGTGGTTAGGTTCTTAGTGTAAATTTAGAGATTAGGTTCTTAGTGTAAATTTAGAGGTTAAGTTCTTAGTGTAAATTTAGAGGTTAAGTTCTTAGTGTAAATTTAGAGGTTAGGTTCTCATGTAATTTAGAGGTTAGGTTCTTAGGGTAAATTTAGAGGTTAGGTTCTTAGTGTAAATTTTGAGGTTAGGTTTTCATGTAATTTAGTGGTTAGGTTCTTAGTGTAAATTTAGAGTTTAGGTTCTTAGTGTAAATTTAGTGGTTAGGTTCTTAGCATAGGTTTAGAGGTTAGGTTCTTAGTGTAAATGTAGAGGTTAAGTTCTTAGTGTAAATTTAGAGATTAGGTTCTTAGTGTAAATTTAGTGGTTAGGTTCTTAGTATAAATTTAGAGGTTAGGTTCTCATGTAATTTAGAGTTTAGGTTCTTAGTGTAAATTTAGAGGTTAGGTTCTTAGTGTAAATTTAGAGGTTAGGTTCTCATGTAATTTAGAGTTTAGGTTCTTAGTGTAAATTTAGAGATTAGTTTCTTAGTGTAAATTTAGAGGTTAGGTTCTTAGTGTAAATTTAGTGGTTAGGTTCTTATGTAAATTTAGTGGTTAGGTTCTTAGTGTAAATTTAGAGGTTAGGTTCTTATGTAAATTAGAGGTTAGGTTCTTAGTGTAAATTTAGAGGTTAGGTTCTTAGTGTAAATGTAGAGGTTAGGTTCTTAGCATAGATTTAGAGGTTATGTTCTTAGTGTAAATGTAGAGGTTAGGTTCTTAGCATAGATTTAGAGATTAGGTTCTTAGTGTAAATTTTAGTGGTTAGAAGTATAGTGTAAATTTAGAGATAGATTCTTACAAATCAATTTAGAGGTTAGGTTATAATGTAAATTTAGAGTATTAGGTTCTTAGTGCAACATTTAGGGGTTGGTTCAATTTGAGCAAATAAGAATTTAGTCAGATTACTTCTTAAGTGTAAATTTAGAGGTTAAGTTTCTTAGTGCAAAATTTAGAGGTTAAGTTCTTATGTGGCATAATTTAGAGGTTAGGTTCTCATGTAATTTTAGAGTAAGTTCTTAGTGTAAATTTAGAGGTTAGGTTCTTAGTGTAAATTTAGAGGTTAAGTTTTCTTAGTGTAAATTTAGAGGTTAGGTTCTCAGAATAATTTAGAGTTTAGGTTCTTAGTGTAAATTTAGGGGTTAGGTTCTTAGTATAAATTTAGAGGTTAGGTTTTCATGTTATTTAGTGGTTAGGTTCTTAGTGTAAATTTAGAGTTTAGGTTCTTAGTGTAAATTTAGAGGTTAGGTTCTTAGTGTAAAATTTAGAGGTTTAGGTTCTTAGCATAGGTTTAGAGGTTAGGTTCTTAGTGTAAATGTAGAGGTTAGGTTCTTAGTGTAAATTTAGAGGTTAGGTTTTCATGTAATTTAGGGATTAGGTTCTTAGTGTAAATTTAGAGGTTAGGTTCTTAGTGTAAATTTAGAGTTTAGGTTCTTAGTGTAAATTTAGTGGTTAGGTTCTTAGTGTAAATTTAGTGGTTAGGTTCTTAGTGTAAATTTAGAGGTTAGGTTCTTAGTATAGATTTAGAGGTTAGGTTCTTAGTGTAAATGTAGAGGTTAAGTTCTTGGTGTAAATTTAGAGATTAGGTTCTTAGTGTAAATTTAGTGGTTAGGTTCTTAGTATAAATTTAGAGGTTAGGTTCTTAGTATCAATTTAGAGGTTAGGTTCTCATGTAATTTAGAGTTTAGGTTCTTAGTGCAAATTTAGGGGTTAGGTTCTTAGTATAAATTTAGAGATTAGGTTCTTAGTGTAAATTTAGAGGTTAAGTTCTTAGTGTAAATTTAGAGGTTAAGTTCTTAGTGCAAATTTAGAGGTTAGGTTCTCATGTAATTTAGAGGTTAGGTTCTTAGTGTAAATTTAGAGATTAGGTTCTTAGTATAAATTTAGTGGTTAGGTTCTTAGTGTAAATTTAGAGTTTAGGTTCTCATGTAATTTAGAGTTTAGGTTCTTAGTGTAAATTTAGAGATTAGTTTCTTAGTATAAATTTAGAGGTTAGGTTTTTCATGTTATTTTAGTGGTTAGTTCTTAGTGTAAATTTAGGAGTTTAGGTTCTTAGTGTAAATTTAGAGGTTAGGTTCTTAGTGTAAACTTTTAGTGGTTAGGTTCTTAGCATAGGTTTAGAGGTTTAGGTTCTTAGTGTAAATGTAGAGGTTAGGTTCTTAGTGTAAACTTTAGAGATTAGGTTCTTAGTGTGTAATTTTTAGTGGTTAGGTTCTTAGTGTAAATTTAGAGGTTAAGTTCTTAGTATAAATTTAGAGGTTAGCTTCTCATGTAATTTAGAGTTTAGGTTCTTAGTGTAAATTTAGGGGTTAGGTTCTTAGTATAAATTTAGAGGTTAGGTTCTCATGTAATTTAGTGGTTAGGTTCTTAGTGTAAATTTAGAGGTTAAGTTCTTAGTATCAATTTAGAGGTTAGGTTCTCATGTAATTTAGTGTTTAGGTTCTTAGTGTAAATTTAGGGGTTAGGTTCTTAGTATAAATTTAGAGGTTAGGTTTCTCATGTAATTTAGTGGTTTAGGTTCTTAGTGTAAATTTAGAGATTAGGTTCTTAGTGTAAATTTATTAGGTTTAAGTGTTCGTTTAGTGTAAATTTAGAGGTTAAGTTCTTAGTGTAAATTTTAGAGGTTAGGTTCTCATGTAATTTAGAGGTTAGGTTCTTAGGGTAATTTAGAGGTTAAGTTCTTAGTGTAAATTTTTTGAGGTTAGGTTTTCCAATGTAATTTAGTAGGTTTAGGTTCTTAGTGTAAATTTAGAGATTTTAGGTTCTTAGTGTAAATTTTAGTGGTTAGGTTCTTTAGCATAGGTTTAGAGGTTAGGTTGCTTAGTGTAAATGTAGAGGTTAGGTTTTTCTTAGTGTAAATTTAGAGATTAGGTTCTTAGTGTAAATTTAGTGGCTAGGTTCTTAGTTGTAAATTTAGAGGTTAAGTTCTTAGTATCAAATTTAGAGGTTTAAGTTCTCATGTAATTTAGTGTTTAGGTTCTTAGTGTAAATTTAGAGGTTAAGTTCTTAGTGTAAATTTAGAGGTTAGGGTTCTCATGTAATTTAGAGTTTATGTTCTTTAGTGTAAATTTAGAGGTTAGGTTCTTAGTATAAATTTAGAGGTTAGGTTTTCATGTAATTTAGGGATTAGGTTCTTAGTGTAAATTTAGAGGTTAGGTTCTTAGTGTGAATTTAGAGTTTAGGTTCTTAGTGTAAATTTAGAGTTTAGGTTCTTAGTGTAAATTTAGAGGTTAGGTTCTTAGTGTAAATTTAGTGGTTAGGTTCTTAGCATATATTTTAGAGGTTAGGTTCTTAGTGTAATGTAGAGGTTAGGTTCTTTCTTAGTATAAATTTAGAGATTAGGTTCTTAGTGTAAATTTAGTGGTTAGGTTCTTAGTGTAAATTTAGAGGTTAAGTTCTTAGTATCAATTTAGAGGTTAGGTTCTCATGTAATTTAGAGTTTAGGTTCTTAGTGCAAATTTAGGGGTTAGGTTCTTAGTATAAATTTAGAGATTAGGTTCTTAGTGTAAAATTTAGAGGTTAAGTTCTTAGTGTAAATTTAAGAGGTTAAGTTCTTAGTGTAAATTTAGAGGTTAGGATCTCATGTAATTTAGAGGTTAGGTTCTTAGTGTAAATTTAGAGGTTAGGTTCTTAGTGTAAATTTAGAGGTTAAGTTCTTAGTATAAATTTAGAGGTTAGGTTCTCATGTAATTTAGGGGTTAGGTTCTTAGTATAAATTTAGAGGTTAGGTTTTCATGTTATTTAGTGGTTAGGTTCTTAGTGTAAATTTAGAGTTTAGGTTCTTAGTGTAAATTTAGAGGTTAGTTTTCTTAGTGTAATTTAGTGGTTAGGTTTCTTAGCATAGGTTTTAGATGAGGTTAGGTTCTTAGTGTAAATGTAGAGGTTAGGTTCTTAGTGTAAAATTTTAGAGATTAGGTTCTTAGTGTACTGTGTCTTTTAGTGGTTAGGTTCTTAGTGTAAATTTAGAGGTTAAGTTCTTAGTATCAATTTAGAGGTTAGGTTCTCATGTAATTTAGAGTTTAGGTTCTTAGTGTAAATTTAGGGGTTAGGTTCTTAGTATAAATTTAGAGGTTAGCGTTCTCATGTAATTTAGTGTTAGGTTCTTAGTGTAAATTTAGAGGTTAAGTTTTCTTAGTATCAATTTAGAGGTTAGGTTTCTCATGTAATTTAGTGTTTAGGTTCTTAGTTTTCTGTAAATTTATTAGGTATTAGGTTCTTAGTATATGATTTAGAGAGGTTAGGTTTTCTCATGTAATTTAGTGGTTAGGTTCTTAGTGTAAATTTAGAGATTAGGTTTCTTAGTGTAAAATTTAGAGGTTAAGTTCTCTAGTGTAAATTTAGAGGTTAAGTTCTTAGTGTAAATTTAGAGGTTAGGTTCTCATGTAATTTAGAGGTTAGGTTTTCTTAGGGTAAATTTAGAGGTTAAGTTCTTAGTGTAAATTTTGAGGTTAGGTTTTTCATGTAAATTTAGTGGTTAGGTTCTTAGTTGTAAAATTTAGAGTTTAGGTTCTTAGTGTAAATTTTAGTGGTTAGGTTCTTAGGTATAGGGTTTAGAGGTTAGGTTCTTACGATGTAAATGTAGAGGTTAGGTTCTTAGTGTAAATTTAGAGATTAGGTTCTTAGTGTAAATTTTAGTGGCTAGGTTCTTAGTGTAAATTTAGAGGTTAAGTACTCTTAGTATCAATTTAGTAGAGGTTAAGTTCTCATGTAATTTAGAGTTTAGGTTCTAGTGTAAATTTAGAGGTTAAGTTCTTAGTGTAAATTTAGAGGTTAGGTTCTCATGTAATTTAGACTGTGTTAGGTTCTTAGTGTAAATTTAGAGGTTAGGTTTCTTAGTAGTATAATTTAGAGGTTAGGTTTTCATGTAATTTAGGGATTAGGTTCTTAGTGTAAATTTAGAATTGACGTTTAGGTTCTTAGTGTAAATTTTAGAGTTTTAGGTTCTTAGTGTAAATTTAGAGTTTAGGTTCTTAGTGTAAATTTAGAGGGGTTAGGTTCTTAGTGTAAAATTTAGTGGTTAGGTTCTTAGCATATATTTAGAGGTTGGGTTCTTAGTGTAAAATGTTAGAGGGTTAGGTTCTTTAGTACATAAATTTAGAGATTAGGTTCTTAGTGTAAATTTTAGTGGTTAGGTTTCTTAGTGTTTAATTGTTGAGGTTAAGGTTCTTAGTATCAATTTAGAGGTTAGCGGTTCTCATGTGTAATTTAGAGTTTAGGTTCTTAGTGCAAATTTAGGGTTTAGGTTTCTTAGTATAAATTTAGAGATTAGGTTCTTAGTGTAAAATTTAGAGGTTAAGTTCTTAGTGTAAATTTAGAGGTTAGGTTCTTAGTGCAAATTTAGAGGTTAGGTTATCATGTAATTTAGAGGTTAGGTTCTTAGTGTAAATTTAGAGGTTAGGTTCTTAGTGTAAATTTAGAGGTTAAGTTCTTCGTATAAATTTAGAGGTTAGGTTCTCATGTAATTTAGAGTTTAGGTTAGTATGTAAATTTAGGGGTTAGGGTTCTTTAGTATAAATTTAGAGGTTAGGTTTTCCTTGTTATATAGTGGTTAGGGTTCTTAGTGTAATTTTAGAGTTTAGGTTCTTAGTGTAAATTTAGAGGTTTACGGTTCTTAGTGTAAATTTAGTGGTTAGGTTTTCTTAGCATAGGTTTAGAGGTTTAGGTTCTTAGTGTAAATGTAGAGGTTAGGTTCTTAGTGTAATTTAGAGATTATGGTTCTTAGTGTGTAATTTAGTGGTTTAGGTTCTTAGTGTAAATTTAGAGGTTAAGTTCTTAGTATCAATTTAGAGAGTTAGTGTTCTCATGTGTAATTTAGAGTTTTAGGTTTCTTAGTGTAAATTTACGGGGTTAGGTTCTTAGTATAGAGCAATTTAGATGTTAGGTTCTCATGTAATTTAGTGGTTAGGTTCTTAGTGTAAATTTAGGGGTTTGGTTCTTAGTGTAAATTTAGAGGTTAGGTTCTTATGTAAATTTAGAGGTTAGGTTCTTAGTGTAAATTTAGCGGTTAGGTTCTTAGTGTAAATTTAGTGGTTAGGTTCTTGGTGTAAATTTAGTGGTTAGGTTCTTAGTGTAAATTTAGAGGTTAGGTTCTTAGTGTAAATTTAGAGGTTAGGTTCTTAGTGTAAATTTAGAGGTTATGTTTTTAGTGTAAATTTAGTGGTTATGTTCTTAGTATACATTTAGTGGTTAGGTTCTTAGTGTAAATTTAGTGGTTAGGTTCTTAGTGTAAATTTAGAGGTTAGGTTCTTAGTATACATTTAGTGGTTAGGTTCTTAGTGTAAATTTAGAGGTTAGGTTCTTATGTAAATTCAGAGTTTAGGTCCTTAGTGTAAATTTAGTGATTAGGTTCTTAGTGTAAACTTAGTGGTTAGGTTCTTAGTGTAAATTAGTGCTGACTTTTCAGGAGTGGTGTATTGAATCAGGAATAATTCAGAACCATCTGTCGCCTCTGCCTCAAATATGTGAAGATTATTAAAATCTGAATCTGTTTCTCTGTATACTTTACTACCCTGTTCTTTAATGGTCAGGACCCCCACAGGACCCCCACAGTGCCGGTATTATGTGGGTGGTGGATCATTCTCAGCACTGCAGTAACACTGAGGCAGTGGTGGTGTGTTAGTGTGTGTTGTGCTGATGTGAGTGGATCTGATACAGCAGTGCTGCAGGACTAATAGATTCCCCCAACCAAAACTAGCCACATGCAGCATCCAGCCAAAAGCGTCCTGTGAGCAAGCATCATTTGGCATTAGCAATGGCAGAGTTGTCCATTAGTGTGTGGCGGTCCAAAGTGGGGAAATGCCGGACAGTTTTGAGGGTCCCAGACTGTGTAATGTCCCAGCTAGAACAGAAACACCATTTCTACATTCAGATGAACTAGAATTAGAAAACTGTGCTGGGGGTCCTAGCCTAGACATTTGAGTTGGGTACAATCTGGCATCCTCACTTTGAGTTCACTCAAGTAAAGCAGTGTACTCAGTTACCTCATGGTTTCATAAGGAACTGACTTCTCAGTTTTTACAGTGCAGGGGCCTTTTTCAATGCCGTGTCCAACATTTTTCATGCTGGTCGCGCCAGCAGGTCGTACAGTCGATTCAGTTTCATAAACTGTCCTGCATTATTATTTGAGGTGATTAATCTGGGCTTTAATTGTCTGCTCAGTCTAAACGCTACCCCTCCTGTCTCCGTTGGATCGCGAGCTCGCTGCTGTCCACTGCATCTGTTTTCGGAAAATAAACGACAGCGTGCAGGTCAGCGAGTTGTCCCTCCAGTAGTGTGAAAATACTATAAAGCCAGAAAGGAAACTGCACACAGGACCATTAGACTCTTTACAGTTTGAGTTTTATGTTCAGGTAGTGTTTTTTGAGCAGCTTGATCATATAGAATCTGGTCATGTAGAGCATAGGCTCAACGTCGCTGACCACTGATGGAACACTGTTTGTATAGACTGTGTGGATAAGGATGGTGTTCTGCTCTGCATTCCTCAGCATTTTTGTGCTACTTGTTGAGACAGTAGTTGTTAATCCAAACGTGTTAGTACTTGTAGTGTTAAGCTGCATCCTCCCTCTAAATAATATATATAAAACTAAATGTACTAACAAAATAATAAAATTAATAAAAATACTATAGATTAGAGATTTTTTTAATTTAATCATTGTCAGATGTTAAGTTTCCTGTATTTGCTTCTTAGAATATTTCTCAAAAATTTTAGAAATTTAAGCAAAATACTGAAAAAAGTTATTCTGTAGTCGCAGCCCTACTTCTGTTCTTTTAAGTTCCATATGTGCAAACTCTTTTGGTTGATGAATATGCTGAATGGCATCAAATATCTTTTATATCTATGCCATTCAGCATTTTCATCAACCAAACGAGTTTGCACATATAGGGAACTTAAAGAACAGAAGTAGGGCTGCGACTACAGAATACTTTTTTTCATATCTTTGCTTAATTTCTAAAATTTTTTGAGAAATATTCTAGAAGCAAATACCAGGAAACTTAACATTGACATGATTAAATAAAAAAAATCTCTAATCTATAGTTATTTTTTATTAATTTTATATTTTTTGTTTACATTTAGTTTTTATTGTATATCTTATTTAGAGGGAGGATGCAGCTTAACAGCTACAATGTACTAACACGTTTGGATTAACAAACTACTGTCTCAACAAGTAGCACAAATGCCTGAGGAATGCAGAGCAAACACCATCCTTATTCCACACATCGTCTATACAACAGTGTTCAGTGGTCAGCGACGTTGAGACCCTATGCTCTACATGACCAGATTCTATATGATCAAGCTGCTCCACAAAAACACTACCTGAACATAAACTCAACTGTAAGAGTCTAATGGTCCTGTGCAGTTTCCTTCTGCTGGGGGGACGGACACTCGCTGACCTGCACTGTTCCGATTAGGTTTACTTTTCCGGAAACAACTGCAGTGACAGCAGCGAGCTCGCGATCCAGAGCAGGAGGGGTAGCGTTAGCGACTGAGCAGGCAATTTAAAGCCCAGATTAATCACCTCAAATTAATAATGCAGACAGTTATGAACTGAATCGACTGTAAGCGACCTCTGGCGACCAGCATAAAAATGTTGGACACGCATGAAAAAAGGCCTGCCACTGTAAAAACTGAGAAGTCAGTTCCTTATGAAACCATGAGGTAACTGTAGGTACACTGCTTTACTTGAGTGAACTCAAAGTGAGGATGCCAGATTGTACCCAACTCAAATAGTCTAGGCTAGGACCCCCAGCACAGTTTTCCTAATTCCCTAGTTCTATTATCTGAATGTAGAAATTGGTGTTTCTCGTTCTAGCTGGGACATTTTTTTTACACAGTTTTCCTGGGACCTCAAACTGTCCGGCCATTTCCCCCCATTGGACCGCCACACAATGGACAACTCTGCCATTTGCTAATGCCCAAATGATGCTGCTCACAGGACGCTTTTGGCTGGATGCTGTTGGCTAGTTTTTGGTTGGGGGAATCTATTAGTCCTGCAGCACTGCTGTATCAGATCCACTCACATCAGCACAACACACACTAACACACCACCACTGCCTCAGTGTTACTGCAGTGCTGAGAAATGATCCACCACCCACATAATACCGGCACTGTGGGGTCCTGTGGGGGGTTCCTGACCATTAAAGAACAGGGTAGTAAAGTATAACAGAGAAAACAGATTCAGAATTTTAATAATCTTCACATATATTGAGGCAGAGGCGACAGATGGTTCTGATGAATTATCCTGATTCAATACACCACTCTCTGAAAAGTCAGCACTAATTTACACTAAGAACCTAACCACTAAGTTTACACTAAGAACCTAATCAACTAAATTTACACTAAGGACCTAACTCTGAATGTTACATAGAGAACCTAACCTCTAAATTTCACACTAAGAAAGAACTAACCACTATAATGTATACTAAGAACCTAACCTCTAAATTTACACTAAGAACCTAACCACTAAATTTACACTAAGAACCTAACCACTAAATGTATACTAAGAACATAACCACTAAATTTACACTAAAAACATAACCTCTAAATTTACACTAAGAACCTAACCTCTAAAATTTACACTAAGAACCTAACCTCTAAATTTTACACTAAGAGGTACCTAACCACTAAAATTTACACCAAGAACCTAACCACTAAATTTACACTGAAAGAACCTGAACCGCTAAATTTACACTAAGAACCCTAACCTCTAAATTTACACTATAGAACTCACCTCATAACGTTTACACTAAGAACCAAACTCTCTAATTTACACTAAGAACAAACCCCTAAATTTACAGCTAAGAAACATAACCACGAAATTTACATGAGAACCTGGAACCTCGAGAGGTAAATTTATACTAAGAACCTAACCCTAAAATTTACACTAAGAACCTAAACTCTAAAATTACATGAGAACCTAACCTGCTAAATTGATACTAAAGGGGAAACTTAACCTTTAAAAAACTAAATTTACACTTCAAGAACCTAACCACTAAATTTACACTAAAGAACCTATCTCTAATTTTTACACTAAGAACCTAACCTCTACAGTTTACACTAAGAACCTAACCTCTAAAACCTATGCTAAGAACCTAACCACTAAATTTACACTAGAAACCTAACTCTCTAAATTTACACTAAGAACCTACACTCTAAATTTTACACTAAGAACCTAACCGATCTACAATAACATGAAAACCTAACCCTAAATTTATACTAAGAACCTAACCCTAAATATTTACACTAAGAGACCTAAACTCTAAATTACATGTGAGAACCTAACTCCTAGAATTTATACGAAGAACTTAACCTCTAAAATTTTGGACTAAGAACCTAACCTCCTAAATTTTACCTCAAGAACCTAAACCTCCTAAAATTACATTGATAACCTAACCTCTAAATTTGCACTACAGGACTTTAACCTCTAAATTTACAAACTAAGAACTTAAACCTCTAAATTTACACTAAAACCTAATCTCTAATTTATACTAAGAACCTGAACCCTCTAAATTTGCACTAAGTAACCTAACTCTAAATTACATTGAGAACCTAACCTCTGAAATTGATACTAAGAACTTAACCTCAAAATTAACACTAAGAACCTTAAACCACTAAAGTTTTTACACTAAGAACCTAATCTCTAAATTGTATAAACTAACAAGAACCTAACCTCTACATTTACACTAAGAACTCCAACCTCTAAATATATGCTAAGAACCTAACCACTAAATTTACACTAAGAACCTAACCTCTAAAATTTCACTAAGAACCTAACCTCTAAATTTACACTAAGAACCTAAACTCTAAATTTACACTAAGAACCTAACCTCTAAATTTACACTAAGAACCTAATCCCTAAATTACATGAAAACCTAACCTTTTTTTATCCTCTAAATTTTATACTAAGAACCTAACCTCTAAATTTACACTAAGAACCTAAACTCTAAATTAACATGAGAACCTAACCTCTAAATTTAACACTAAGAACTTAACCTCTAAATTTACACTAAGAACCTAAACTCTAAAATTACATGAGAACTTAACCTCTAAATTGATACTAAGAACTTAACCTCTAAATTTACACTAAAGAACCTAGCCACTAAATTTTTACACTAAGAACCTAATCTCTAAATTTAACACTAAGAACCTAACCTCTACATTTACACGTAAGAACCTACCTCTAAACCTATGCTAAGAACACTAACCAAAACTAAATTTACACTAAGAACCACCTGAAGACTCTAGAAATTTACACTAAGAAACCTAACCACTAATTACATGAAAACCTAACCTCAAAATTTACACTAAGAACTTAACCTCTAAATTTACCCTCTAAGAACCTAACCTCTAAATTACATTAGAACCTAACCTCTAAATTTACACTAAGAACTTAACCTCTAAATTTACACTAAGACTTAACCTCTAAAATTTACACTAAGAACCTAATCTCTAAATTTACACTAGAGACAACCTAACCACTAAATTACATGAGAAACCTAACCTCTAAATTTATACTAAGAACGCTAACCGCCTAATTTACACTAAGCTAACCTAAACACTAAATTACATGAGAACCTATAACCTCTAAACTGTTGATACTAAGAACTTAACCTCTAAATTTACACTAAGAACCTAACCACTAAATTACATGAGAACCTAACCTGACTAATGTTTATACTAAGAAGGAACCTAACCCCTAAATTTACACTAAGAACCTAAACTCTAAATTACATGAGAACCTAACCTCTACAAATTGATATACTAAGATACTAGTTAACCTCTAAATTTTATTTTCTAAGAACCTAAACCACTTAAAGTTTAAAACTACAGAACCTAATCTCTAAATTTACACTAAGAACCTACCTCTACATTTTACACTAAGAACCTAACCTCTATACTCACCTATGTGCTAATACCTCAGAACCACTAATTTACACTAAGAACCTACACCATCCTAAATTTACACTAAGAAACCTAAACTCTAAATTTACACTAAGAACCTAACCACTAAATAACATGAAAACCTAACCTCTAAATTTATACTAAGAACCTAACCCCTAAATTACATGAGAACCTAACCTCTAAATTTATACTAAGAACTTAACCTCTAAATTTACACTAAGAACCTAACCTCTAAATTTACACTAAGAACCCTAAACCTCTAAATTAACACCTGAGAACCTAACGCTCTAAATTGCTGTGCACTAAGAACTTAACCTCTAAATTTACACTAAGAACTTAACCTCTAAAATTTACACCTAAGAACCTAATCTCTAAAATTTATAACTAAGAACCTAACCCTAAACTTTGCACTAAGAACCTAAAACTCTAAATTACATGAGAACCTAACCTCTAAATTGATACTAAGAACTTAACCTCTAAATTTACACTAAGAACCTAACCACTAAATTTACACTAAGAACCTAATCTCTAAATTTATACTAAGAACCTAACCTCTACATTTACACTAAGAACCTAACCTCTAAATATATGCTAAGAACCTAACCACTAAATTTACACTAAGAACCTAACCTCTAAATTTACACTAAGAACCTAAACTCTAAATTTACACTAAGAACCTAAACTCTAAATTCACACTAAGAACCTAACCTCTAAATTTACACTAAGAACCTAATCCCTAAATTACATGAAAACCTAACCTCTAAATTTATACTAAGAACCTAACCTCTAAATTTACACTAAGAACCTAAACTCTAAATTACATGAGAACCTAACCTCTAAATTTACACTAAGCAACTTAACACTCTAAATTTAACACTAAGAACCTAAACTCTAAATTACATGAGAACTTAACCTCTAAATTGATACTAAGAACTTAACCTCTAAATTTACACTAAGAACCTAGCCACTAAATTTACACTAAGAACCTAATCTCTAAATTTACACTAAGAACCTAACCTCTACATTTACACTAAGAACCTAACCTCTAAACCTATGCTAAGCATATACCTAACCACTAATTTACACTAGAGAACCTAAACTCTAAATTTTACACTAAGAACCTAACCACTAAATTACAAGAAACCTAAACCTCAAAAATTTAACACTAAGAACTTAACCTCTAAATTTTACCCTAAGAAAACCTAAACCTCTAAATTACATGAGAACCTAACCTCTAAAATTTACACTAAGAACTTAACCTCTAAATTTACCACTAAGAACTTACCTCTAAATTTTACACTAAGAACCTAATCTCTAAATTTACACTAAGAACCCTAACCACTAAATTACATGAGACAACCTAACCTCTAAATTTATATACAAAAAGAGAACCTAACCCCTAAATTTTACACTAAGAACCTAAACACTAAATTACATGAGAACCTAACCTCTACCATTGATACTAACTCAAGTAACTTAACCTCTAAATTTACACTCAAGAACCTAACCACTAAATTACACATGAGAACCTAACCTCTAACGATTTTATACTAAGAACCAACCCCTAAATTTACACTAAGAACCTAAACTCTAAATTACATGAGAACCTAACCTCTAAATTGATACTAAGAACTTAACCTCTAATTACACTAAAGAACCTAACCACTAAATTTACACTAAGAACCTAATCTCTAAATTGGACACACTCAAGAACCTAACCTCTACCATTTACAACTAAGAACCTAACCTCTAAACCTATGTGCTAAGAACCTAACCACTAAATTTACACTAAGAACCTAACCTCTAAATTTCACCCACTAAGAACCTAAACTCCTAAATTTACACTAAGAACCTAACCACTAAATAACATGAAAACCTAACCTCTAAATTTATACTAAGAACCTAACCCCTAAATTTACACTAAGAACCTAAACTCTAAATTACATGAGAACCTAACCTCTAAATTTATACTAAGAACTTAACCTCTAAATTTACACTAAGAACCTTAATCCTCTAAATTTACACTAAAGAACCTAGCACCTCTAAATTACATGAGAACCTAACCTCTAAATTTTGCACTAAGAACTTAACCTCTAAATTTACACTAAGAACTTAACCCTCTAAATTTACACTAAAAACCTAATCTCTAAATTATACTAAGAACCTAACGCCCTAAATTTGCACTCAAGAACCTAAACTCTAAATTACTTAATGAGAACCTAAAACCTCTAAATTGAATACTAAGAACTTAACCTCTAAATTTACACTAAGAACCTCACCACTAAATTTACAAACGACTAAGAACCTAATCTCTAAATGTTATACTAAGAACTCTAACCTCTACATTTACACTAAGACCTAACCTCTAAATATGATGCTAAGGAACCTACCACTAGAAATTTACACTAAGTAACCTAACCTCTAAATTTACCACACTAAGAACCTAAACTCTAAATTTTACACTAAGAACCCTACAACTCTAACTTTTACACTAAGAAACCTAACCTCGATAAATTTTACTACTAAGAACCTAAGCACTAAATTACATGAAAACCTAACCTCTAAATTACACTAAAGACCTAACGCTCTACATTTACACTAAGAACCTAACCTCTAAACCTATGCTAAGAACCTAACCACTGAAATTTACAAAAACTAAGAAACCTAACCTCTAAATTTACACTAAGAACCTGAAACTCTAAAAATTTACACTAAAGAACCTAACCACTAAATAACATGAAAACCTAACCTCCTAAATTTATACTAAGAACTCAACCCCTAAATTTACACTAAGAACCTAAACTCTAAATTACAGTGAGAACCTATGTCGCCTCTAAATTTATACTAAGAACTTAACCCTCTAAAATTTACACTAAGAGACCTAACGCTCTAAATTTACACTAAGAACCTAAACCTCTAAATTACATGATAACCTAGTGCCCTCTAAAATTTGCACTAAGAACTTAACCTCTAAATTTACACTAAGAACTTAACCTCTAAATTTACACTAAGAACCTAATCTCTAAATTTATACTAAGAACCTAACCCCTAAATTTGCACTAAGAACGCTAAACTCTAGAATTACATGAGACCTAACCTCTAAATTGATACTAAGAACTCTTACCTCTAAATTTACACTAAGACCTAACCACTAAATTTACACTAAGAACCTAATCCTAAATTTATACTAAGAACCTAACCTCTACATTTACAACTAGAACCTAAACCTCTAAATATATGCTAAGACTACCTAACCACTTAGAATTTACACTAAGACAACCTAACCTCTAAATTTACACTAAGAACCTAAACTCTAAATTTACACTAAGCAAACCTCAACTCTAAAATTTACACTAAGAGAACCTAACCTCTAAATTTTACACTAAGAACCTAATCCCTATAAATTACATGAAAACCTAACCTCTAAATTTATACTAAGAACCTAACCTCTAAATTTTACACTAATAGGGAAAACTATGACAACTCTAAACTTACTAAATTACATGAAAACCTAACCTCTAAATTTATACTAAGAACCTAACCTCTAAATTTACACTCCTAGAACCTAACTCTAATTACATGAGAACTTGCAACCTCTAAATTGATACTAAGAACTTAACCTCTAAACTTTACACTAAGAACCTAGCCACTAAAATTTACACTAAGAACCTAATCTCTAAATTTACACTAAGAACCTAACCTCTACATTTACACTAAGACCTAACCTCTAAACCTATGCTAAGTAACCTAACCACTAATTTACACTAAGAACCTAAACTCTAAATTTACACTAAGAACCTAACCACTAAATTAACATGAAAACCTAACCTCAAAATTTACACTAGAAACTAACCTCTAAATTTACCCTAAGATAACCTAACCTCTAAATTACATGAGAACCTAACCTCTAAATTTACACTAAGAACTTAACCTCTAAATTTACACTAAGAACTTAACGCTCTAAATTTTACACTAAGAAACCTAATCTCTAAATTTACACTAAGAACCTAACCACTACAAATTACACATGAGAACCTAACCTCTAAATTTATACTAAGAACCTAACCCCTAACATTATACACTAAGAACCTAAACACTCTAAATTACATGAGAACCTAACTCTACAATTGATACTAAGAACTTAACCTCTAAATTTACACTAAGAACCTAACCCTCTACATTTACACTAAGAACCTAACCTCTAAATCTATGCTAAGAACCCTAACCCCTAAATTTTACACTAAGAACCTAACCTCTAAGTTTACACTAAGAACCTAAACTCTAAATTTACACTAAGAACCTAACCTCTAAATTTACACTAAGAACCTAACCTCTAAATTTACACTAAGAACCTAACCACTAAATTAAATGAAAACCTAACCTCTAAATTTATACTAAGAACTTAACCCCTAAATTTACACTAAGAACCTAAACTCTAAATTACATGAGAACCTAACCTCTAAATTTATACTAAGAACTTAACCTCTAAATTTACACTAAGAACCTAACCTCTAAATTTACACTAAGAACCTAATCTCTAAATTTACACTAAGAACCTAACCTCTAAATTTACACTAAGAACCTAACCTCTAAATTACATGAGAACCTAACCTCTAAATTTACACTAAGAACTTAACCTCTAAATTTACACTAAGAACTTAACCCCTAAATTTACACTAAGAACCTAAACTCTAAATTACATGAGAACCTAACCTCTAAATTTATACTAAGAACTTAACCTCTAAATTTACACTAAGAACCTAACCTCTAAATTTACACTAAGAACCTAACCTCTAAATTACATGAGAACCTAACCTCTAAATTTACACTAAGAACTTAACCTCTAAATTTACACTAAGAACCTAACCCCTAAATTTACACTAAGAACCTAAACTCTAAATTACATGAGAACCTAACCTCTAAATTGATACTAAGAACTTAACCTCTAAATTTATACTAAGAACTTAACCTCTAAATTTACACCAAGAACCTAAACTCTAAATTTACACTAAGAACCTAACATCTAAATTTACACTAAGAACCTAAATTCTAAATTTACACAAAACCCTAAGCACCAAATTGACACTAAACCCTCACCACTACAATAACACTAAAGCCTAACCCCTACATTTGCACTACAACTAATTCCCAAATTTACATTAAACCAGAACTCCTACATTTACACTAAACACCCCCGCATTGATACTAACCTTCAACCTCTACATTTACACTAAACTTTAAACTCTGCGTTTACACTACACCCTAACCCTACAGCAGGACGTGAGACTGCATCCTCGCCCTTCATGGCCACATAGTGCACTATTACACCCCACTATTTTAAAGTAACTCAGGTGCATGCAACATTAAGAACTGCCATAGTAACAGTGAAACCAAAAGCCATATCATGCATCAGCAGCTGAGAGGATAGAGTAGACGTGCGATGCTGTGAATCAGAGTAGAAGGACGTTATAAAAAAGGCCCCCCACCTTCTCTTTTGAGTGGATCTGGGGGCTGCTCGGGGGCTGCCAGCGGGGTGCACCCGGAAGTTTCCTGAGAGAAAAGAGACGTTATACAACATCACCAAACGAACAAAGATAGATGTACGTACCAAAGCACCATCTGACTAGCCACCGCTGTATCTGTCATAAACATGCATACTAGCAAACCCACCTTCTGATGATGTATCCTGAAGGTAGGAGAAATGACCTAACTACAGCTGTTTTGGGGTGGAGTGTAAGGTGTGAGCTGCTTTCAGTCGTTTTAACTGAAGGCTAAAAGGTGAGGTGAGGCCAATCATTCTCTGAGTAGAAAGCTTCAGGGTCATTTTTTGCCATGTGTGTTTGCACACAGAGGAATTTGTCTTCTGCATTTAACCCATCACTGAAATGAAACACCCACATACACACACACTAGTAAATACACACACTTGGGTGGCAGTGAGTACACTTGCCCGGAGTGGTGGGCAGCCCTATCCAAGGCACCAGGGGAGCAGTTAAGGGTTAAGTGCCTTGGTGAAGGGCACTTTGGTCATTAGTCCTGGTTCAGGGAATCGAACTGGCAACCCTCCGGTCACAAGGCTTGTTCCTTCAAATCCTCATCACTTGGGCCTTGCTGTCGGTTTAGGATATCTAACCAACGATCTTCCAGTCACAAGGCTGGTTCCCTAACCTCCAGTCCACGACTACACACTATCAATGCTTTCTTTATGAATTTGTTTGACAACTAAGGTAGGATCCATGCTAAAGCTAGCTCGGTTGTATTTATTAGCCTGTAGCTTGGTGGCTAGGTTAGCTGTCACACCACATATATTCCCTGTATAGAAGTCCGCTCTTCATACAAAACAGTGGAAAGGGTCTCACCTATGTTGGGCAGGATGTGATGGAAGTTGAACCATGCTCTTATGAAGGGATAGACGGAGATGAGGAGACCTACAGAGCAACCAGACAGAAATGAAATCCTGAAAACTTTGCAACCCAATGTGCGGCACAATGAGCCATGATCTGCAAATTCAGAAACATGTTGCAACCCTGCTGGCAAACTTGTTCAAAACACAACAGTATGATGCTGGTTATTTGTTGGGGTTTGAGCACTAACCAGCACTAAAGCTGGTCTTCCATCAACATGAATACACCCAATCTACATTTCACACACATGTGCAACTTCAGCAAAAGCTGCAGTGCCAGGCATACACCACCACAGAAGTCTTTCTGGAAGACCCTAAAAGAAAATGGAATATCTCTAATGGGAAATCACGGGTAGTACAGTTGAAAAGACCACAGAGGGTCCCATCTACATCCAGTTAGCTCACAGTGAACTAGTGAATCTGATCTTATGTGTCATACCTGTACTACAGTAGATATCAGTAATATCTGGTGTTGCTATTCATAACAGAGTTACACTCCAAAGATAATTCCATACAAGCATTTGTGCACCGTTTTCTGGAAATAAGACAGTCTCATGTTCTACATAAGTCGAAATCATGTTTTATAGATGCCATACAATGGAAAACTGTATTTACATTGTCATAGTTGAATAAGGTGAGTTCAGTACATAGAACTGACATACCATCAAACTCAAACACTGTTGCTTCACCATCTTCAATACAAATCCTGTGTTTGTAAAAGAAGTGTAACAAGCCCATCTGGAAATCTTGGACTGTTACTGTTACAGTTCTGAGTCCAAAACATACATATACTAGCTCACATTCCAGCCCAGCAGAAACTGCAACAACAGCGCAACTGCACTGCTAGTTTTCCGGTCTGTGAAGGAATGTAGACACATTTCAAGGCACCAAACTGTCAGGGGCCATGACTGATGTTCATTTTTAAAAAGGGCTTCCAATTCGGCAGCTTCCTAATCGAAATGATCCATTCCGCCTTAAATGCTCCAGCTTGTACAGGTGCCATTATGTAACTGCTGCACCACTTAAGGTGGAATGGTAAGTCTGGTGAATAGGATGCCAACTTCAGCTCTTACATCTTTGACAGAATCCTGATCAACTTTAATTCTGGGTTGCTTTTTTTCATTCTGCACATTTCACTACGGACAGTTTCTCAAGCCCTGGACGATACGGAGGCTTCACGCAGCGAAGAGAGTGGAAGAGATCCACAATTCCACTTTAATTAGCCTATCAAAATCTGTAAGGAGCCGCCATGCTGTGTGATTTGAGGCTCTTCTGGTTGGTTGTCACTCTAAATCGGATGTTTCATAGCAAGGGAAAGTCTCATAGTGGGAAAACAGCTCATTTTATTCTAGGGCCAATTTATAGGGTCGTAAATGGGGGCATAAAACTGCAACTGCGCATTTTACACCCTGACTGTGGTTATATACCTTCTATCTAGATAGCAGAAGAGCAAGTTCAAATCCATTCTATGGGATCTTTAATCCTTTTCTAGGATTAAAAAAAATCATAAACGTAGATGAATCTGTCTGTTTATGTACCCATGCTCGTCCCTCGGTTTTACCAGGGGTTTCCTCCTCCATCATTTTGTTAAATTAAACCTAGGGCTTCTCCGTTGCTCTTGTTTTTGAACACCTCCCAAATGATGGAGAGAGCCTGGTTCGGTTGCTCTGTTGGCAGTTCTCGGACGTCCTCCTAATGACGCAAAACAGGGCCCATAACAGTTTAAAGGGCCCATAACGCAATTCT
>JAMWET010001773.1:0-167500 GCA_024036415.1 Prochilodus magdalenae
TTTCAATTCACCAAACAACGAAAAGCATGTGCCGCGGTAATATACCGACTCTCTTCTCTCTTTGTATCACAGAATGCCTGAAATCAGAGTCCAGGGCTGGACCACCTACTACCGTACTACTCAGTAGGCCATAGCAGTAGGCGAGAATGTGTAGTGTGTCAGAATTGGCAGTAGTCATAAAGCAGTAGGCGAAAGTTCTCCGGATGACGTACTGATTCCGGTGAACTTTTCAAGTATGCGAGCACAGCACATTGTGCTATCCCATGATTCGACTGGAGCTGTGGAGGCGTTCCTAGCTGAGGAAGAAACAATGGCAGACAGCGGGACGTCGACTCTGTACAAGTGTAAGTAATCTACAACTAAAACCATCTTAAAATGTTAAGATTCCGTGCAACACCAAGTAACGAGCTGAACCGCTAGAGTAAATATAAAGTCCGTTTTATGTGTTAATATAAATGAATGGTGGGACTTCTACAATGCCTTATAGTACATACAAGGTTGCGTGGGTACTACATACACGTGTACTGAAAGAGCCCACTGCTTCACCGGTCCAGCAGTGCGCACTGGGTTTAATCTAGTACGTACTGGCTAAGTAGGCAATCTCGGACGCAGCCCATGAGTGGTGTAAGTGTTTCCGTTGTATGAAGCAGCAAAGAAGTTGTAGCATGACCGGTTTCATTTAGTTAGTCTTACTTAACATTGCATGTCCTACGAGTTTTGCACATGTTCACATTGCGATGATGATGCTTACACAGTAGACTTAAAGCAGCCCTAATTATGATTGTGTGGTAATTACAAATTACAATGTGTTCTTAGATTAGATTAGATTAGATTAGATTAGATTAGATTAAACTTTATTGTTATTGTGCAGAGTACAGGTACAGAGCCAATGAAATGCAGTTAGCATCTAACCAGAAGTGCAAGTACAGTATTATTTACATAAAGAGCCGTAGTAATAAATATATACATATATAAGCATATCTATATACATATATATGATTGTATAAGAGCAGCATTTACAAATGAATGTTTGAACTGTAAGAGTAGTGCAAGTAGACAGTATGTACACAATGAAAGTAACATCTGAGGTAGAGATAATATGAGAACAGTATGTAAAGATGAGTGTACAGTATGTAAAGATGAGTGTACAGTATGTAAACATGAGTGTACAGTATGTAGGCTTGGTGATGAATAAAGTGCATTAACAGTGCAGAAGGTGCGAGGATGCAGTAGAGGGAGTGCAATGTAAGTTAAAGTGTCCGTGCAGCGTTCATGAGACACACAGCCTCATGAAAAAAACTGTTCTTGAGTCTGACTTTGAACCAATTTGTCCAAATGACTGAGTAATAATTTTGGCACCTTATGTATAGTTATGGATATGCAAGCAGTGTGAACCAAGTAGCTTGGTAAAAACCACGTTTGCTGGTACAGCTATACTAGCAGGTTTGCCTGGTCTTTCTCTGGATATACTTGAAAAGTCCGTATAATTGTGCCCAGGAAACACACCCCCTTGCATATAAAGGCTTACTGCATCCTTCAGATTGACATACACGCCCCATTTCGAGGCAGAAACTTGGAGGGCCTCTGCCGTGATGCTTATTAAAATGATGTAAACAGCAAAAAAGGCTAATAAACGAATGTGAACATGTCACACAAACCAATCCTCTCCTTGGATTAATGTGATGCTAGCGGAGCTAAATTACCCCACAGTCTCAGTCTTGGCCTCAAATGACCAAAGTGTGCAGCGAATTTGGACTGGATGGGATGCAGCTCAGAAGGGGTGTGCACCGTTTCATGCGATGCACAGCATGTAAAGAAATCGTTTGCAGTTTTTCAGCCTCATCTCCATCTGCCGGAGCTGTAGCATACAGTCGAGTTCCGCTAACAGTAAATTTGATGTGTTTCCCTGTACTTAGCAGAGAACAGAAAAACTGTTGGCATGAACAAGACTTGTAATAGAAGTCAGTGGAAAGCTGCTGAATTCAGTGAATGCCTCAATGGTTTCTATTATAAGACCTGCAGGTTTTCTGTTCTTGTATAAATACAGATAAGCTCATTGAAGTGATTGGCTCCGCTAGTGAAAGGTACAACAGAGATGCAGCAGATTCAGTTGAAAAACTTTTCTGAAGAAAAAAAAGATTTTTTATCTTTTATGTTGTTACAGTGGAGAGTTATTACCTCTGTTTTACAGAGTCATCCTCATCCATCACTCTTTTAAATGCCAGTCAAAACAACCACTAAAGATTCATTTATTTCAGGAGATATTTCTTAATACACACTCATCCTCAAAAGAATAGCTGCACCCAGAAGGAAGGGTGGGATAGCAGTGCTATTGGGAAGGAAGACAAAGGTTACCAGGAAGAATACATGATGATAAATATAGACTGATATGAGCAATATTTATTGAGCTACCATACAGAATTAGCATCTCTCAGTATGGCATCGGGTCACCGTATTTGTTAACGCGACATGCCAGACGTCTCGGAATGGAGCTGTAAAGGCTTCTAATGGTTTCTTTTGATAGTCACACAGATATCACAGTTTCTTAAGGTGGAGTGACACCAGGACCTCCTGGACGTGTGGCATATGACAACAAACTGTTCATCTTGGTGCTGACCATGATGCCTCCACACACAGATTCATTGTTTGTTACCACCAAGACAAAAGCGAGACTCGTCACTAAAGATGACCCTCTGCCATTCTGAGTCACTCCATCACAGTGGCACGACACTGTTGCAGTCTTTGGCAACATTGATGTGGTGTTAAGGGCATTCATCATAACTATCTGTGTGCATATAGTCCTGCATCGTGCAGCCGTCTGTCAAACAGGATGACTCAAAATGTCTGCAATTGTGGCTGGTGGGTTAGACAGGTACAGCGATAAGGCCCGTCCTTGCTAGCATCATGTGCAGCTGAACACGAAACTTGATTATTTGCATGTGATTTGAGTTGTATGGACTGGATGGTATGGACTGGACTGTCTCTGGATGTAGGCCATGTCAGTGTTAAGTCACTCTTGCATCAAAGAATTGTGCCGTTGGGCCAGATTTGGTGGATGCCTTCCCTGGCACCCATCTGAGGAGAGTTTCCTGTAGACTGGGATTTTAGCCACTGCTGGTAGACACATATCATTGCTGTCCAAAGGAAAACAAAGTGTCTACAAAATGATAACTTTACAGGAGAAAGCAAAAACCTCATTTAATTTTAATGGTAGTCAATGGAACCAGACGTCTTTCCAAGCAGTGTTGGGTCATTTCTGTTGGTCCATTCATCATGAAATTGGGAGGGCATCACTGCTTGCTGAATGTCCACAGTCGTGGCTGTTGGGTTAGTCAGGGACAGCGATAAGGCCCGTCCTTGCTAGCATCACACGCGCGGCTGAACATGAAACTTAATTATTTGCATGTCTCATGATGTCAGACTTGCCCACCAAGTCTCATTCCTGTCCGTTAATTAATTCTGGGTGCAACTAAGTCGATGAGTGTAGATACTACACACTATAGGTGTGTGAAAATAAGCAGTATCGAAACTGTTGGGATTAACTGGGATTAAACTTCCAAGGGTTAAACAGATTCCCCATAATACTCCCTTGCCTTTGAATTTCTCTCATTCTCTCTATCTCTCTGTCCTTCAGTTTCTGCTGCTCTCTCAGCCCCCTCCTAGTGACAGGTGTCCTCTTCAGTCAGTGTAGCTGGATAAGGATCAATAGTGAGTAGGTGAGTGATGAAGCCCCTCTGGGTGACAGACTGTAGACGCACCAGTGCTGCTTCTCTGCTCTGCTGGGGGACAAGTATGATGTACGGTTAAATTGTCAGGCCTGGTGTCAAGCCTGGTTCTCGGGGACGCGTGTGTACGTGTGTATGTGTGTGTATAGGCAGGACATTTAGGTAGAGGGCAAGTGTGTGATACGTATGTGAGCAGTCTACTGGCCCCAGGCTGGGGGGCTGCAATGACAGTTCATTCAGGTAGAGGACAGGAGGATGTTCAGGGCACCTGGCATAAGTGTATGTGTGTGTGCTATATGAGTGTGTATGTGTGCGTGTGTGCCTCATGACAGCTTGTTCAGGAGCTGGACAGGCATGCATGACAGTGATGGAGACTTTGCCAATGGCAGCTCCAGTAATGCTTTTCAGACCGAAAATCACTCTCCAGTCAGCACCGTGTACGTGTGCACTTCACTAAGTGTCTTTTCAATAACTCCACCCAATATTTTTCAGGGTTTATTATAATCTCACTGGATAAAAACTGAGTCACATGTGACTAAAATATACCTAATATCATGTACTACCTCCACAAGCATTAATAACAGCTGTGATTTCAGTTGGGATGGACAGGACCGGTTTCTGGATGTAGGCCATGTCAGTGTTAAGCCACTCTTACATTAAAGAATTGTGCCGTTGGGCCAGATTTGGTAGAAGCCTTCCCTGGCACCAATATGAGGAGAGTTTCCTGTAGACTGGGATTTTAGCCACTGCTGGTAGACCCATATTGTCACTGTCCAAAGGAAAACAAGTGTCTACAAAATGGCAACTTTACAGGAGAGAGCAAAAACCTCATTTAATTCTAATGGACGGCAATGGAACCAGACGTCTTTCTAAGCAGTTTTGGGTCATTTCTGTTGGTCCATTCATCATGAAATTCCCACACGATGTAAACAGCAGCTGCTGTGTTCAAATGATGCAGAAAAGTACAAATCAAAAAAAAAAAATTTTTGGACAGGGATGATATGCTTCCATACACCTACAAACTCAACTACTTCCTTCACACTATGGCCGTTGGCACGGCCAAATGCTGTCACTCGTATTTGCGAATCATTTTCACACAGCGAACAAGACATTCACTGCACTGTACCACTTCTTCTCAAACTATGAATCCCGTCGCACACCCTCCAGATATTTATAGCCTGATCATCCTTGTGGAAATGCCATCTGCAGAAGCCTGATGTTACTATGACTTTAAACACGCAAGGGAGCTCACTTTTTATTCAGGTCATTAAAAAAAAGGCCAATTTATACAGTGCAACCACATCATGACAAGTGGGCCAATAGATACCAGCCAAAATTAAAATCTTTATAGGGGTTGGACAATGAAACTGAAACACCTGGTTTTAAACCACAATCATTTATTAGTATGGTGTAGGGCCTCTTTTTGCGGCCAATACAGCGTCAGTTGGTCTTGGGAATGACATATACTGCGTCCTGCACAGTGGTCAGAGGGATTTTAAGCCATTCTTCTTGCAGGATAGTGGCCAGGTCACTACGTGATGCTGGTGGAGGTTCGTCCTTCTTGGTGGTATGCTGACATTACCCTGGATACCGTGGCTCTTGATACATCACAAAGACTTGCTGTCTTGGTCACAGATGCGCCAGCAAGACGCGCACCAACAGTTTGTCCTCTTTTGAACTCTGGTATGTCCCATAATGTTGTGTGCATTGCAGTATGTTGAGCAGAACTGTGCTCTTACCTGCTAACTGAACCTCCACACTCTGCTCTTACTGGTGCAATGTGCAATTAATGAAGATTGGCCACTAGGCTGGTCCAATTTAGCCATGAGACCTCCCACACTAAAATGACAGGTGTTTCAGTTTCATTGTCCAACCCCTGTATGTACTGTGTATTAAATTTATCATTTCATGTGACCTTTGCACAAAACTGGATTGACGTGACTGAATCATAAGTTGCTTTGAATAAGAGAACCTGACAAAGTTCATACATGTAAACCATATAGGACAGGACGTACTGGACATAATCATATTTACCAACTGACAACAATTATATCAATAAAGCATATATCTTCCTAAGTATATTGGAGTCAGCTGATATGAACTTATGTAATATGTAATAGAACAGTAATTTTCCAATTATATACTTGTTGTCAACAATATATAGTTGCACCCAGAAAGCATTGTGGGATTGCAGTGCTATTGGGAAGGATGATAAAGGTTGGCAGGAACAATAAATGATAATAAATGTAGACTGATATGGGTAATATTTATTGAGCTACACATACAGAAGTAGTGTCCCTCAGTGGAAAGTCAGGGCACCATGTTTGCTTTGACACCAGACTTTCTGAATGCGTGATGTATGACCACAGTCTGTTAATCCTGGCACTGACAACAATGCCTCCACACACAGATTTGTTAGTCATCCTCACCAAGACAATAGCGAGGCATTCTGAGTCACTCTATGACCATGACAGTGTGGCACGACACCATAGCAGTCATTGGCGACACTGACATGGTATTAAGGGCAGTCGTTTAATGGCCTGCGTGAATGTAGTCCTCCATGGTGCAGCCGTCTGCCAATGGTGCTGGCACTAACAGGATGACTCATGGAGGGCATCACTGCTTGCTGAATGTCCACAATCGTGGCTGTTGGGTCAGACAGGTACATTGATAAGGCCTGTCCTCTCTTATATCACATGTGGGGCTGAGAATGAAACTTGAATCATTTGCATGTCTCACAATTTCAAACCTACCCACCCAGTTCTATTCCTGTCGGTTGATTCCTTCTGGGTGCAGCTGTTTGTGCAGCTATTTGTTTGATGGTGAGTGTATAAAGACAACTTCTTTTTTGTACTCTGGAATTTAGAAATGTGAACGCGACCTTGACTTTGAGCAGCAAAAAAAAAAAGAAAGGGGAGAACAGAAGCAGACAAAACTGAATACAGAGAAATAAAGAACAACAAGAAACACAGCCAGAACTGATTGGAACATCAAACAGAGGGCTAGAAGTGAAGACTGCTTAACCAGGACCAGGTCAGAAAATATTAAATCTCCTTGTTGAGCGTCCATGCACACACACACATACACGAACACACCTCATCACACACCATCTGTCCTCCAAAAGCACGGCAATCAAATCCATCAGGGTCTCTCAGGTCGATATCCACAGGGCGGCCGTGCCCACGTGCCGGAGCCATCTGACCAATACACTTGCCCACTCTCCTACAAATGCCCAACCCTTCTGCAAAAAAGCTGGCTTCCCAGCGCCTGGATTCTCCTCTCACTAAGCAGTGCCAGAGGCTGGACGCAGCCTTATCTGCTGGCCTTCTTGCTTGCCGGAATGCCTGTGTGTTTGAAAACCGCATGATGCTAGTCAAGAACGCATTAAGGGTTCTACTGGGTCTGATGCTGACGGCAAGGTCAAGACTGCTTGCTGCTCATGAGACGTTAAAGACAGCAAAGTGAGTCCAAGGACAGCTAAGGAAGCAGACTGAGCCCTTGTATACGTGTATGTGGTACTGCGATACATTTATAAAGTAATGTTGCAAGTGTTTTGTTGGGGCTACAAACAAACAAGACAAAATGAAATTGAATGAAATGATGAATTATGACTAAATGAATTATGAAAATTATACTTAGAAGACAAATCATTATATAATAGACACTATGATGACATCTCATCCCCTCTATAGCTAAATAGCAAGGAAAGTACAGGGTGCATCAAAGCACTCGGCATGTCATCCCACATAATGCTGTACATCCTTGTAATACAGGAAGTACAAACTAAAGCCCTGTGTTGATCGATACAGTCTTTTATAGCCGGTCAAAGTTTCACTTTGTTATTTACGGCTTCCCATAACAGCAGCATGTATAAATAGTGGGTTAAGTGGGGGATAATGATTGTTTAGTGGAGCTGGATCATCATGGCCACCCAAACCACCACCCACCATCCCAGCATTACACAAAAGCACCGTGAGATGCACATCAGCTTCACTGTTATAGAGGTTGGGAACCCGTGAGCTACATAATGAATTACATTTACATTCAGCTTGCATTCTGTACTGGCAGGTTTGAGTTTTTGATTTGTTTTGGTGATTAAAAATGAAAAACAATTGTACAGGCCATATGAACATAACTAAAACACTTTATATCTGAAAAAAAAACAAATGTGGCATCGACTGAAAGATTAGGGTTTACATTTAATGGCTTTCTTTGGCTGTTTCAGAGAGTTAGATGTGGGAAATGATTAAACAGAGTGTAACAAGACATGTTTCATGCTGTTTATGCCATAGCAAGCTGGAAGCCCAGTAGAAAAGTGTGCTTAGACTGCATTACTGAATTCCTGCATTAATGATCAGATATCTAGCATTGACGGTATAACATCATATTAGAAAATTAGAGATGCACCGATACCACTTTTTCCCAATACCTGATGTTTAGGTATAGACCTATACAGAGTACCGATACAGATACTAACTCAACTTACCTAACTAATCTAACTAAGTCCTGACATTTAATATTACCCACCTGTAACTGAAATGTACCTAACAGATGTGATTCCTTTTGGCACAGACTGGACGAGTTTGTGAATGTAGACAACATCAATATTCAGCCACTGTTGCATCCAAGATTTCTGCAGTTTAGATATTGTGGATTACTGTACACTTCCATGCACCTGCAAATTCAGCTACTCCCTTCCCACTGCTGCCTTTGGTACACCCAAATTCATGCCAATCCATTATACCAGTCATTAACGTCTGCTTTTCCACACACTGAGTGAGACATTCACTGCACTGTACCACTTCTTCTCAATCTATGAATCCTGTCACTCACACCCTGCAGATATTTAGTAGGGCGAAGTGTTAGTGCTACACAGCTGTTCAAACAGTGATTTTTCAGGAGCACACTCAAAACGTATTATGAGAATATTCCCAGAATGCAGCGCAAATCATCGGCAAGATGGCTGCACAAGCGACCAAAGAGACCCATAAATATAAATATTTACTCTGTTAAAAAGCCACAGCACTGTAAGATAACCATTCTAATAGCGTTCTATGGTTATTTTCTTCAAAATACATGTACAAATAACTATTACTTTGCTAATGTCTCCAAGCAACATTTCCCATTTCACCTTAAATGGTGCAACAGGGAGATTTGTTCTTCCTCATATCGACAAATAATTCGTGGTGGTGATAATAAATAATTGTCCTCCCCCTCTTTCAAGGCATATGATGCCCTAAATATATTAAAGCAGCGAGGAGCTAACTTTACCCTCCTCTGCTATCACTGCAGACTAGCAGGGTCGCCTACAGAGCACCAGTAGTAGACTGTTAATGAAGTAATGTAGTTTTTGTTTGTGCTCTTTTCTATTCGAAAACTCATTAGATTGATTGATGTGGCAAACTGAGGTTGAATGAATGGGCGCAAACGCCTGTGCTTTTCGTCTGTTTACATACAAGCCGTTGGTGGTGGATGGTGGTGGAAGCACTCCTCTGGCTTGTTCATTCAAAAACTCCCTTAAGTCTCCAACAGGGTTGAAATTTGGTGTGACAGGATGTGATTTACTTATCTTTACTTATCTTTTCACACTCATTAAACCGTTCACTGAACCCTCATGTCCTGCTAATGGAACATCAGAATAGAAACCTTTTAAGATAATAAAACATAATAAGGGAACATCATATAAGAGTGCCTGGACCCCTTCCCAATAGCATCACACATACGGGCTTGTCTCATTGGTGTATACCATACATGCACTCTCATCTCTGTATGACTGTTTCCCCCACTTAACTCTTGAAAGTGCATTCATCTTTGTAATAAAGACTTTACATGCTGCAGGCTTGTTACAATATACCTCTCAATGCAGCTGTGGATGGACTGGTCTTCTTGTGTCTATTTAGCCCTGCCTTAACCTTCTCAGTCACCCAAATAGGTGGTCTGTTGTTTTTCCATATATGTTGCACTAATGCATTAACATCACGTCCACTAATGATTTTACTCAGCAATCTAAAGACTAGTGTTGGTTTAGTCACTGTTCCTACTGAAACACTACCCAGCCCAATAATGAACCTGCTTTCAAAGTCACTTAAATCCTTTCCTCTTGCCATCTTGTAGACTGGGTAGACTGGGCATGCCCAGTAAGCAGCATGATACAAAAGAGCATGGTGAGATGCTGATTGTTTAATTGAATCAGGCGTACACCTGTCTGGAAGCATCTGCCCACAATCTGTCTGGCTAACACAATGATTTCGACGACTGTACCTCCAGCTATGGGCACACCAATTGACCATAATTTGGTGTTGTGATTTGTTGACAGAGGCAGGAAGAGAGTGTGATGTTATATCAAACATTTATCGTAAGAGTTAAGTACGATTCTCTATTAGATCAAGCAACACATTTCAATCTTGAATCGGAATAAGCCAGAATTAGATTTTCCAGTTTAGCTCCTTTTTTTTAAGGCTCTGTTTGGCCTGAGGTCCTATCATGATCACAAGTCTAGCAGAGAGAAAATGCCCATCACTCAGACATCTGCTTCTTAAGTAACCCTTTAGAAGTCCACGATCACAGGAGCTGAGAGTGGACTCGCTTTTTGCGGCCAGTGCTCATCTCTCACTCGGCTAGCCAAGGTGAACCGAACGGAATGGACCTCTGTCTGAGTGGATGTGGATGATCTATGCATCTCAGCCATCTTTATAGTACGCCAGAGGGAAACCTTAGAGCTACATTCAATCTATATTACCTTTATTGTGAAATATAATACACAAATCCTTCAGTGATTCTAGTCTAAAGTAGGTTCTATATGTGACTAGCTGTGAGCAAGACCGATTAAGTTAATTATATCAGCTGATTTAAAACAGACTTCAAATAATCCTATTCATTTAGCAGGACCTTGGTGTTAATGTTAACTTACAGGGGTAGTTAAAGCAGCCTGTTAGTAGCTACATGGTGGCATAACATTATTGTGCTACATTATATATACAGGTTTCCATGACACTTCATACATATTACATGTCTACATGATGGTTCTACAACATCATGCATACATCAAGTTAACATGATGTTACGCCTGCATTATAAATATATACACTACAAGTCTACATAATGATGCTAACACATCATGCATCATACTACAAGTCTACATAATGGTACATCATATACATATATTCTACAAGCCTATGCGATGATAATTACAGGTGTCATGGAATGGCACTGTATTTATATTGGTAAAGTGGCATTCAGTGACACTTTTTATAAAGGAACAGAACTGTCAATGGGCATGATTGATGTTTGATGAGTCACCACTGTTTGGTGGTTGAAGTAGATCATCTCAAGCTGAAAGTTACACAGTGAGTAACAACTTTAGTTTACTTTGTGTTGTGGTCAAGATCGAAAGTAATTAGCTAGTACATTCAGCGTCTACAGGGGTTGGACAATGAAACTGAAACACCTGTCATTTTAGTGTGGGAGGTCTCATGGCTAAATTGGACCAGCCTGGTGGCCAATCTTCATTAATTGCACATTGCACATTGACTTGTATATGTCATCCCTAAGACCAACTGACGCTGTATTGGCCGCAAAAGGAGGCCCTACACCATACTAATAAATGATTGTGGTCTAAAACCAGGTGTTTCAGTTTCATTGTCCAACCCCTGTATATCGACATATTGATTTTGGGTGATCAGTGTAAAATCTGTGGTTGATGTGGTTGAGGTTAACATCACTACCCACCAGAGAGCTACCACTCCATGTGAGAGACGGAGGTTTGAATCCCAGTCTAGGTAGCATATGCTGAGTTACACCAATTAAAGTCCTAATGCCTAAATATAAATGTGAGTGTCACTGTAAACCAGCCAATCAGAGCAGAGCTCATGAAACTAAAACATAGAGTGTAAATCGGCCAAAATCACATACCTAAAATGCTAAATAAATATATTCTAACATTTAATAGGCCAAGGAATGGGAGTTGATTCCCTCATTTGCAGTAGTGGGAAATCAACAGCTAGATATTGATATTGACCTTTGGGCTTTTTTAAACTGATCTTCCAGTGGATTGCTCTATTACTATTCCGAACACCCTTCCATGGAAAAGCTAGTAAGCTTTTTTTTGTCATTGGGTGAACAAACATGGGACAACAAAGCACAAAGAAAGCTTACAGTCTGGGAGCTTTGTAATGTGACAGTTTGGTACGGACTCATTTAATATCAGCTTGGACCTTGATAGAGTTCCTAAGCTGAGTTTAGAAAGTGCTGGCTGCTTTGGCATAGGGCTCCTTGCTGTGCCTTTGAGACTGTTTATTCAATCCGAGGAGGAGAGCAGAGCAGAAAACATTAAGGACGGATCGATACTAAGCAAATACATAACCATGTCAAAACACAAGCTAATCCTCTTTTGTCAACAGGAACCGCAGTCGTTTCTGGACCCGCCTGGACCTTCCAGCATTTCAGCACTTTGCAAATGAAACAAACAAGACCTAAGACAATCACTCAAAGCCAGTTCTAATGAAGAAGAATAGACACAAAACCATCTAGACAATGTCACAATGCAGCCCTCAAGGCAACTTAACTCTTAGAAGCTGAATGATTACTCTTGCATCATAATACTTTAGAAATGTTCCAAAAGTCTGAAACTCCTGATGAAAAGTCTGAGACCCCTGGTGAAAAGTCTGAGAACCCTGGTGAATAGTTTGAAACCTCTGATTAAAAGTCTGAGACCCCTGGTGAAAAGTCTGAGACCCCTGGTGAAATGTCTGAGACCCCTGGTGAAAAGTCTGAGAACCCTGGTGAAAAGTCTGAGACCCCTGACGAAAAGTCTGAGACCCCTGATAAAAAGTCTGAGACCCCTGGTGAAAAAGCTGAAACTCCTGGTGAAAAGTCTGAGACCCCTGGTGAAAAGTCTGAGAACTCTGGTGAAAAGCCTGAAACCCCTGGTGAAAAGTCTGAGACCCATGGTGAAAAATCTGAGACCCCTGAAAAAAAGGCTGAGACCCCTGGTGAAAAGTCTGAAACCTCTGATTAAAAGTCTGAGACCCCTGGTGAAAAGTCTGAGACCCCTGATGAAAAGTCTGAGACCCCTGATGAAAAGTCTGAGACCGCTGATGAAAAGTCTGAGACCCCTGGTGAAAAGTCTGAGACCCCTGATGAAAAGTCTGAGACCGCTGATGAAAAGTCTGAAACTCCTGATGAAAAGTCTGAGACCCCTGGTGAAAAGTCTGAGACCGCTGATGAAAAGTCTGAGACCCCTGATGAAACGTCTGAGACCCCTGATGAAAAGTCTGAGACCCTTGGTGAAAAGTCTGAAACCTCTGATGAAAAGTCTGAGACCCCTGATGAAAAGTCTGAAACCCCTAATGAAAAGTCTGAGACCCCTGATGAAAAGTCTGAGACCCCTGGTGAAAAGTCTGAAACCCCTGATAAGGTCTGAGACCCCTGGTGCTTCTCTTTTGCATTCTTTCATAATTTAATACATTTGTCAGTTAAACTATGTCAGAAGCAAATTTTGAAATATATGTACATAGTCTGTCAACAAGAACACTGATACTTTCTTAATTTTTTAGGCCAAAATCTAGAGAAATGGCTTTTGGTCCCCATATACTTTTTTTCTGTGGTCAGAACAAGGATGTTTTGAAAAGTTCTCTATTTTTCCAGCACAATTTTGCTACATCTGTGAACAATTTATCAAGACACTAAAAAAAAAACTTCATGAAACCATCTGCTAAAATGTGCAAGGCATACAAAGCATACTTCAGCATGTCAGCCTGGGATCAAGACAAACCATGGGCACCTCATGTATAAGCGCTGCAATCTAAATCTTAAAAGGAAAAAGACATTTTAAGGGTAGATGGCATGAAAAAAATCTTATTTTGTGAAGTTCTGATCATTCATTCAAGTTTAAAAGTGCTGTTATCACAATGTTCGATGTTCAAGCAAAATATATTACACACACACATATATATATATATATATATATATATATATATATATATATATATATATATATATATATATATATATATTTTTTTTTTTTTTTTTTTTTTTTTAATGTATATTTTATGTTTATATATTTTTTTATATTTTATATTATTAAATTAATAAAATACATTACTTTCCTTGTCCTGGTCGCTGAAGGTTTGTGGTGAATGTAGCTGTTTTTGTTCAATTGGACTATAACACATAGAAGCCGGGAATAAAAATGTACCTATAAGTAGTATAATTTTATATTTAAATTCTTCCTCTGGAAACTTGCATGCTTTCTTGGTCCAGTCCCTGTCAAACCTCTTTGCCAAGTCTCACTTGTTGTATGCATATCCGGATGATAATTTGACAAGACAAAGGTGTTCTCTTGCACTACACAGGAAGAATGTGGCAACATGGCTTGAGTGTGGAGACTTCTGTATCTTCCGTCCCCCTCTGATTCAGCTCTAGCAAGAAAACTGATGAGGAAAGTATTGTAACTTCTTTTTTAATGCCCCACTGGCTAACAGCTCTGCTGCTTCTCAGGCAATATACCAACAGTATCACCTCAGTTATAAGTGAAGATAGATATCCAGCCTTAGTGTTATAGAGATACTGTTATAGGTTTTATTTATACAGGACTAAATGAAGTATGAGACAGTTATGAAGTAGAAAAACTAATATGAAGAAGTACAGTTACTTTAGTTAATCTATGAAAAGCCAAAAATGAATTCAAATTGTATATACCATATGGAACTGCATCACATTCTTTTGCACTGTATCACACTGGCTCTTGTTGTGTTAAAGCATGTCGTTGTCACACTTCCGAGTTTTCCTGACTCAACTGATCTCCCAAACTCCACTTCCCAGAGTTATCCCAGAGTCATCACCCAATGATTTCACACTCACATGTCTCCAGTCAACCAACCACTCACCGTCGGGCTCGCTCGGCTACTGATTTGTTCCACGTGCTGCTCATTTCACAATCAGTTTATAGAGCCTACTCCACACAACACACTCGTTGCTAAGTTTTACTGACCCTGTCAGTGCTACTAGACATTTTCTTTTTCAACTACCGCTTTTGCCTTATCCCTTGTTCTGGTTACTCGTTTGCTCTTCTCTCTGGCTTTCGACCCCCTTCAGTTCTCCTGACTCAGTTCTTTGTCTACTCCTACATTTTGGGTGCCTGATTCTCCTGGTCCTGACCTTTTGCCTGCCTCTCGACTCTGATCTCGCTTTCTCCCTCTGTTAAGTTAGGTCGTGTATTGGTGATGTGTTTAAGTAAAGCTCATCTGAGTTTTACCTCTGAGCACGTTGAGCCAGGTTCTTTATTCCTGACCGTCCTGTTAAATCACACTGTATGACAGTAGGTGTGAACTGTATCGTATCGCTTTAGTTTATGCTACATATGTATTTCTAGTGTATCAGATTATCAGCAATGCGTCAAGATGTGTATCTGTTTGGCCTCAGTGAATATAAAACATATATAGCATGAATCTCCATAAAAATCCCATCAGCCCACCTCAGGGTCATCTTAATACGTCCTAAAAAAGGAAAACACAATACCAAAAAAAAAAAATTACAACACGACACAAATTCCTTACAATGGTAAATTTGTCATTTACCTTCATTCTTATTTATTTATTCCTTATTTTCTGTGGTTTATTGTGAGTTTTAAATAAAAAAATCACAAACTTTGAAGGTGGCCTAAGAAATTAATACTTCATTATATTAAATCATAATAAAATATCTCATCTGTATACTATGTTCTATATAAGTCCATCCAGACTTTGTCATTATCCTTCGTTAATCAAACTCATATTGTTCTTTTTATTGTTCTATTGTGTTTGAACACAGTCAGCATTACATTATGCCAGTTCTTTGTGGATGTCTGTGCTAATTAAACGTTTCCACATTGACACAGTATGTGCTGCCATGTTTGATTGTGTATATATAATTTATTTCATTTCCAGTTAAAAAAAAATCTGTCATTATGTACTGGTTAATCATTCCTGGAACAGAAAATATAGTTTTGGGGCATAAAAATAAATAATAAATTTTCATTTTAATTAAATGTAATAAAATTTAATAGTTTTATGAGTATTTATTCATTCATTGTGTCAAATATTTGCCTTTTTACAGCTTCTGTTATTTTCAGTAGACTTACTCATCTTCAAAGTTTTAGAATTTGGTTGCCTGTTCTGTACACAAACCATCTCAAAGAATTTTAGTGATTTTAAGGTTTGGCTTGCACATTTTCAGACACATTAAATGAGTTGTATTCTCACAGTTTAAGGATAGAAAGAAACACCCGTGGGTGTTTTCAGACCTACAGCAATAACAGAGCTTGATTTACTCCACTTTAAGCCTTATGGGGATAGTTTTATGGTGATTCTGTTTTTATTTTTTCTTTGACTTTTCCATTCCTTATGGAAGTAGGTTATTTATAACTTGTATTTATCAGCCATTTTAACTGAAGATGAAAATAATTTGAGGGTGGCCTCTGACAGCACTGTATGTGTATATCTTGCTCCAGTTCATGACAATGGCAATGCTTAATACAATGTTTATACTAGCTGCATAAGCACATCTCTCATAACTCCCACTGCAAAGCATTGCTAATACACACTGAAGCCTAATGTCACTATTCTGGCCATCGACCAATGTAACTGTGTTCTCTGGAAGGATGGAGCTTCATCAAATACCTTTGGGAGGAGTTGCAATGGACCTGGAAAAAGGTGATCCAGACCTAACAATCCAACGATAGTACTTCACCTCACTAATGCTCTTATGGCTGAATGCAATCAAGTCATCACAGCAATGTTCCAACATCAAGTGTACAGAAAAGAGTAGAGGCTGTAGCTGTAGCAAAGCAGGAACAAGCCAAGTGTTAATACTCAATTTCAGGAAAAAACGTTGATTAAGCAAATGTCCACAAACTTTTGGACAGTCGGCATGAATGAAAACATTCCATTGATTCTTTTACATCAGCACTGATGATGGTTTACGGAGGGCTCCTTGAATAAACGCATGTCATGAGGCATTTATTAAGAAGCATCATCTCATGGTAAAGTCCCGTCTAGCCATGCCAAAGACGCAAATTCCGATTGGAAGCAAACGATAAGGAGATAAAATCGCTGGCGTATGCATATTCATTTTGCATTCCGTCTTGTTAATTAAGCGCATTACAAACAGCCCCTATTCTCCTGCGCGCTTTGTGGCAGGGCGATGATCAAAGCTTTCGTCGCTGTGTCGGCTGGACGCTTTTTCTGTCTCGCTGGGTGGCTATAGCCTCTAGTCCCTGGGTGGCATTACTCTTTAATCAGCTTTGCTCTCAGGGAAGAGCCCCAACCCTCAAGGAATCATGCAAATCAACTTGTGCTATTTTTTCCTCTGCACTGCCTTAGCAAAACCCCTTTATCTGTCACATCGCAAAGGCCATTGAGACTCCGGAAGGCAGTATATTTTTTATTTATTTATATATGTGTGTGTGTGTGTGTGTGTGTGTGTGTGCTTATTTTTGAAAAGCATTTAGAATTAAATATGTGCTCCTGTAATATATTTTATATACTGTATCAAAAGAACTGTCAGAAATCTACAGGAAGAGAAATGAAACCCAGGAACAATAATATCTTGGTTGGAGAAAACAATTTAAATGAATGCCGTATATGTGCCCTGATGTTGTGAGATTCTATATTATTATAATGTTATGAGTATTATAATATTATGCAGTCTGTTTATAGATTTGTATTCATGTAATTTTAACAAGAGAAATAATGTTTACCTCCTTTAAGCATCGCTTCCTAAAAGACTGTTACCTGCCCCTTTTACATCACAATTCACTCTACTGCAGTGTCCTGCTACTGTCTCGTTTGCCTGTGGATGTGCGGGACGCGTGGCCATCCAGAGTGGCCATGCACAGAACCTGATGAGAGACAATAATCTCTACGTAAGACGTTATTATAGACTTTATTAGTTATTTGTGGCATTCCGTTTACGTGAATAGAGTATCTACTGTCCAGTAGAGGTTTGAGTATTGTCAGAAGTGGCCTGCCTGGTATCCTGGCTGCTCTGTTTGTGCTGCTGTCGGTTCCCTCTCCTGCTGCTGTGTTCAGTAAAAGAGCATGTCTTATTAGCACTATCAAAAGTGCTTTGTTTCCAGCATCTAACCACACTACTTTATTATACTCATCATCAAAACAATAGATTCACTAGTTCTTATGGCTGTGTCTGAGCTGCAGACTTGGTGACCCCTGGTTCCCTTCACTATGACTGTAAAGACATCTTTGTTTCTCTAGTTATCTACTATGAACAATTTCATATCAAACTAGTATGAATGACTTCTATTTTGAAGATTTAAAAACAAATGTTTTGATAATTGCTTAATTTTCTAAAACACATATTTTAATATTCCTACATAACATTGCTGGAATATAATAGAATATAGCCGAAATATTAGACATCTTGGCCATATTTAAGACTACATGTACTATACATATTTGTAGGGCACTGATAGACGATATTCCCTTTTCTTCATAAATCACAGGCCTAAACCTGGGATACACAGAGATAGGAGCTGATGGAAAGCATACGTTACATATGTATATACATGGCTTAGTTATTGTATCATAAAATGAAAATACAATGCTGTGGGTTTATATAATGGGTTTACTATGGGAAGCCATGAGATAGGCCTCAAGTCTGGTAAGTGACACTGAAGAAAGCTACATAAGCGAGCCATTACATAATTCAGCCACAGAGCCGGAGAACAATGACATAGAAGGTTTTGACTGCTTCTCTTTGTTCAGCTTGACTTGCCACTGTTCCTCCACATTCCTCCGTTAGTGCAACTCGATGCTTTCTCGGTTGGCTTCTGTGTGCAGGATTTGAAACGGATGGACGCCTCTGACGTGGCTGGTTCCTCAGGCTGATACCTGTTTCAGCAAGCAGTCTGGTGTTTCTATCCAAAACGCTCACTCTCAAAGACCCGCTGAGTGTTCCTGGCCCACAAACTCAACCCGCCGGACGGCTTTGCACCAAGCTATGGCAAACTGAGCAGGTAGGTCACTCCAACTGCCCAGCCAAGAACAAGGTCTTAAGGATCCTGAAGTTGGAGGTTTTGTCTGTCATCATTAAACTGACATATTACTTGGTTGAATTCTTTCAGGTCTGTCACATGAATAATGAATATTAATTAGGTAACATTATTAGTTTTACGGGCTTATTGTTTTCTATTGGAATATTGGGTGGTTAGGCTTCACTACAATGCATTTCATCAATTCAGTAAAATCATTTTAAATCATGTGATTTAACACGTGGATTCACATGGACTGGAACATGAACAACGCAATATCCATAGACTACAGCTTCCTGTTTACATCAGACTGTGTGTTCAAACCAATGACGGTATAGAACAGTGTTTCCCAACCCGGTCTTTAGGGCTCCAGACGCTGTTGCTCCAGCCTAACTCACAAAAACAAAAGGATGAAGGAAAAATGTGGACCCTCTGGTGGGCCCTGGGCACCGGTCTGGAAAACACTGGTGTAGAATTTATGAACGCATCTCTCTTGGTCAAATACAGCTTTTAAATGGTGCTACCTTCAGCATCTTTAGCAGACTGCAGTGGACTGTGCTCACCAACAGGTTAATCAACAAGCAGGAAATGAACTAAATCAAAAGTTAAATGGAAAAATGGAGAATTCACAAGTGGTAAGAACAAGACCATGCAGATTTTGTCATAGCAACACAAGCCATTTTAGCAGCTGGGCTGCCACCCACACGCCTATGGGTGGTTTGAAGTGTCAAATTATAAGACAATGTAGTAATGGTTTCAAATAAGAAGGATAACTTAAATCCTAAATAATACAGCACTAATAGTGTTTATTTCACGGGATGGTCTTCTGCATTTTTAGATGATCAAGAGACCAAGAGGTGTTATTACAGCAGTTAGCATGTCGGATACTCATATATTCACATTATATTATACAATCCATTCTCTTCTGATCATTGTTGTCCTTAAACTCCTAACAACTAATAACTAACTAAAATTCGGCCCTCTGAGTCGCATGCATGTCCACATTGGTCATACTAACCTGGATTAGCATGTGTAACTATAACTTTATGTGCGCAATCACATTTTCTATTAATACATTTAAAAACACTGTGCTGCCCTTATTGTTGGATGCACTGGAACCCACATAAGCAACAACCGATATATCACTTGGCCAATAATAGAAGCCAGTTTTGGGCGGCCTTTAAATCTAAGTTTTAATCCAGTGTATTATTTCCAGTAGTTTTCTTTTAAGCTCAGGGCTAAATAATGAATTCAAGGTCCAGACGGTACTGCTAGTGAGAAAATGCTTTCTAATTTAATGGCAGGTAGCCAATGAAAGGAAGAGTAAATGCAACAATGGCTGAGGCTCTTGGCAAGCAACTAAAACGCTCAAACAAAACACAAAGAAACGAAAGACAAAGAGAAACAAGAGTTGGTGTAGGTTTTCACTACTAGAGATGCTGTTGGTAGGTAAAGGGATAAAGTTTCTAGATCCATAAACTGCTATGAATCCCCTATGTGCATTCCCTTATCTCTTACAATAGGAGTGGAAACCACAACTTTCTATTGATATGTTGTCCCTTATTTAAAAGGAGTTTGAACTTGATACTTCTGATAAATAGCTCATTTGAAGGATTAACAGAAGATGTTAATAGGTCTGGGTAGACGCCCAATGCTACAGTACTTTCAGTTGTTTATATGATCTTAAAGAATGTGACAGCTGATCTATCACCCTGTTAACTGTGATGTCTGTGACATTAACATATGGCAAATACTGACTGCCCCACCACCGTTATATGTTTACCTAACATTAGTCAACCATAAAAAATTATTATTATTTCCTATTATTATTTTTTCTGTATTATTTCCACTTCACTGATGCATTGCATCACGCTAGTTAGTCAATAAAAGTATTATCAATGTATGTGTGCTATTTACAACACAGCTTCAATAGGGAATGTCAACTTTAACCCAGACGATTTACCCAGTGGTGAACCTGTACGTATCCCCACCACTTGTCAAAACATACCTGAAACATCTCAGTTAAGTGATACAAGTGCCTCGAATTTTGGAGCTGCGCTACAGCTTTGATCTGATGTCTGCAAAGTAAACAGCCAGGAGCGGCGTGTATTTAGCAAAAGAAAAATAAGACTCAGATCAGCAGTAAGCGTACAGAATCGTCTCACTCTACAGCTCATAATGGCTTCGATTGTGTTTCATGGCATGGGGGAAAAAAGAGCCAGTGGATGCTGAGCGAACATCATCGCACCTAAAGTTCAAGTTCTCCGCATTGCAAACGAAGTCAAAGTCAATCTTGTGGAAGATGAGGCAGCATATATTCTGCATATGTATCAACTTTCGGAACACAGACTCATACAGACTGCCCTAATCGGATTCGAGCCCATATAATTAAAACCGTCTTCAGCGGGGATCATCCAGTAATTAGTGTCAAGCTATTAACTTTTCTTTTATATGTCTGTTAACAGCATATTTAAAACACGTTTTCATGAATTTTAATCAGAGCGCCATATCAAAACAGCCTAATTTGAAATGAAGGGGGGGAGGAAAAAAGGGGAGAAAAAAAAGGACGAGGGAGCAAAATGTCAATTACCAAAGCCCAAAATATAATTACTCTGCTAAGCATGATGATGTCACACAAAAGGACTGGCGCGTGTCATCGTCTCTAATTGAAGAACGCAAAAGGGAAGTGTGAGTTTTGACCCTGGAACCTTTCGCTGATCTGAATATTCAAGCATGCTGAGCAAGCGAAGCCAAATCACATAAACCGGCCTCTCCATATAACATAATGCACCATGGAGCCGCTTAATGACTACATAGAAAGCATTTACATATATTAAGATGCCATGTCTTTAATAGCTTTTATCTCCTGGGCTCATCACCTAAACAGGTCATTAAAGAGGAATCCTAATGCACAAGTTCTGCAGTTCGCTCGTTTAGATGTAAACAAAGACTGATGTAAAATTACAGACTGTAGTCCAGCTGTTTCTCTGCAGACAGTTTTACTCCACTTTTACCCTGTTCCTCAGGGGTTAGGACCCCCATGGGACCACCACAGAGCAGGTATTATTTGGATGATAAATTATTCTCAGCACTGGCGTGACACTGACATGCTGTCCACTCTGTTGGTCACTCCAAATGGCTGGTCCATCTTGTAGAGGTAAAGCCAGAGACGATAGCTCATTTGTTCATGTACAGTTTGAGTTGGTAAGTTGGTAATCGAGGAGTATCTAATAAGGTGGACAGTGAGTGGACACAGTGTTTCAAAACTCCAGCAGCAATGCTGTGTCTGATCCACTCACACCAGCACAACACACACTAACACACTACCATGTCAGTGTCCCTGCAGTGCTGATAGTGGTCCACCATCCACATGATACCTGTATGCATTGTGGTGATCGGGTATTTACCATCACCACCAATGTACCATCAATATATATGAACTCCTCAAGAGTTTTGGGTGGTGTAATTCCCCTTTTAAAGGCCTACACTTATAATAACCTACACTTTCTATTTCTTATGATGTAAGATTATGGACCAGAAAATGGTGAGAATCCATTTTACACGCCAATGTTCCTCTTATTCCCCCAGAATTTAATGTCTGTTATGCAAATAAGCTCTGTTCTAACTGGATGCATTGAACTGCATCACCCTCCAAAAGCAGTCCAGGCTGAAACATTCCTTATAACCTGAATGTAGAGTGTCACACTTCTTCCACCTCCGATGATCCAAACTACATTTCCCATAAACCATCTCTGCAAGAAGTCATCACCACATGTCCACAACCAGACAGTCATGAACTACCTTCCTGGTTCTCATGTCCTGAATACTAATGCATCTCACCTGTTTGTCCTTACTCTGCATGTATACATACCTGTTTGCCCCAGGTTGTTCTTGGTGAGGTTGTCTTACTGAGTGGTCATCTGCTGTTTCTGTTCACCTTCTGCTTACTGTCCCTGTTTGTTTTTGTCTATTGAGTTCTCCCTTAACTTGGCGGCCTTTTGCTCTTGTTGAGTTTTCAACTCTGGCTTGTCTTTTGGTTTTTGGCTCCGGCTATTTGGTATGTTTGCTTTGGTTCTGCTACAATGCTTGCTTTCTTCTTGTAAAACTCACCTTCCTTTAGCTCTGTTAGCATCAAGGTTAGTCTGTCCATCAAGGTTAGTGGTTGGTGTAGCTCAGCTGATAACACCATAACCCACTAGGGAGTCATCACTACATGTGGGAGACTGGGGTTCGAATCCCAGTCTGGATGACTATGCTGTGCTACACCAATAATGGTCCTTGGGCAAGACTCCTAACACTACACTGGCCTATCTGTAATATGAATAAACTTGTAAGTCGCTCTGGATAAGAGCGTCAGCTAAATACCGTAAATGTAAATAATGTAAATGTCCAACATTACACAGAGCTGGGCAATCATTCTGAACAAAGAGCGCAAGTTTCCTGCAATGTTAACAGGTTGTTTGAAAAAGATGCCATGTTACTTCATCACTATGCCTTGGACTGCAGAAGGAGGGCATAAACTGATTTTCTACATAGGGTGATCTATAACAAACTCTCCAGGGATTGATTGGAGGATTTAAAAACCATGTTTTACATTAAAATCATCTATTTCAAAGAAAGTGGGGAAAAATTGCCCTTTAATGTGTCAAACCCACAAGGCTTTGATTGCAGTCCCTGTAATCTACAATGTACAGGCTGTACAAAGTAAACAATATGTTGCCAAAAAGAACGAAATCACGCAATCAGCTGTGCCTACCTAGACTCTGCCAACAAAAGGTTCAGTCCCAGTTCAATCTCAGATTATGCATGCAAAGCAGGTGAGTTTTAAATTGTATCAAAAGGGCTGCAATTTACTTAAGCAAATATGCAGGCCGGCTTTGCAGAGACAAACAAAGCTGCCAAATAAGAGCTGACCAGAGACCTGTAATAATTGCCATTGAACTTTAATTGTGGTGTATGATTACAGGAACCATAGATGACACCAGCACAGGAACACATTATTGAAGCTTGTCTTGTTTGTGTTACCACTAAATCTATCTATCTATCTATCTATCTATCTATCTATCTATCTATCTATCTATCTATCTATCTATTTAAAGTATATGATCTATCTCAGGATACATATCAGAAGGGTGTTTATCTATCTATCTAGAGAATACTAGTATACATAGGATGGTAACAGCAATGTAGATAGATATTGGCCAGGGTTGCTACTACATGTTACCCATCTGTTGCATCTAGAACTGTTCAGATGAAATGCTAAAAGAATGTACGTGGTAGTGTTTGATTTTCATGTACTACTATTAATTCATATAATTCCCTAAGTTTACTGTACTACACAAATTCCCTAAGTACTGATCTATACATGGACACTAATCTGCACAAACCGTCTGGTGAATTCATTGTTTTGTGATGTCATGAAAACCAAAACAATCCACCTATTCAGCCTTTAGCATTTCAACTTCCCCCACACTCACTGAGCCAATAAGACGTGAGGCTCAATGCAGGACAGCCAATAAGCAGAGAGATGGGTAACATGTAATAGCAGGACTCTCTGGCCAATATCAAATATCTAACATTGCTAAACCTGCTTACTGGCCTCCTATAGCAGTACTGCAGTATTCTCTAGAGGTGGATTTTTTGGTCTAAAGACTACGAAAACACCCTTCTGATTATGTATCCTGAAGGTGGGAACGGCTGCATCTGCTTGGAGTGGATTTCTGAGGGCGAGTTTATTTATTTATTTGTTTGTTTGTTGGCGTGCTTATGTTTGCTGCTGGAAGCTGATTATCTCACTGCAGTCGTATATCTCTGTAATTTTCTTTCATTACAGAAAATGATGAAAATGACATATCAGATGAGCAGACAACAAGTTAAAAGCTGACGTTATCATGCTAGATGTCTAGGTACCTGACCATAGCTTGGTTTCTTGGGCTGAAATTTTTTTAATGACCTGTTTTTGGTGTTTATTGTGTTTTAAAAAGCTATAAAGATAGATAGGCTGGCATCTTTATCATGACACCTCCTATGAATCCTGTATTCAGAATGCATTATAAATTTATAAATCTCCTACTATGGTGTTATATGGCATGCATAATACCTTTTGTATTATAAGTCTAATCATAAGAACACTGTAGACATATGACACATAATGACACCATGTCATAGGGCACCATGTCAGGTCATTACAGGTTTAATGTAAGTGAGATAATTGCCTCTAACCCCTAATAAAGAATACAAGCGGTAGTTCGCTCAAGCTCATTGCTAATGTTAGCTATAGCCTTTTCTGAAACAAGGCAGCTCTGACCTGCTGTTTTTATCTGACTAACATAAAGCAGCTTTTTCTGTGCTGCTAACCTTTCAGCTTTGGTTGCTAATGGCCAGTAGTCTAGCACCTGTAGCCAGCTAGCCTAGCATTACAGTTTCCAGTTAAAATATAAATAAACAACTTGTAGGGTATTAAGCATGCCATGTAATGAATTATACATTCATTCATACAGAATTATGAACACGTTTCATAGGAAGCATTACAAAATTTGTTTATCATAATGAGTAAGAGCTGTACAAATGCTTGATTGTATATTGTCACTGTCAAAAAAAACAAAAAAAAAGGATCTCCAAAATGGCAACTTTACAGCAGAGGCCAAAAACCTGATTGAGTTTGAATTTAAGTCAATGGAACCAGATGTTTTTCCAAGCATGTTTCGGATTTTTCTGGTGCTCCATTAATCACGAAACTAATACCCAATGTAAAAAGCAGCTTAAGTGATGAAATAATACCAAAAAAAAAAATCTACCAAAATAGAGATGGTTTTCATTGGACAACCGCAATATGGCTATATAGCTTATAGCCCAGTGATTGGCCTAGCGGTCATCGGCTACTCTACAGTCGTTTGGGGTGCTAGGCAAAAATTCACAGGGTGACCTTCCAACTAGCGTTCGTCATCACTACAACAGTCTTTACATGTTTACCTAACATTAGTTAAACATTGTTAATGTATTACTTAATGTTTGTAAGTCAATACGTAATGTAAAGTGTTACCCATGTCAAATAACTATTATTTTCAAATTATTATTAAAAATAATTTTTAATTATTATTATTAATTAAACATTATTATTATTATTATTATTAGTAGTAGTATTAATAATAATAATGATAATAATAATAATAATACATGGCATTAAACCCTGCTGGTATTTCAGAACGCTCCATTAAAGATATTTGTATGTTAGCATATTGTGAACACAGAAACTCCATGCAACAGCCACGTGAAGCCTTTCCCTCATTTCCCTAACACTTAAGTCTAAGTGTAAGAACTTCCAGATAAGAACATTTTAAGTAACATCATCTGACATTGGCTTAAATGTCTGGTCTGGAAAAAGAGAAAAGCCCTTTGATGTGAAAAACGGCATTTGGAACCCCGCTAGCTATCCTGTCGAGAGATAAAGTGCTTTGTACAGTCTGCTCTTTCTGTAATAGCAAATGAAGAGAGATGTTTGGAGGGGGGGTGTAACAAAGGGAGATGAGGAGTAGTACAGTGTTTCAGATTCAGAGGTTATCAAAGTGCTAAGCTAAATTCCCTACCATGAGCAGGTAAAGGCTACATTAAAATAAGTGCTAATGCTGCCTCTGAGTGTTACTATTTTTACTCCTTTGAGTTCCTCCTTGCTTTTTGCCCACCTTTGGCCAAGCAGAATGGATTTGATTGCCAGGCAAGTGCAAGAGGTTCAATTGGGACTGTGGAGGTGGGGAAGCTCGATTTTTCCATCGTTGTCTCCAGTGTGGTATTTCTTTTCAAATTGCGGACCATCTAGGCTACTTAGTTTTGCATAATGGTCACACTACATTTTTCAGACCTTCATATGAAGCTTTAGGCAAAATCAGTCAATAAGCCAAATGCAACTGAGAATCAATTCAACTAGAGATACTAAGGGCTTGACTCCTGTCAGTCCTGCTGAATTAAAACATCCTGCTGGAGAATGCCTGTCATCAATTTCGATCTGAAGCTCAAATGCAGTTGGATTATGCATCAAGACTATGATTCGAAACCAAAGAGCATGTGCACCCTGAACCAGAGATGCTTGAACCTTAATGTGAAGCAGTAATATATATGTGCTCTGGGTTTGTCACATTACAGAAAGACCATATCTTGCTGTAAACTAGACAGAGACTTGTGCTGAAGGGACTTGAATCATGTCCCCAACTAAAAAAATGTACAGCCTCTCTGAAGTGTGTAACGGTCACTTTAAGGCGGGTGCAGTGCGCATGTGCACGGTGGAGAGCCGGAGCGAATAATGGAGAGTGTGGAGGAAAGCGCGGGACAGGATGTGCATGTGGTGGACTGTACTAGGTTGTAGCCTGGGTTCTCCAACTGGTGTTATCTGGGAACTTGTGATGAGCGAAGTCTGTCTCTTCATGGAAGCTAAGTATCCACCTCTCTACGAGAGCACCCACCTAACACCATACGTCCATTCATTGCAAGTGTCAAATACCATTGAGACCTAGAAGTGAATGCTGGTTCTAGCAGCTTTATTGGACGTGTACAGCCATACATGTTCCCAGAATCCTGTTCAGCTTAAACAACACACATGAAGCTCCTTCATATTCTCATTGTACAGATTTAATGGAGTAGAACTTTCAACCTCATTTAGTGTATGCTGTCACATTTGGAAGCAGCTACCTAATTTCACAATTGCCATATGGGCACCTGGGAGACTGCGGATGCAATGATACTATCACCACCGATAAATAAACATCCCAAAATGTGCTGTGTTCCAGCTACAGTGTGGCTACTAGGTCCAAGGTGAGGTATGACAAGCTGTGACTGGGCTAGCAACATTACTGGAGTGGTCAGGCGATTGGTATTTAGTTGTCTGTCCCTCCGAAAGACTTTAGATTGACTGTCTTTTCTGTATAAATGTGAGATTTGTGTGATCAGATATGGATTTTGTGGGGGTATATATTGTACAGTAGCACAACAGTGTCATTAGCGCTCTAAGTAAGCTGGCAAGGCTATCAGGGTTTGCTAAAAAGCTAGCTTAGGTGGAATATTCCAAAACCGAGAGAAATACAAAGATCCTGTACATCCTCAGCTCATGGCTCTTTACAAAATCAGTCCACCTCTTCTTCATCTCATCATTCTTAGGAATTTAATGGACACCAAGCTGTGCATAAAGTATAGTATCAGCAGTATCAGAGGGGTCATACTAAGTATTGCTCCAGTGCACTATTGAGCCATGATTTCAGGCCCGGCCAAAAAATCCTGAATGCTAAAATGAAAACAGTGTGGCTAATCATTTCAGGACTACATAGTTCACAGTCATTTTACAAAGTTTTAGCAAATATTTCTTATGTATTATGCGCTTTGGAACAAATCTTAATTCGCCAAATTCAAGGATTTTCTTAAATGTCCCTCTGGGATCAATAAAGTATCTATCTATCTATCTATCTATCTATCTATCTATCTCTCTCTCTCTCTCTCTCTCTCTATCTCTCTCTCTCTCTCTCTCTCTCTCTCTCTCTCTCTCTCTCTCTCTCTATCTATCTATCTCTCTTTCTCTATCTATCTATCTATCTATCTATCTATCTATCTATCTATCTATCTCTATCTATCTATCTATCTATCTATCTATCTATCTATCTATCTATCTATCTATCTATCTCTCTCTCTCTCTCTCTCTCTCTCTCTCTCTCTCTCTCTCTCTCTCTCTATCTATCTATCTATCTATCTACTATCTATCTCTCTTTCTCTCTCTTTCTCTCTCTTTCTCTCTCTCTCTCTATCTATCTATCTATCTATCTATCTATCTATCTATCTATCTATCTATCTAAAAAGCCTAAAAAGTGTAGCCCTTTGGCAAAAACAACTAGGCCACAATAGGAAGTATGACTTATAGGAAGTTTGGGGGGAAGCTAGGGCTTGACCTAGCCATTAGCAAGTAAAGGTTATATACGGAATATATGTTGCGAAATGTTTTTCCTTCAATTAAAGAAATAAAATGATTTAAAAACTGTGTTTTCGTGTTTCTTCATGTTCTCCTTGCTATATTTTGTAATAGGATCTGATATCATTTAGGAAATCAAATAAGGAGCATGGAAGGTTTTATATTCAAGTTAAAATGTCTTGAAACAACAGCAAAGGCTTAATATGTATAGGCACGATTGTGAAACACTCAAGGCTAATACAAGGAGGCTGTGCCACCTAATGAACCCTCACCACAAAAATAGGCTGAAAAACTGTTTAAAGGAAAATTGCAAGGATAATTTGGAAAATTTTTACAAACATTTTCATTTCCATCAAATTACAGTACTGGAGCTCAGCTCCGTTTGCTGTTAACGTGAACTTCTGCCTCAATTAAACCCAATTAAACACCTGCCCAAATGTTTGGAATCGATTTGTGCTGGTCACTATTAGCTTTGTATGGGAAGGGATATCTGTTTTCCGCTAGTTCCCGTGTTGGTGCTGAGCCAGTTGGACTTGACATTCCCTAAGAAGGTCGACAGCGGCCAAGCGCATGAATAGGCAGAGAAAGAAGGTGTGGTATTCAGAACAAAGCAAAATGTCAACAACTTCATATGAGAAGGTCACGCTCAAGTCTTTGTCTTTGTCCTCTGATGAAGGTCTAGTTGTGAAAGTGCAAGGCTTCACATTACAACACAAAAAGACAGGACAGCCAAAGCTTTAACATTTTCATCTTCTCCTTCATAATCCTCAGAATACTTCCCCCATTCTGTTTTCCCCCGCTGTTTCCCTGTACCGCGGCACATTAACGGCATGTCCACTGACCACAGAGATGCTCTGAATCATTAAATAAGAACCCCCTTAAAAAGCAGAATCTCAGAAACGTGTCACGACGAAGCTGCACATGTGGCTGCGGGCAGAAACGGCTATAGTACATGCCATCTGACACCACCATCTGAGATGCAGCACACAACAAAGCCTGTTGCTCTCTCCACACAACGGCCTGACATTCTGTCATTTTCTTGCTCATTCATGTATCCGCTCGCTGCTTGTTTGTTCATGTACAATGCAAAAGTCTCTTTATTCTGCCCAGAGCTGCAGGCAGACTTTTTAAAGAGTAGTGACAGCACACCAAACGCATGGGCCTCTTGACAGCTGCCGTCTCTTTTATGAGCCCGGGGAACCAAGCAATTTCCTACAAAATGCCACAGCACATTTTGAGCAGATAATGGTATCATAACTATGGTAACAAAACCTCATAACTCTGCATAGTATATTTGTTTTTTTATACCACTGTCAAAATGCCAGCTGCTCTTTCCGCTTCAAGGCGAATGGACCGGTAGAAATGGTTGGAAATCACTTATGCCTTGCACGATTAATATACAAGAAGGGTTTCCCTATAGCAATCATTACACATAAGGTAGAATGGGAACGTGAAACTGGATGAAGGGTGGTCTCGGACTTTCAGGCCTGCACATCAGCTTGGAACCCATTCCTCCGTACTAAATAGTTTCAGCTCTCTGTAGTGTTGGTGGGCTCCAACATTTCTATAAGATAACAGTTTGGACTCTGACTCAGTCACTCCAAAACATTAACCTTATTCTTCCTTAACCGTTTTCTGGCAGAATGGTGCGTTGGGTATTTGTAATGCCACATGACTCACATTCTCTTAGGAGTAATTTCATGGGCTGATGACATTTCCCTGCAATGTGCTGGTGTAATTTTGAATTCATTGTTTTATCTATAATGCCGGCCCAAACCACGATACTACCACCACCATGTTTTACAGGTGAGATAAGGTTGCTAGGCTGGAATACAGTGTTTTACGTTCTCATTTGGACTAAAGAGTTCTAGTTTGGTCTCATCTGTCTATAAAACATTTTGAATAGCCTTATGGTTTGTCCATGTCATGTTTAGCAAGCTACAGGCGGGCAGCAATGTTCTTTTTGGAGAGCAGCGGCTTTCCTCTTGCAACCTTGCAATGCAAAACATTATTGGTCAGTGATCTTCTGATGGTGGACTCCTGAATAATAACATTAGCCCTTTAGCTGCTTAGAAGTTACCCTAGGTTTTTGATCTCTTGGTTCTAAGGGTGATTTTTGTTGGTCGACCACTCCTGACCCCACAATGATCCTAAACGTCATGCCTGACTGGGGATTGGTGGAGTAGAAACTCCTTAGAGATGGTTTTGTAAACATTTCCAGCCTTATACTCTCTTCAGAAATCTATTCTTTTCATACCATGACTTCCACAAACGTGCTGTGAAGATCAGTCTTTGATAAATCCATGTCCTTTAAATGCAACAAGGTGACCACTCACATCCGATTGTCATCCCATTCATTGAGAATATCTGAGTGTAATTTCACTTTCAAATGATGCACAAATTCTAAAAGTTCACATAGTTTTTGCTATTCAGAAAATATTTATAATATTTGTGTCTCTTTTGTTTAATTGGGCTCTCATTATATACTGTGAATATATGATTATATTATATGAGACATATTTATGCAAAAATATAGAAAATTCTAAAGGGGTCATGGGCTGTATATATCCATCTGATATGGATACAGGTAACCACACTGATACTGACCTTACAGGTCACATCTAAATTTTTATGAACAATGTAACAAACCATTTGGACAATCCTCAAAAGCGTATTAGTGTGTGGTAGTTAAAAAAAAGACTAAGTCAACAATACTGTTGGTGCACTTGTGATGCTTGCCATTTCGTTTGGTGATTTTTACTGAATCAAGGCCTATCTAGGAGCTAACTGTATCAGGGTTAAGGTATTGGAGCAGAAAAGGATTGATCTCTACATCCTTGTATCCAGTATTTGCCTTGCGGTAAAACTTTATTTGAAATTTGACACCCTGAACGCAAAATAATGAGAAAATAACTGGGCAGGTGACCCCTGCTAACTGGCAGTGGTTACGTTGTGGATGAAAACCTGCCTCCACCATTTACACCCCCTACCTCAGAGGTTTAACCCTTGTGTATGTGGCCCATGCAAAAGCCAAGTCATTACAGCTGCCACCCCACTGGTGAGCTTAGCTCTCCTCAAATTGCTTATGGCAGTAGTCAGACTTATGCGGCAGCATGTTTACTTCAGCTCTGCCTCATTATTTCTGCCCCTCTCTGGGTCTTGTTCATAATAAACCGGGTGATTCAATGCACCGTGCAATTATGCGTCCACTGTCCTGTTCAAAACAGGAACGACAGTATCATCAGCACATTTGCCATCAGTGGGCAGATCCTATGGCTCCTGGCAGTTATAACTGGACAGAAACAGGACAGAAGCGGCCAGAGAGGCCACAACCAGAGCCATTATTAACCCTTCACCTCTGTGCGCCCTTGCGCTCCCGAATCTAGAACGGCAAGCTGTCATCCAGCAGCATTTCAGCTAGCTTTGCTAGGATTTGTGTGCAGAGATGCTGAGGTTTCATCCTCTCGCCGGGATCGCACCATCTGGAGTAATGTAGAGGGAGGAGGGGGATGCAAAATCTCAAGCCCAAATCTCTCCAGTGCATCTGCTTCAACAGGAAGGTCCATTCAAAGGTCAGAGCATGTCTCGTGTCTGGGTGAAGTTGCCAGGCTGTGACAAATAATGGTGCTGCTCTACATCAACTGCCAAAAGAACCAAAATCCCAGCCAAACGGTTTCTACAAGAATGAACCATTTTGAGCACTATATGGGGCTGTTTTTAAAAGGTTATTTAAGGAAACATATATAAAAGCTTCTGATGAGATTAGATATGATATGAATAACAACATGCCTAATAACAAAAAGAAGGAGATGAAGAAGAAGAAGGACATTAGGGCATGATGGCTGGACCCAACAGCATTGAATGGGCTTTATGAGCACTGTATTAGTAAATCACTGTATTAGTATGTCAATATTAAGATGTAAGCTTACTCAGGCTAAGGACCAACTGCTCTGTCTCTCCTAAGTCATGTACTGTACCAGTCAACTAAATGCTTATATGTATCTACTGGCTTATATGTAACAGGTCCAATTGATGAGTGTCTGGAACAATGAATATCCTGATATACCACAAATACTCTTAATGTATCACTGTATTATATTTTAGCATATCAGCCACATTATATTTACACAGTTTAAAAGCTCTAGTTACCTTTTTAATGTTGTTTATATTCATGATGGACATGTAAAATTGGTCCAAAATTCCTTTTTGGAGGTTTTTAAAGTAGACTGCATAATTCCATTAGTGTTATTTTATAGCGTGCTGTCTTGCCACTTCACCTCTATTGCAAGTTAAGAAAGCTGTATCCTCCCGTAAAGTTCCTTTAGTTTTTGGCTGCTTAATTTTTTCTGCTGTTATTTTGTCAAGTTTTTTAGGGATTCTTTATTTTGTCAAGGGATTTTTAATTTGTGAAAATTAGTTTCGTGATTTTGCTTGCCTAATTTGAGGCAATTTTGAGGTGGATGCTTAACATGAACTCAGAAAGCATTCAACTAAACCAGCTACAATTTATTTATGTATTCATTTATTTAACCTTTATAACCCATATGACTGCTGTTAGAGCAAAACTTGGTATCATTTTTGACAATTTAAACCTGTTGGCCTTTATATTTCATAATGACTGGACCAAAATTACCTGGAAAACATTCTGGTTCCATTATAAGTAGAGTTATTCCCCTCTCCTGTTTTGGAAATACTCATTGGTGATATGAGGTTTTGTTTTAACAGCACTGATATTTAAAGGAAAACAATCTATCTATCTATCTATCTATCTATCTATCTATCTATCTATCTATCTATCTATCTATCCATCCACCCACGCACCCACCGACCCATCCATCCATCCATCCATCCATCCATCCATCCATCCATCTATCCATCCATCCATCTATCCATCCATCTATCTATCCATCCATCCACGCACCCACCGACCCATCCATCCATCCATCTATCCATCTATCCATCCATCCATCTATCCATCTATCCATCCATCCATCTATCCATCCACCCACGCACCCACCGACCCATCCATCCATCCATTCATCTAGCCATCCACCCACGCACCCACCGACCCATCCATCTATCTATCCATCCATCCATCTATCCATCCACCCACACACCCACCGACCCATCAATCCATCCATCCATCCATCCACCCACCCACCTATCCATCCATCCACTCATCCATCCATCCATCCATCCATCCACCCACCCACCCATCCACCCACCCATCCATCCATCCATCCACCCACCCACCCACCCATCCACCCACCCATCCATCCATCCACTCATCCATCCATCCACCTACCATCCATCTATCTATCCTATCTATCTCCACCCACCCACCTATCTATCTATCTATCTATCTATCTATCTATCTATCTATCTATCTATCTATCTATCTATCTATCTAAATATCCAAATGATTCAGACCACTGCTAAACAGCACATGTATAAAGAATCTGCAAAGAACTTCTTAAGTATTCAAAGGCATCTTAGACCTATTATGGGTCTTTGCTGAAGAACATCCAAAGAACACCTTCTGATAAACAATGTGCAAGTGCAAACGACAGGTAAAAGTACAGTGCATCCACAACCCTCTTAAATATAAAGGTTCCTAAATGGTTCTAGGAGATACTGTTTTAGGTAAAACCTTTCCATTATGTACTGTAGAAGTTATCCATAGTTTGAAGGTTCTTTATGCACATATAGTGTTTTGCATCTGCAACACTGAGGCTTTAAAGAACATGCACTGGATTTTTCTTGGGGGTTTCTTCAATAGCATTACTCCAAAGAACCCTGGCTGCCATCTTTAGTCTTAGGAATGCAAGCTTAAACGATCTTATAGCGAAGACCACCTTTTCTCCAGAGGATTGAGATGTAATTCAAAACGATGTATGCTGTACTTTGCACAGCATTCCAACAACAGCCAGTGACCTTTCTGAAGCCAACTAACCTTGTTCAGCCATGAACTTTTATTTTAACACAGAACATTGAAGTTACACTGCATACTGCCCAAAGGTCCCCAAGACAAACACATCCCTGACAAGGCAGGACAGGAAGTCAGCAGTACTCTACTGATGGAAATCACCGAGTAATGTAATGCTCGTTTACAGTAATCTCTGAGAATTAGAGATGGCACTGACCATATCCTAAGCAATGGTAGACAGGTAGATATCCCAATTCCTGGATTGGGAATTGGAGGCGCAAAAAAGATTCAATCCTGCAACATATCTGTCCTGAAAATCACATTCTGACATCAAACAATATGTTGTCATTAGTTGTGTATTTCTTCCTGTGGGCAAGCAGAGTGTAGTTTAGTTGTATGACAGCTTTTAAAAAATCTACTCAATTATTCACTCGTCCCAGATGCAGTCGATCAGCCAAGATGTGTGGTGTCCTGATTTTGCCTACAGTTTAGCACTAGAAGCCAACAGTCATCTATACTGTCCTCAACAGTCATCTAAATACATCCCCAAAACCTTTCACCATATACTGATACTGCTTCCAGGTCTTTACTGGGGTTGCACAGGTTGTCAGTGTGGTTTAGGGCACATTAAGACTTACTGAAGTCCAATAAGGGCTGCAAATGGTCACCAACAAGTAAAACGCACCAGGCACCGGTCAACGACATGTTTAGGCGGACCACTGTTGGCATAAGAACATATCCAACACCATTATGAAAAACAACCACCAACCTGCACAATGCCTTGTTGACAATTGGGGTCTATGGATTCATAAGGTCTGCAGCACACACAAAGCCTCTCATCAGCTTTAAACAATTAGTAATGTGACCCAGCCAACCATGACCCATGTTTCCAGAACTCTAGGGTCCATTTAGCAACCTCTTGAGTCCAGGTGAGGGGCTGTGTCCAGTGTTGTGGTGCTAACAGATGTACTCTGGTGGGTCCTCTGTTCCCATATGACATTGAAACGAAAGAAGGGTGCACTGACTTGTGTGATATGCATGGGGGCATTCTGCATGGACTGTGGATATGATTTCTGAGTCGGTTGTCGGTTCACATGGACAGTTGTAGCCATATGAGGCCGGTCACGACCGTTAGGCACCCGTGGGTGGCCACTGCACTGTCCACTGTGAGTGGTATTGCTTTCTATAATGTATTACCAGTACACACAGGACAGTATGGTTTAAGGAATGTTAAATTTGGAATTGAAATGTTCCATCCATCTGGAACCCAATATCATGCCTTACTTAAACTCTGATAACTCACGTTGTCCAGCCATGAGCACTCTGGTCAGCGTTCAACCTCACTTAGAGGATAATACCTCACAACTTAACACAGGTGTGGGCATTCCCAAGCAGTGTGGGCAGTCCTCTGAGGTAACAGCACTTCCATCATCAATTAACATACTGCTATCCCGTGACTTTGGGTAATTCGAAGAAGGTTAAAAAATGAACCTATGAAGCAAAATATGGACACCGAACATGTCTTGGTTGATCGGTTACATCTAGAGTAATTGGATTTGTCGATACCAATAGTGGTATCGGCTGAAACTCAAGGTTTCAGTATTTGATAATTACCAGAGATGAAAATACAGCATCGTTCCACCTCTAGTGATAATATTGGTATTGTATCCATGTGCAAAATGGCGCACCCATTGAACTGATGTAATGCATGACAGTGCTTTGAGTACGTTCAGCTAGAAAAACAAGACCTCTGAATCATCAACAAATAAGATTAACATTACATTTAATCAATTAATGATCATGGCACGTCTTTGTAAATCAAAATAGTATGTAGGATCCAAATGTACTATGGGCACCATTAACTCGCAAGCGCAGGTCATCTCGTGTCTAAATCAACTGTCTTGTCTGGTGTCATATCCAATTCATCAAAAGTAGAATGGACGTGCCTGTTTTCGCAAACACACTGATCGAATTACAAAAGGCCGCTACACGCTCAAGCATTCGATTTCAAGAGGTATAGCTTTTGTTACAAACCACAGTGGCGGGTTCTGCCATCGTTGTTTATCATAAATCACCACCAGCTGCTTTCTCGCTAATTACGGATTCACATCGCTAGCATGAAACAAACAAACGACAAAAAAATATATTTTCGCTTGAAAAATGAGAAACAAGGAGATTCATGATTTTTCAGGTTCTACCCTTTTGCTGGGGCAGGCTATTAGGCTGATTTGAACTTTGTAAGAGGGGCTAGCAGCATTCTGAGCGGTCTCGGTTCATTACTCGAAATCCCACAAGAGGCACATGTCAAAAGCAGAGCAAGAGAAGGAGCATTTTTGTCATGTTAATGGAGGGTTTTTAATTAGAACAGGCAAATCCACTCTGGCTAACATGTAGGAGCCTAGAGGATGTGTGTGTGCTGCTTGTTTACCGCTAGTCATTGTTTATTTGCTTGCCGTGTGCAGTTTGAAACCAGAAAGTCAATGGCCGCTTGGCATCGTGGACACTGCCCGAGTGCTCCTGGTCAGGATTGTTGCCTTAAGCAATTTGCTAAAATGGTTCCTTTCTCTTTTTCACCTCCTCTTTTCAAACTACCCTCACACTACTGTTCAGTCTTTGGTTATTTCACATTCCCCTTGTCTGTTTTGGGTTTTTTGGAGGTTTTTTTTTTTATAGTATTGACTATGATGCCAGTGTCAATGTCTATGGACATAAAATGGGACACTATTTAGTTCTTAAGGGCCTATTAACCCTTTAGACTCCAACAGAATACTCTGTAGCATGCTTTTGTAGATTCCTGATCATTGTTAGAGATAGAGGATTTTATGTTTTAGGATTAAATGTTAATAATGTTTAATAAATGGTAATATAAAGCATTTTGTTACAAGCTATTTTTAAGCATTTCCATTATTTCCAATCCATCACACTATGTAAGGGATAGTGACTGTGCTCAAATGACGCAAAAAACGAAAATATGAACACAATATAGCAAGGCATTCAGCTATCAGACATAACCAGGTAACCACCATTTAAATACAGGCAAATAATCAAACATAGGTTCATTTGTTTAACTCCACAAGTAACTGTTGAATGTACTCACTTGTTTGGTCCATATACACTGTTAAAGATTAACTGCCGCTCATGAACCAATTACACTGCTTTTCTTAAGGACACTAGATTTCACTCAACTCAAACGTCATAGTTCAGTCAAAAGGTCTCCCCAACACTCTGTTCTGTACCTCAGATAGGTAAAGTAAATATGGATCATATGATTATTTTTAACCCAACCAGCTGTGACTCTGTCCATTAGGCAATTCCCCCACAAGACATTTTCCCTTCTTGGGTTGCCGAAGAGCTATGGCATCACTGGGGTTCAAACTCACAATTTTATTCATCGAAACCTCTCAAACTATAATATGCTAAAAAATATATGCTAACCTGTGATTTACTTGTTGTTTGCTCCCTCTATAGATGAAAACAGTAAAGGACATATCTATTGAAAGCTCCAGTGGGATTTAGATCTTACATGGCTCTGCCGTTTGGTAGAGATGACACAATCAGGTGCAACACCTTCCTCATTAAAATATAGGGACTCCAAATGAGCTCTACAGAAACATTGAGCAGAACGTTGAGGGGTTAAGGCGCTTTCGCTCATTGCTCCTGTCGATGTTTTGTCTTTCCTGCCTCACTTCTTTGCTATATTCTGCCCTTTTCTCTTCCCTATTCCTTTTACCTTTCTTCTCTTGCATCCTTTGGCTCTCTCCTTGTCCACATCAGCCTCATATCATCTACCCTCCCCCCTATCTTTTTGACAGACAACATGGTCATTAAAGTAGCCATGAAACCACCACTGTGGCCTTCAGCTCTTCATGACACTCCACAGGAAGGTCCTCACACACACCTACACTCTCATGCTCAACGCTTACACACCCACAACTTGACAGAGAGCTGGAAAAAGAAAGGTTCCAGCTGCCAGTCACTTTATTGTTCACTGTATGATCCTGAAATCCAGTCTCTTTCCTTCCTCGTTCTCTTTCTTTCTGTGGGAGCTCCCCTGAGCTTTGCCTGTCCTAACCATAAGAAGCCCTTTTCTTCTCAGTGGTCTCTCAGGTTCAACAGGGGTCATTTTTTGCTCTCCTCTGTATGCCTGCATACCTACTGACACAGTTCCCAAGAGAGGGGTGCAATAAAATTTGTCAGGATTCTTATATCAGGAGATGAAGGTAGGATGACAAACCAAGGTGTAAAATATATAGTATGTCCTAGGGGGTCCAGGATCCCCTAATTAACCTCACAAACACCCTGAAGTTCCTTAAACAAAAATTCTCAGGGGGTCCCTAAAAGTCAACTTATGATGCTATGCTGTCCTTTAGGGTCAAATGGAGCCTTAAATACAAATGCATGTATGAAGGTCATTGTTTAGTCGTTGCGCTCACCAGCCCCTAGATATTCTACAGTCGTGTCTTGAAGATGAACCTATATATATTATATATATTTATATTTAAGCTGTATTCTTTTTTTCTGATGTGAAAAGATGTGAACACTGTTTCTGTCTAAAAGAATGTACAGCTGTCAAGAAGCTGAGGACATTTACAATACAAGAAAAGCAGTAAAGCAGCGGCTGGTGTTTTCAGAATAATGGACCGTCCACTCCAGAGACCAGACCCCAGAGTCCAACATCACTCAGTGTGTTTTTGGGACCTGAACTTTGGAGGTGTGATAAAATATCCTGCAGATCTTGGCAGAAAATGAAAACAAGTATCCAGAAAACAATGGAAGCTGCAACAAATTCAAAGAGTGGACACAGAATATGCGATGAAATTTAAATATTGTTTATTATTTAGCTGCTGAGGCATCTGTTTAATTATCATTAGATACAGGGGTTGGACAATGAAACTGAAACACCTGGTTTTAGACCACAATCATTTATTAGTATGGTGTAACATTCCTCCAAATTGGGTTTTTAATACACTAATACATTATGATGACAAACAGTTTTAAATTTTTTGGATATGATCCACATAAGCACCCAAAGATCCTATTTGCGTCCACAGTATATTCCTGTTGGATCTATTCTTTCCTTCTTGGTGCTATGCTGACATTGTAAATTTCCCCACTTTGGGGAAATTAAATAGATGAAAACTGATAATAATATGACACAAAACAGAATAATGCGCCAGCAATTATTGATATATGATACCAATCAGTTTTGTCCTCTTTTGAACTCAAAAATAGGTGAAAACCCATAATGTTGTGTACATTGCAGTAGGTTTTAAAATGATAACTTGCTCTTACCTGACCTAACTGAACCTTCTTAACACTCTGCTCTTACTCCTGCAAATGGATGCAGTTATGACCAATATGATACTGAACAGGTTAATTTAGCCATTTGACCTCCCACACTAAATGACAGGTGTCTCAGTTTCAAGAGTCCAACCCATGAATGTTTTACGAGCGTTGTTTGGTCCTGGAATTAAAATCAGCACTCATTTTGTGCCCAAAATGAATAACATTCATGACAAATTGCAGTTCCAAAACTAATGGCTACGGGCAATACAGGTTAGCTCTGAAACTTTCTTTAACTATGACACAAAACGAAGTCGAAAGATCTTTCCTATTATTTGTGCTAATCTCTGATACTTCTGTTCTTTCCTCTGTGTTCCTTTAACATTGTAAATTTCCCCACTGTGGGAAAAAAGGATTATCTTATCTTATCTTATCCTAAGGGAGGCCAAAAGAGAGGGAGAATATGTGCAAAGTGACACGTCTCAGTTTTCAGCTCACCCTAAACACACTCAGGCTAACACTTAATAGTATAAGCCAAAATAGGTGATTTGCTCTGCCACAGATGGTGCGGTCGTTACGAAAATCACACGCGGACAAAATGATAAACAATATATTATAAACCCAATAAATGATGCCCTAAAACTGAATTGAATGTCCTACCAGCTGATACGAATATGAACCAATATACAGTTGATACGTGAACAGGTTAAGTGTGAATTTTGAAAAAGGAAAATAAAGCAGGTCTGGACCAAGAGTGGATTCATGAATGATTACAGCGTTGCTTTGGTTCCGTTAATTAAAATGTTGTTTCATTTTGTTGCCCAAAATGAATTTTTTTATGATAATGCAGTTCCAAAGTATGGCTACGGGCAATACAGGTTAGCTCTGATACTCTGTCTTTCAACTAGACATAAAACGAAGACTGAACCACATTTCCTATAGTTAGTGCTAATGCTCAAACACATGCTGCTGTATGTAACAGCCATCAGTAGTCTGCTCACATCTGTGTATAACAAGCGAGACAGAGAGAGGGATTCTTCAGAGAGTGCTGTGCAGTGACACCTTCCTCAGTTCAGTCACCCTCAAACACACCTCTGCTTCGTGCTCATCAGTGAGCCGCATGTGATGCTCTGCCACAGATGGTGCGGTCGTTACGAAAGCATCACAACACGCCAAGCAGGCCAATACACAAACTCAAACGCTGATTCACTACCTAGGGCACAGGTTCGACCTTCACCAGCTTTCATTTCTCTGAAGCTATATACAGTTGCCACGTGTTAGGCAATTTCCAGGCTGTTCCATTCCGAAGATTCTAGTATCCCCCACATAAAACACGTGTCCACCAAAAGTCACTGTGTTTACCCTCTATACAATGTCACTTTGTTGTAGCATGTACATGCAACTTCCTCTCCTAAAGCGAGTGCTGAACGAGTGCATGAGAGGGTAAATTAATTAATACCATTGCAGGGTTGAGAGAAACGACAATTGAGCTCTTAGGTGTACAGTGCAGTGAAATGTTTTGGTACATGTTTTGGAAAACTCCATCCAAAGTAAATGGAGAATGCTTTGGTCTACACACACGCACGCTCACTGCCCACACTCACACACAACACTCATTCTGTCAGAAACTTCTTTGGCGGGTATATGGCAGCATTAACCTTCATAAGTGTTAAAGTAGTTAAAATCCCAGTCTGCAGAAAATTCTCCTTAGAACTGTGCCCGGAAAGGCATCCACCAAATCTGGCCCAACAGCGGAATTATGTGAGGCAAGAGCAGTTGAACATTGATGTGGCCTACATCCAGGAACTTGTCCAGTGGGCCACAGGTTCGGACAATTGGTGCAGTCGCGGAGGTCTCTATAGTCTCTATACAGGGTATGGTTTAATTACAGGCTAGCAATTCCCAAATCCTGTCCCACATGAACACTTTATTCAACATAATAGGTACATAGTAGGTGGTTTATTTTCTTTTTACCACATATCATTTTTAGCACTTACAGGGGTTGGACAATGAAACTGAAACACCTGTTATTTTAGTGTGGGAGGTCTCATGGCTAAATTGGACCAGCCTGGTGGCCAATCTTCATTAATTGCACATTGCACCAGTAAGAGCAGAGTGTGAAGGTTCAGTTAGCAGGTAAGAGCACAGTTCTGCTCAAAATACTGCAATGCACACAACATTATGGGTGACATACCAGAGTTCAAAAGAGGACAGATTGTTGGTGCACGTCTTGCTGGCGCATCTGTGACCAAGACAGCAAGTCTTTGTGATGTATCAAGAGCCACGGTATCCAGGGTAATGTCAGCATACCACCAAGAAGGACGAACCTCCACCAGCATCACGTAGTGACCTGGCCACTATCCTGCAAGAAGAATGGCTTAAAATCCCTCTGACCACTGTGCAGGACGCAGTATATGTCATTCCCAAGACGAACTGACGCTGTATTGGCCACAAAAGGAGGCCCTACACCATACTAATAAATGATTGTGGTCTAAAACCAGGTGTTTCAGTTTCATTGTCCAACCCCTGTATATATAGAGTATATAGTTGGATGAACTGGCTGCTGACTTCAATTGTGCAGACAGTGATAATTTGCCTGAACTCAGCAAGTACCTCCACTGTTTCCACAGTCCCCTGCTCACACAGCAAAGTGCATGTACATCTCTGCAGCATTTTTCTATACTCTCTAAGCTCTCCCATTATCTGTGACTAGAATCACTTGTTCAGTTACACCGCAGACTCGTCCTACAACACTCGTCTTAAACATTTTGAGATAAAAAAAAAACATCAGAGCTTAAAGATGGACCCATTCCCCCTCTTACGCTACCAGGTCATCTATGTTGGTAATCGCTTCTGATCCAGCTACCAACCTGGAAATCACTGCAGATTCAACAATTTTGTAGTATCAAGGGGTTAAAAGTGCTAAAAAATGAATTTGGGCAAAAGCCTACCAGTTAACAATGTGCAAAAATCATCATCTAAATGGCGGTACTTCCAATTATTGCTGCTTTGTTAAAATATTCCCCTAATAAATACAAGTGGAACCTAATGAACTGGAACGTGAAAAAACAAGAACTACAAAAAGACAAGCTAGTGTTGTGTGTTTATTATTTTTGTTGTTTGGGTTTGGCAAAATTAAAACTTACTAGCTTTTCTGAGACTAACAGATACAAAGACACTAAAATACAAGATTCCCACATCTCAACAGTTAGGTAAAAAGTTGAGTCCATAGTCAGTGCAGGCATGTCACAAGTCGATTCCTGAATCAGTGCAAGCAAGTCTCAAGTCTAGAAACTTTACAGGCAAGCCTCAGTCAGCACAGACAATGTCAAGTTTAAAGTCAGTTCAGGCAGATGTCAAGCTCAGTCTCATATCAGTACAGGCAACTTAAAAAGTCAAGTCTGAAGTTAGTTCAGGCAAGTCTCATTTTAAGTCTAAATCAGTACAAGCAAGTCAATAAATGAGTCCTAAACCAGTATAAGCAAGTCCTAAATCAAGTACTGAGTCAATATAGGCAAGCATTAAGCAGAGTTAGGGTACCAGATATACAAGCAAGTCTCAAGCTGAGTCCCAAGTCAGTACAGGCAAGCCATATGTCATATATTCAGACTGTAGGCATTCTTCAGCAATTTTAAGATAACAGTTATATAGTTTATTTAATAACAGCAGGTTAAGAATATCTCGTAAATGTTCTTCCAAAATAACTAGAAGTACATGGTAATCTAAGAATAACCCATGCAATGGTATACACAAATAGTAATGCAATATACAATAAATTAAACATGTTTTGGGTCTTTTTTTTATTATTTCTATCAAGTCATCAAATTTAGATTGATGTCCATATGTCTGCTGACCAGTTACATACATCTGTGAACTGTATATCATCATGTTTGGCTTTCCTAAGGGAAAAAGTCCAGCGTTCATCCAGCATTTCCGATTTATGTTTGACTTGGCTGGAACTCGGCTAGAAGCATTAATAGGTTTAGGGGAAGAGCGAAAGCGACAGGCATTTGAGACAGCCTTCAGAGACCACAATCAGAAAAGGTACATGGTTAACAAGCTCTTCAGTTCTAAGTCAGCTCTCTCCCTCTTTCTCTCCTCTTTTTCCCTGCAGTGCACACTTTTTTTTCCAGAACACCTTTCCCCCTGGCTCCAGCACAACTAAATATAGGAAGCTTTGCCGACAGCTCCAGCCGATAACAAATGGTAAGCAGAGCAGCTCCTTCCAAGCATGACGGGAAAAAAAAAGTGCTGCCATTTGAATATTTTGCCCACACCCTTATCCGACCAGAGTAGGAACATGTTATGGACTTTACATATTTTTGCCAATTTATTAACATATCTTTTACATATTTTTGTTATATATTCGAAAACATTGGGATCTTCAAGAAGAACAACTAGAGAGAAACAATGGAAAGCTGACAACCCATTTGTGAACCTTTCAGGCTTTTTAGCATATCGTTATCAGAAAGAGAAAGAATAATTGCTTGGTTTATCTATTAAATTACTCAACTGAACATTGCCGCTTCAAGGGCAATTCCTAGACATCAACATGCACAGAACTAATTCTATGTCAAATGTAATTACAATCCAATACACTTGCCAGCATACACACTGACACACTGACACGCCCAAATACTTCTATACTTCTAGAGAGTAGTCAACCTTGGGAATGCCTCCTTAGAAATCGGCTTTCATGAACATGCCTGAACTTGTGCATCAGCATCACATTGGAAAACAGAAAGGCTTCCAACAAACACAATCACAACAGTGGCCCTGACCATCCTATCGGCTTTTTCAATTGCTCAAACCACTAGACTGATGTTAGACCCTTATCTAATTCAGATGTAAATCAACAATAGCTTACTAGAGAATAGGGAGCTGTTGGGAAATCAGCAACAATCACAGCGAGTCAAACCGAACAAACTGACTTACCCAGTACGCCCAGTCTGTAGTTGAGGGTGACCACAATGACGTTGCCATAGCTGGCCAGGATGCTGCCATCGATCATGTTCCCCGTGCCTTCCATGTAGGATCCACCGTGAATGTACACCATGACTGGTCTCAGACCATTCTCATCATGGATGTCTGAAAAAGGAGACAGCAGCAAGTATATGACGGTTTAAGAGATGTTAGCACGAGAGTATGTAGTCCATGCTGTGGTCAATCATGATGGTGAGTCAAGCAAAGCAACCCAAAGAACTAGAACGAAGAGCAGAATATAACAGAATCCAGTACAATTAGAACTGAGTATTAAATGAGCATATTGCCTAGAAGTGCTAATGTGCTTAACACTGAATGGATGCTAGTGGGCACTAGTTAGATTAGTTGCATCTACATAATGCCACACTGGGTTCCATTCATTATTCGCTAGCTTGACTAGCCTTTCTCCTCCACATAATCACATTCATTACAGGTACAAATTGTCTTTAGATCAGTTCTCCCTCTCCGACGTTTGATCCGTACACTGCAATGAGATGTAAAGAGAGCTGAGGCTCAAATAGCAACTTCTCTCATTAGCTGGCTAATTCAGCCCTGAGCAGTGGAAGACTCCATTTAGACCAATCAGTGCCCTTCTAACACTCCACCTCGAGATGTGCGCTAATGTGCCGAGAAGGTCATTGTTTCCACATATGAGTCGACTAGGCTATTTGCGATATTTTTTTTCTTCCCTGATTCTGCCGGCTGATTAGCAAACTCGGAGCAGGAGCTGATTATAAATGAAGGGGTTGGCGAAACTCGACACAAAATCACAGGTATCATTCCACAAATAGCCAGCAGGCTTCATAGATCATAGACGACTGCTGCTGGTGCTGCCGCTGCTAGCCTCATTAGCAACAGCTCCTTTGAGTGAATACCTATGGGGGAAATGAGGTATCGCTCCCCAATCCCCTAATCCACCCCCCATGAAAAAGAAAGAAAAGAGAAAGCCTGGGTGAAAATGGATGCTGGAAATACGGAGTAGTACAGAGTACAGTATGATGAAAAGACATTTGGTGGATGGAGAAAAGGCAATGTGTATCTCGTATGCCTGTGGCATCTACTGCTGATTATTGAGGCTTATGTACACGCACAGCAAATGGCTTCCCTGAGCCTGTGCAAAATGTCAGATCGAATGAGAGCAAATGCCACGAGGACAGGGTTATGATCATGGCTAGCTTATACTGGGCGAGGGAGTGCCTCTCGCTGTCACCCTCTTGCATGTTCTCTTTGTTTTCCTAACACTCTGCGGGTATAGTATAGACTATTATCTGTTAGCGCGCTAGCCACTCTGGCCCGCTCTGTGAAGTGGAGTCCAGCAGGGGTTAGCGCATTAGCACTAACGTAGCAGCATGACCTGGGCTCTAGGGCTTTATCCAGAACCCCTGGATAATTGGCATTCAGGCATGTGCCTTTATAAGCTGCATGGGGTGACCAATACACACCCACACGCACACACTCATCGCCTGCAGTGCCTTGGGCCAGGATGCCAACATCCCTCCATAAGAGGACAGAGAGAGTGGAAGGGGGATAGTAGAGATGGTGAGGAAAAATATGAGGGGGAAAAGAAAAAGAGTTAAAGAGTACGAGAGGAGCAAGAGAGTAAGAGAGAGGAGGCTGGAAAACAAGCCATGCTGACAGGTGATTAATCTCCGGCAGGTTTTGAGCTGGAGCCAGGCGGCACGCTAATGCGAGGGCATCTATTTCGCAGCTCTTCGCTGGTATACGACTTTCAGTGTCGGCATACTTTTTATTACACTGGACCGTCAGCACTCCGTACTCTCTGATTCAGTCGAGCTAATGGCTCTGTTCCCGCTAGTGGAGATGTTCCACAAGACTTGTTTATGCTAAGCTAGCATTAGCTTCTTTTGCCTAAACCTAGAACCTTAAACATTAACAGAAAATCTCAAACTAGCCATAGGTCATCTTAATACGACACACTTGTACCAATGCCCATTACTTCACCGGATCCATTAGATCCACACTCTTTTATTCAGTCAAGTGAACAGTTTTGTTTACTTTATAGTGGAGATGTTCCATAATACTATGGTCAAATGATGCTATTTTATGCTAGCATGCTTTCATTTAACTAAAGACTCGACCAAACAAAAACAGGCCCCACATGATCTTAAAATGGACCAACACCATTACATCGTATCCTTCAGTCCATAAGCTTAGTTAGATGCCCTAGATGCTAACCTAGCATCGTTCCTTTTACCTTATCCAAGATCAGCATATAATGGACAGACACCATTGCATCATACATATTTCCTTCTTCATTCAGTGGCGGTACACATTCTTATTTAGTCAAGCTAATGTTATCTTGTGTAGAAGATGCCATGAATGTCATAACCTGGAATTGACTTTGCTAATCCCAGATTAGCATAAAATGACCATCCAGGACAACACCTTTATATCATACTTATTTTCTCGTTCTTGTCATAACTATTTTATTTATTGAAGCCAATGGCTCTCCTGTCTCTGGTGGAGATATTTTACAAAGCCTGGCTTTTTTAAGATAACCTAGAAACACTTTCTCTTACACGGAACCATGAACTAGTCCCAGATCAGAATAAATGACAAACATCCATATTTTTGTGATATATTAATTTCTTTCTCATTTACACCACACCTTTTTTAGTCATGTTGTTCAGTAAGACCTGGATAACAGATCCCGTTTTATACATATCTAGGAACAGTTGATTTTACTTCAACCATAAACCAAAAATATAGTCTTTGATCAGCATTATATGGCAAATCTGAACCAGAACCAGAATTACAGGGGTTGGACAATGAAACTGAAACACCTGTCATTTTAGTGTGGGAGGTCTCATGGCTAAATTGGACCAGCCTGGTGGCCAATCTTCATTAATTGCACATTGCACCAGTAAGAGCAGAGTGTGAAGGTTCAGTTAGCAGGTAAGAGCACAGTTCTGCTCAAAATACTGCAATGCACACAACATTATGGGTGACATACCAGAGTTCAAAAGAGGACAAACTGTTGGTGCACGTCTTGCTGGCGCATCTGTGACCAAGACAGCAAGTCTTTGTGATGTATCAAGAGCCACGGTATCCAGGGTAATGTCAGCATACCACCAAGAAGGACGAACCTCCACCAGCATCACGTAGTGACCTGGCCACTATCCTGCAAGAAGAATGGCTTAAAATCCCTCTGACCACTGTGCAGGACACAGTATATGTCATTCCCAAGACGAACTGACGCTGTATTGGCCGCAAAAGGAGGCCCTACACCATACTAATAAATGATTGTGGTCTAAAACCAGGTGTTTCAGTTTCATTGTCCAACCCCTGTACATCACATGCTATATTTATTGGTTCTTCATTTAGTAATATCACACTCTCTGATTCAGTCAAGCTAATTGCCCTGGGAATTAAGGGAGGGCACTGAACTATGAAAAAGTTTCTTTTACCTGTAACCTTCAGTGTAACTGTAATCAAACAAGCCACAGACCTGCAATCCTGTACACAACATAATTACATCATATACCATGATTTTCAACCTAATTTAGGAAAAACACATGCATCTCACCAAATCTGATTCAGTCACGCTCTTCTAGTGGAGATGCCTGGGTATAAGATACCCTAGTATCAGTATCTATTCTCTAAAACTTTAACCAAAATAAGAAAATATAAAACCTATACAAACACCATTACATCATGTACCATTTTAATTTCTCCTCTACGTAGAACAGTGGTTTCGCAGCTGGGCCTCTGGGATGTTCAACATTTTAGCTCTAAGGCAGTTCCCAACACATTGGAATGAAGGAAAGATGTGGATAGTCTGGGGGGCCTTGAGATTAAGTTAAGAACCTCTGATTTAGTAGAACCACACTATATCTAGTGGCTCTGATTCCTCTAGTATAGAAGACCTACAAGGTTTATGTCTAAGATGACACGTCATGCTTCATTTAACTAAAATCTTAAACTTTAAAATAGTTGTTTGCAAGAACAAAGATCAGCATACAAAGCCCAACCAGGACCAAGATCTTTATGAACCATTAACTTAGTAATATCGAGTTCCTTTATTCAGAAAACGGTTTTGTTTTATTCTGCAGTGCATAGGCAGGATATCTCACTTGTATGCTAAGCTAACACCATTTCCTTATACCTAAATCTTAGCCAAATATGAGAAAATGAAAAACTACACTGCAAAATTAATAATCCTGGCAAGTCTAATATTTGTTGTTTTAAGGTATTTGTACGAATATCATTATTTATCATATATTTATTAACTTATTTGTAAAATGTTATAACTTGTCAAGTTATGTTATCATCTGAACGTGTCTTTTACTATTGCTATATACTATTATATAATATTACCATTATTTCTTGAAACAAACAAACAGATCTGCGTTTTGAAACAGGTAACATCATCTACCAGTAGAATAAGACCATCCCTTTATATTAAACTCTGTGGAAAATCTAAAACTAACTAGAATTAAGCTTATATATTTTTAGGGTTAACTTAATTGGGTTCTATGACATTAATTATATCATAAATCATATTCATTTTCCCTTTATACAGCAGAACCACACTGACTGTATCCAGTCATGCAAGTGGTTCTGTTTCCTCTAGTGGAGATGTTCCATAACAATGAGAATACTTCGGCAGAAGATGCCATTTAATGTTCACCTGTATTCCATTAATACGATCTTAATTTATTAAGCTAACCCCATGAACTCTCACAAAGCCATCAGCATGCACAGCCTAAACTGTAGCCACACCATTACATCATACACCACATTTTTGGCTTCATTATAATTTAGTAGTAATTTAGCGAGGCCCTTATTAACTACTTTGAAACATAGCAATGGAGCTTTGAACCGAGCAGAACATCTCAGAAACACATTAAGAGAATAGAGTGCTTCCATAAACTTGTCAAAGTGCTGAAACTGATATGCATCTCAGAGCACTCAGAGCAGCAAAGCGGTCTGGGATGCAATTTGGACCGACTATTACTACACTGTCTGACAATTTCCTTCTCTTGCAGCCAGAAGATTGAGCAGGACGTCTTTTCTAAATGTAAGTAGAAGATGGTGAACGTTTGGGGTTTCGCTTCCACGCCAACAAACATGATCTAGGGGGGAGGACGTAAAGGCATGGTGAAGAGACCCACTGTGTCCCAGTGCTGTCACTGGTCAGTGGTTCACTAAGAAATAAAAATGTTCCTGTTCTCCTTTGCTCTGATGGCATTACGCAAGAGAGAGAGAAAGAGAGAGAAAGGGTAAGAGAGAGAGGAGGCATAGCGGGGGTGACTCTGCAGCGTTTGCGCCCCGGACATTCATCATTGCCAGGACAGGCTGAGGGGGATAATATATTCCCCTATGGGCTGAACGGCGCCACACACATTACTCATCTTTATACGGCAAGAGAGAGAGAGAGAGAGAGAAAGAGAGAGAGAGAGGGAAGGGGTAGGGTCATCTGAATTTTCCATCCGTTTCAGCAATTCACAGGCGTTAGTAGAGAAAGATGTAGATGGTTGTTAGTTTCCATGCAGGAGTTGCCGAAGCTTCGTTTGTGCAGCACCTGCAGTCTGTTCAGCTGTAACCACCACAGTATACTAAAGAAAGTGATGCACTGAATGCACTTGAGTCACATGTGTACTCCATTTACACATGCATAAATCATATTATGTCAACACAACAGACCAGAGGTCTTCAACTGTGACCAGTGTCCTGCCCATGAACCATTTTCCCATCCTGGATAATGTAAATTTGGAACAATTTCTGATCTTGGGTTTGATCAATTCAGAAAAGAATTTGGTCCTGGCTTTGTAAATTCAAAACAGATTCCAGTATTAGTCTTTGTAAATTTGGACCAGTTGCCAGTGGTGAACTGTAAATTCAGCCCACTTTCAATTCTTGAAATTTGGAGGAGATTTAAGACCTGATTTTTAATAAGTAGCAAATTCCAGGTGCTGGAATCATTTTGGCCTGCTTTTAGGCCCTGGAATGTGAATATTCGGATTAGTCTCCAGTCATGGATTTCCTAAAACAAACCCGTTCCTGGATTTTGGAATCACTGGTAGGTGCAACACTAGCTGACCATTTAGATGCATTAGCACATCATCAACTACAAAATCCTGGACTAGAAACTGGAAACTGGATTCAGGGTTCATATCTGAAGACTTCAGCAATAGAACTCTGCATGCTCCACTCACTAATATGGTCTTTTGTAGCTGCCGTTTAGGTTGTTTTACAAAATGCTGACCTAAATTTTACCCATCAAACCATCTGCAGTACAGCATTTATGACTTTGCCATATAGCATAGCTCAGACTGCAGGCTAAAGCCCAGCTGCTCATGCGCTATGTGCTACATGCTGTGGTGATTCTAGTTCACTAATTTAAATAGCTAAGTTTTGCACCTTCAGCTGGACAATTGCCAGAGACTCATGGACTGGCTAAATCAAACACAGCTGTATATGTAGAAGCTGAAACTCACTTTTAAATGATATATAATAAAACAACTGGAGAAGATTCAGAAATTAGAACCGGAAGCAATTAATGACTCATTAAGGGTTGGCCTTCACTTGCCCTTATGAAATGATAATATATGGCAATGTATTGGAAAATATAGTGCAATATATTAAATAATATAATGTAATATATGGGAAACAAGTGCATATATTTTGCATATATTTATATAGTGATAAATATATTACAATATATTGTATAATACATAAGGAATCGCTTTTCATATATTGTATGTATGGTAGTATAATATATATTTACTTATATATTGTAATATATTTCATTTTATATGTAATAGACATCATATGTATTTCTCCATATGTGTTTGCATATATGATAATATATATAGTTTTATATATGTGAGAATATATACATACTGTATATTGCCACATGCATGTATGAAAATATTCTCACATATATAAAACTATATTTTCCAATACATTGCCATATATTATCGTTTCATAAGGGTGATTTGTGCCTCAATAACGACTCTTTCCTCAATGTCTCTCTTTGTTTTTTGGGACTCAGTCTTGTTTTCAGACCAGCTCTGAACAGACCACAGGTGGTCTTAACTACAGTTGTTTTATTAACTCACTCCAAACGTAGATACTTCCTATTTAAACTTAAAATCCAAATTTAATGGAACATAGAGTCAATTATTGCCAGAAGTAAATGAACTAAATTAGAAAATGGTGATGAAATACTTAAATCATGTGGAAATGATAAACACATTTGAATCAAGAAAATTCAATGCAGTTGAACCTGTACCTATGAAAAGTTCCTAGCCCTGCTAACAGGAGAGCCAACTATGCCATGTGCATTTATGTCCTTCATAAGCCTTTAGTCTAAAAGATAACTGCAGCCACTGTATACGAACAAAAAGTCTAATTTCATGGTGTCATCAATAAGGAGTCGAGCATAACTTCTATTGGCGTCTCAAACCGAGTATTCTGCGCCACCTTCTAATAAAGCCGTTAAAGCTAAGGCCTCAGGCTTTGCATTCAATATGCATGTAAACCAATTACATTGTGGCTGACAAGGAGGGATCCTTTCATTTGCTAATTCTCAGACAAGACGTGTTTTCCATTAATTCTCAAGCAGGCACTTTCTTACCAGCATACGTCTCTCAAAAGCAATAAGGCCTATGACAAACAAAACAAGAGGTGAAGAAAAAGAAGAGCATCAAGGAGCCCTCTTCTCTTTCACAACTGCTCTCTAAAAAACAAAGGTGCTAAAAGGGTTCTTTGGAGCGGTGCCATGGAAGAACCTAACTCAGTTCTCTGAACCTTTTGTTATGTGTGGATAAAAAACCTGAAAACTTGAAGAACCTTCCACATAACATAAAAGGATGTACTAGAAGTTCCTGGGTGGTTCCTGGCTTCAATGCATGGTATAGAATTTTGACAGCACATGGAGGTTCTTCATGCTATGCTCACAACATTTGCAAAACGGGTTCCTTAAAGAATCATTCCCTGGGAGTGGTTCTTCAATGGCATCGCTCCATAGAACCCTTCATCATCCCCTTATTTTTAGAGCATAAGGCTAGAAGCAGACCATGTGGGTGAGTTGTGTTAGGTGCTGGAGTAGCTTCTCCATTTACTGAGAGGCTCTCTGCTCTGCAGTGGAGCTCTATACGGCGAAGGTACCGCCTCGAGGGAGCCAGAACCAGTAATTCATCGCCGCTGCAGATGTGCACGGAGGCAGCCAGCATCGATTGTGCCCTCCTGCAAAACTCTCGCCACCGTCTCTCCGGAGCAATGAAGACCAGCCGACAGCCTCGCCGCTGTTTTACCCTAATGCTGGGATTTCTGTATTTCCCTTTCTTCTGTAGCACAAACACTCTTGCATGCTTGTCTGGTTCATTTTCTTCAACAACATACCGTGGGTTAAAACACTGCTGCGGCTTTGATTATCCTGTCAGAGGGATAGTGTAGGGTTTTCAAGCTTTTTATTTTTCCCTTGTCTCCAAAAAATGCCCAGAAGAAGAATGGTGTTTTTAGTCATCATGGTGGAACATAGCAGAATGGCAGAAACTGTGGAGACCGAGCACCCTTCAGTCAAATTTATTACAGGAGCAAACTCTAGTTATGCATAGCCTTATCATATATATGGTACCCCCTGGGAAGGTACCAACCATCAGAAATGCACATATTCATTATGTGATAGATAGACTGCAACATTCTCTCTCGTTTCTCTCTCGCAATTTTCTTAGACCCAGTTGGTTGCTATGGAGAAGATAATAAAGTATAACAAAGACAAGCATCATATTATACACAGTCCAATCACATTTTTATGACCACTCTCTACTTTCAATGGTGGCAGCACGTAGCATATGCAGGAAATCACATATTTGTGGCATTCTCTGGACCCACTCGTTCATCCGGAGGGCACCCTCAACCAGTTTGGGTATGACTCCATCCTTGCAGATTATTATGAATGTCCGAAACTGGTTGGAAGAGCATGAGCAAAACATCCAAGTACTACCCCAACCCTCTTACTCCCCTGACTTGAACCCAATTGAGCATCTGTGGGACCACCTTGATTGTTGTGTGTCGCTCTATGGATTCACTAGCAGCAGTGGGATGCACTATGGCTCCAGAAACCTGTGACCACCTACCAGGACCGTTCTGAGTCATTCCTAGCCCGTCTAGCTGCTGTTTGCGCTGCACATGGCTGTTAGTGGTCATAATAGTGTGACTCAACTGTGTACTACACTCTATAGGTAAATGGTGCATGGATGGTTACTGGTTTGAGCAGGCCTGGCTTCTTTTAATTATAATAAAGATTTCTATTATATGGTTTCTTTGTGTTTCTATAGTTTCTATGTTTTAAAGGGTTCTTCTCACACACATCTCTCATTTAAACAATGTCCCTAAAGAACTAGGGAACCAGAATTGGTTCTTTTCCGGCATTGCTCCAAAGAACCAATTTTTTGTACCATTTTTTTTTCCAATTTTCTCCCAACTTTACTAACTGCCCATTCCTTGCTAGGTCTCTCCTTATCATGCGATGCTTCCTCCAAATCTCAAGTACCACCTACCACTTTTTCAAACTGCTGCCAACATCAGTATACAGCTCTACATGCCTACTGCTAACCACACACTGGCGAGCCTGTTATGTCAGCTAAGAGACACCAGCATTGGCTAGCTTCTTGCCAAGTGATGGGAGAAGAGGAAATCTCCACCCAAATAGAATTCTGTTATGCTTCCTTGGAGTGATCTCCCATAATGACAATGCTTAGATAGTTGCACCATTCAGAAGTCACAAAAAGTAAAAGTTCTACACACATAATAAAGGTTCCTGAGTGGTTCTTGGCTTAGATGTATGGTATGGGGTGTTGATGATGATTTCCTTACAGAATCATCCATTTCTTTAATGAACCACGAGTGGTTCTACTGTGGCATTGCACTAAACAGCCCTTTATCATAACCCTTCATTTTAAGTGCTCCACCCAGCAAAGGTTTGTTATGCTCTGCTGGGACTCTCTCAATGTGCCAAAGGGTAGACGTTTGCACCGCTCAGAAGCCACCCTTACTTTGAGGGGTATAACATAACACTCTGAAGGTGCAAAGGCTCATGGGAACCAACTGTTTACCATCTAAAACCAGCTAACTCATATGTAAACATTAAAAATCAGTCCGAACAAACTTTATTCTTAACTCCCCTTGGTAACTGTCTCATTTCCAACATTAACAACACACAGAATGGATTTGTATGTCATGCACATGTTCAGTCTCCATGTGATTGATCTCCAGGCCTCATTAGCAAACAAGCCTCCACAGTATGCTGATAAAATCTAATAACCGGACTGCACTAACTAAACCGCATTCCTAGAATCACTGTTGTTGCCCAGATAGGCCACTTGTCCAAGTGTACTGCCATGCAAAGAAGCAGGCTATTAATATCACAGGCCTCCAAAAAGTTATCATATATAGTAAACAGATTGTGGCAGGAGTTACAAATGAACAGATCTCCCATTGTCAAAACAACACAGGTTAGTGTTCATGCTTCACCGAGCAATGAAAGAAAGGATAAAGGAAAAGAGAAAATAAGGGAAACATGACTGGAATCATTTCTCTGAGGAGGTAAAGAGAAAAGACATGCAAACTTCTCAGTGGAACATCTTTCACTTTGCAGCACCGGGGGGGAAGGGAGTGTCGAAGTGACAACTAGCATAACTAGCATAATGCTAACAGGATTTTTTACAGGTATAGTTTAATGTTGTGTTCATTGTTGAACACTGACCTTCTCTTCATCTTCTTTTCTTCTTTTTTTACGTTTTTATTTTTATATATAGATACTTCTATGAATCTTTACACCGCCCTCCGACTCTGTGCTAAATATCTCCAAAGAGGAAAGAGGTTAAAAATTAATGTAAAAAAATAATAATAATAATAAAAAGAGCCAGAAGATGCATAAGCACCTCCAGGGGAAGGAAAAAAGGGAAAAAACCCAAATTAAATTAAGCCGCCAAAAAAAAAAAAAGATCTATAGGTTTCGTTCTCATGCATGACTCAGGCTTTTGTCAAGTCTTTGTTGTTTTTTGAGGGAAAAAAGGAAAAAAGACAGAAAAAAATACCTTCGTCTTCGCCACCCTCATTATTGGTGAAATCATCGCCTTGATTGTATGTGTTGGCTCCTACTGTCAACAACAGGAGAAAAATACACAGGGGATAAATGGGGAACAGACTTTAAAAAACATCAGCTTTTTGAAAGAAAAAAAAAAGAAGAAGCCAAAAACACAATTTATAACGGATTGTATGAAATGTGATGCAACCGCAAAAAACAAACAAACAAAAAAACGCCTATTGCAAAGCATCAACGGGACAAAGGATTTGGGAATACACTCAAACTGTGGTAACACTGGGGTCTCGAACGGTTGACATGCCTGTCCTCAGTACCTCTTCCTTACAAACATTCCTCACTGCCCTCATATAAAAGAACATTTAGTGCTTATCATCTGCATGAAGCCCAAGCTACAGATGGACAGATGTGCAATGAAATGTCATAAATATTCATTTTTCAGACATTACTGATGGATCAGTGAATCATTTGTACATTCTACTGCCAAGTCATTTTGTATTTATGGCAATACAAGCTCATGGAGTGAACGAAGCGACCTTGATGTTCCTAATAAAGTTAACATGGTGGATGTGTCCGTGACTTTTGGTACATGAAAGCTGAAATTAAGGATTTCTGTAACTAGCCAAACAACAACAAAAACAAAACTACAAGGCTGCCCTCTCCAAAATGCAGCAAGTCCACTCCTCCATGTTCTCTGGCATCAGAGTCAGGTCAACTCTGTGGGCAGCTGCCGTGTCCTTGGACGTATCACAGTGAAGAGTTTACTATGGAGATCCTAATGTTTGTAATATTAAATGAAAGCTGCTCAGGGTAAGCTAGTGTTCTAAGGTGGAACTGCATGAGGTATTAGAATTGACGCATGACGAGGCGTTTGAGTTTTAGAAGATATACTGGAATGCTGTATGAGACCCGCATTACCACCAGTGAGAATGTAAAGGGCCAAGATCATGGAAAAATGTACTTTCCTCACTCGGTATAAATGAAAGATGCAAAGACGCAGTAGGTACAATTCACTCCAAGGTCCGTACAGTCCATATATGAAACCTAGCAGTTGAAGCAGCGTACTGTGGTATAACAAAACCAATACATTCACACAGATCCGTTTGCAAACGTTTGAATGCCCCGGTCGGATTAAATGATTATCTTTTAGGTTTCCAAGTAAACATAAGTTAGCACAGCACTTTTCTGCAGGTTTTAGTGGAATTATTATTAGGCTTTTCATTTTTAGTGTGGTATGTAGCTTTTTGTGCATGTAAACGCTCTGCAAAGTTATAAAGTTCAAAGTACACGCCAGAGGGAGAAACTTTCTTGCACAGTAACCACTGTCTGAAACATCTCAGTGGAATTCCAGCCATTCTCTCTGTTACACAGTGATGTCATCTCGTAACACAATCGTTATTACCCGCCTACCTGGTACACCTTTATAAATTGCAGAGAGAGCTAATAAAGTAAAACACTGTTCTATTATTCTTTCTAATATGTTACTATGAATGTGGGCTGGAGGTTAGGGAACCAGCCTTGTGACCGGAGGGTTGCCGGTTCGATTCCCTGAGCCTACAGTAACGACTGAGGTGCCCTTGAGCAAGGCACCTAAGCCCTAACTGCTCCCCAGGTGCTGTGGATAGGGCTGCCCACCGCTCCGGGTAAGTGTGCTCACTGCCCACTAGTGAGTGTGTTTGTGGTGTTTCACTTCACGGATGGGTTAAATGCGGAGACTAAGTTTTGTATGAGACTATGTATATCTGCCTATTCAGCCTTCAGCAGCTTAACTCCACCCAACAGGAAAAGGAAAACAAATGTGTCAAAAAACAGGTCAAGCAATTAAAGAAAAGGTCATTTACATGAATCAGTCTTAAAGACACAGGCTGCTTGAACGAGAGGCTGTCTGAACGAAACGGTAGTGTAGGAAGGAGTCATGACTGGGCTTTTCCTGTGCATAAAACCCAGACAAATCCCAGACAAATCTCATCAAGTGCACAGACAAGGACATGACGTGTTCGGTGTTGTACATCTTTCAACCTTACCAGCAGTTGATTGATATACACATATATATATATATATATATATATATGTAGGAAATATCTTTTTTTTTTTCTTTTCCGGAGCTTATTTATTTTCGCTCCCTCTAATGTTTTTTAAAGTAAAAAAAGAAACAAACCAAAAAGCTGTTAGCTGGCCTTGCGGTCAATACATGCATTACTGCAAATTGCTGTGAAATCAATTGCTGTGAATTCCGTCCTTTCAGCCTTGTGATGACTCAAACACCCATTTGCATCAACAACAGAATAAATGAATAAGAGGGGACGACAGTAGAAGCAGACGCTGCTTCGAATATGAGTGGAGCTCAAAGTCTGCTGCCTTTACCCCCCTTGTGCATTCCCACTCTCACTGGACAACAAGAACAGGGTTGGGGCGGGGGGTGGACTGTCATGCCATCTGAGTCACAACTGCCCATGAGGAGGGCATCACAGATGACTGCTCTTCTCCGAACTTGTTTTCTGTCGTCCTGCTGGGTTTTGGTGTGTAATGTACTCAGACAGCAGCATCATACCTCTTTAATAATGTTTTTCATCAAATATTGTGGAATTATGGAATTATTATAACTGACACTAGGCATGATGAGTGATGTTAAAGGTTTGGTAAGACTATGAATATTCCTAATGCTACATAAATGCATGCATCTTCACACAATGTAAACAGCAGGTCATGTGATCAAAAATGGAGGACATACATTTCTTGATCACATGACCTGCTGTTTACATTGTGTGAAGATGCATGCATTTATGTAGCATAAATGCATGCATCTTCACACAATGTAAACAGCAGGTCATGTGATCAAAAATGGAGGACATACATTTCTTGGGACATCATCTTATGCCACCAGTATTATAATGGAACATGAACTATAAAGATTCTAAAGTGATATTTTCTTGCTCTGTAAAGTGTTCTGCATGTAATTATAACTTCTTATGAACAATTTTACAGACGTATGCCAGGCATTATTACATAACCTTATGAGTATATTTCTAAAGTGCTGTGAATTCAGGATTTATAGGAAGATTTACTCAGTTTATATAAGTAAAGTGTAAAAATGAACCAGAGTATATCGGCTCTCCTGTCGGTGTTCTATAGTACTACTCTGCTTGCTGATGCTACATGATGGTCCGCGATGCGACTGAGTGGCGCAGTGTGATATGGTGCATCTGGTGTGCAGTGACACTGAGAGGTGATAAAAATTTGATGATTTATGGCTTACGTGTTTTCTATCTGAGCAGTATACATTTCTGGGTCTACTGTGGATGTTATCAGTACATAAACAACACTGATCAGCAGCATGTTTCAATTCAGATAAATAATAATTAGCCCTATTTCAGTGGATTTAATGCTGTAGAGTACCTGGAAGTTTGATTATTCCCAGATTTTTTTAATGGCAGTTTTTAAAAAGTTTTAACATATCATAATACTTGTCGTGTGTCTTGAAAATGTCATTAAATATTGTGATGTAATCGTTTTGTTGAATTGCCCTCACCTATGTAATTACTAAGTCAGGTTATTAGCTCACTGAGGCTAGCTAAGCCGAGGCCAAATATGTTCAGGGTCAATGTGTTCAGGATGAGACATAGGACTGTGAGGTAGGTCTGCTGAATGCTTCGTCTCTATATCCTACAAACTAGTCACTTTTTGTCAACACTGCAGCCTGTGGGTGACTTTAAAACAATGGGATCTAACTGCTCACCATGTATCCATGAGGGATGCAGTCTGACTTCCTGTTCTAAAATCCAGGGGTGTGGCTAAAATCAGGCTTCACCTATGAAATAAAGCTTCTTGTGTTTTGAGAGTTATACACACATGCACACATTATATATATATATATACATATATATATATATATATATATATATATATATATATATATATATATATATATATATATATATATATTGTAATTAAAAAAATAAGTTTTAAACTCCACCTCCAGCCCGGCAGCAAAATCTGCATCTGGATTATCACAGGACACCATTAGGAACCTCTACACCTCCATGCTGAGGCGCCTGGCACGTTGGGTTAGCAAACATGGCGGCCTGACACTATACGAGGAGACACTACTTCTGTATGTGTAGCTCAACAAATATTGACTTATCAGTCTAAATGACCTTATATATATATATTATAATTACAGTTTGATCATCCAGAAGCAAAGTGAAGTCTAACGAAACAGTCCTACATCCTCGCCTGACTGTACATGACTTTGATGAATAAGGACCCGTTGTGTGGATCACTGCCTCTGGGCTAATCCATAGTCAGTGATGCTGACGGCTTTGTGACGAATGATGGTAGCGTACTCTGCGAGCGCATGCTTGGTGAGGGCTATGACATCATCAGGCATGGACGGATAGATGACTCAGTAAATGAGATGGCAGCGTCGTTGGTTATGTCGATTCACATTCGAGAAGCGCAGCTTTCTTCGGGCTGCGCATGAATTGATCCGAGTGGAATCGATCGGAGGTGGCTATTTGTTCTTCTTGATAATTAAACTGAGCCGGCGGCGTGCTACAGGGCAACATCATTCTTTCGTTTCTAAAGCAGCTCCGTGCTGTGTGAGGAATCGTTTGGAATGGTGGAACATATGCATAACAAATCTATACAGCACATTCTTTAGGAGGAGCTACTAGCGACTGGCTTCTTTCGAGGAGTAGCATGCGATGTATTAATCTCCACCATTTAAATGTTACTGAGGAACAGCATCCCACATGACTGTGGGAAGTGACTTCAAACTTTTGAACAGCACTGCCTGAGTGCTCGCACATGTGTGTGTGTATGTGAGGACAGTCCCCACATGGCCGATCCCCAGCTGTGTGGTGCAGATTCGGATGCTCTCTTTGCTTGACCTGGCCCGCGGTCATCTCTGCCCCGCCTGGGCCCGCATGCCACTAGCTGTCTGTCAGAGAAAAGATCCAGCAGCTTCCACGTGGCCAAATAATCACTCCAACACATTCCCCTGCCACTGCGAGCAGCTTTCTGCTCCTAGCCAAAATGGAAACTTCTGGACATCTTAAACAGTTCCTAACAGCTACTGCACCAAAGCTTGAAACCTGGGGTCCAAGCACGGCAGGACAGAGAATCAGGACTCTGTATACAGAGCCACTATTCTATTCTATTCTATTCTATTCTATTCTATTCTATTCAAAATCTTAACTCAAAGTGTTCATCACTTCTGTAAACATTTCTGACTTGCTTCTCTATATCTTTAAACCGCTCTCAATGACTTTGGCTTTACCTTCCAAGAATTCAATCATACAAATGTCATTGGAATCCCCTTTAGTAAAATTGCTGATTGTTACAACCTATGGCTTTAAAGCTGAGTACATACAGGGGTTGGATAATGAAACTGAAACACCTGTCATTTTAGTGTGGGAGGTCTCATGGCTAAATTGGACCAGCCTGGTGGCCAATCTTCATTAATTGCACATTGCACCAGTAAGAGCAGAGTGTGAAGGTTCAGTTAGCAGGTAAGAGCACAGTTCTGCTCAAAATACTGCAATGCACACAACATTATGGGTGACATACCAGAGTTCAAAAGAGGACAGATTGTTGGTGCACGTCTTGCTGGCGCATCTGTGACCAAGACAGCAAGTCTTTGTGATGTATCAAGAGCCACGGTATCCAGGGTAATGTCAGCATACCACCAAGAAGGACGAACCTCCACCAGCATCACGTAGTGACCTGGCCACTATCCTGCAAGAAGAATGGTTTAAAATCCCTCTGACCACTGTGCAGGACGCAGTATATGTCATTCCCAAGACGAACTGACGCTGTATTGGCCGCAAAAGGAGGCCCTACACCATACTAATAAATGATTGTGGTCTAAAACCAGGTGTTTCAGTTTCATTGTCCAACACCTGTACATGAATTACATAAATGATTTAGGAGTGTGTAATAAATGTTCAGATTTGCTGGCAGGTCCTGCCTATTTAAGGGGTTAATCAACAGTTCGGTTCACATCACTTCCAGTAGTAAGACTCACGTCCTGAAACCCTTTACAACTTCCTTCTTGTTTATATCCTTGCTCTTTTTTCATTTTGGCAAACAGGAGGGTTGAGATTTCATCATTTCTGTCTACAGGGTCATAATTAGATAAACACAAAGTAAGCAAACATGCATTTATTCATTTCTTCATTTATCATCGAAGCTACTAATCCTCCTGGGTTACAGGGTGGTGTTGAAGCCTATCCCAGTGCTCATTGGGATGTTAAACCTTACTACCAGTGGCAGACATACTATATACTCTTACTATGATAATGACAAAGTAGGATTTCGGTTTCAGTTTCTTCTTGGCAGGAGGATATCCAATATTCTCACCAATTTGATCATCAAAACCAGTTCAACTGTATTGGACTCCGTGCTACAGATGGCTGTGGTATCACCAGGTGTGGGATCAAACTCTTGATCTCCCATCGATAAAGCTAACTCTTAGATGCACAACATCACTAGACATGCTTAGCAACTCTGTTACATTAGTTAACAGATGCCTGCTTTAAACAGTATGTTGCTAAGGGTTCAATTACATTGGACTACAGATGGCTGTGGCATCACTAAGTGTGGCATCAAACTGTCGATCTCCCAACGATAGAGCCAACTTTGATAGGTATGCACAACTCCCAATAACTAGATTTATTAACTGCAGCAAGCAAGAACCTCAAACATATCTGCTGTTAGAGCCATCAGCCATCAAACCGTCTAATTTGATAAGAAATAAGAATGTAAAAAGCCACAGAGTAACTGATTACATTCCAACACCACCACAAGTCTTCATTTCAAGCACGCATATGATTTATTAAATAATAATATATGTCAATCCATTATTTCTAGGGTCATCAATAATGTAATGTCATGAGCACCAGCATGACACTGTGCTGGAACACCCTCGTGCTTCAAAGCATATCATTAGGCAGCAGCCCAAATTGGCCAGAGCCCTAATAAACCTTTCAGAGAACACTGTACGTATGCATGTGGAATGTGTTATTCGCAGTTCCCGTGGGCAGGTGCCGCAGTTTCCTGGCTTGCTTCACGCAGGAGTCAGGTGTGGTGACACACTGGCCAATTAGTTAAATAAATTGCTCAGTTAACTCCAAATGATTAAAAAAAAGAAAATAAGCAGAGGAGAATTTATGTGTTGGAGGTTGTGTTGGAGTATGGCCCATGTAGAGGGTACAGCAGTTTAAAGGGCTAGCTGACTAATCAGCAAATGTGAACTTTTATGGACAAGCTTTATGGAATACTGGCCAAAATCATATTTAGCAAACAGGAAAAGCTTTAGAGCTTTAGAGCATGCTATTCATGTAAAAGATGCATTCATTTGGATGTAGGAAAATGGTCAAACAGCATCTAGATATTGTTGTTATGTGACTGTGAGTTATTGTCAGCATGATGGGAAATTGGTTGCTGTCATTCCAAAAACCATATATTCCTGCTGAGCAATACAGAACTGAAGTCCAAGTCCAAATTACTGCACTAAGAAGGAATTAACTGACAGGAAGTAGGCAAGGACAGGCCTTATCGTCGTCCCTGGCTGGCCCAGCACCACTGGTATGCAGACCATTATGACGACTGCCCCTAACACCATGCCAACATCACCATAGACTGCAATGGTGTTGTGTCAGACTGTCATGGGGTGACTCAGAATGGCAGTGGGTCATCTTCAGTAACGTCCTGCATTTGTTTTGGTGGAGACAATGAATGAAGATGACCCGTGTGTGGAGGCACTGTGGTCAGTGCCAATATGAAAGGTTTGTTGTTACATGTCACAGGTCCAGAAGGCGTGGTCTCACTCCACCTCCACCCCATCGCAACATCTGCAGGAATTGTGTGAGAATATTAAAGCTGCATTGGATGGATTATCACAGGACACCATTGGGAACCCTCTTAGTGCAACTATCCTCTTTATGATTAGTGTAGTTAAAAGCTGACCATGGAACCAAGCATTATGTTTAGATTTCCACTAGGACCAATTTGGTGTTCCAGAAATCTGAATTATGTTACGGTAGCCTGACCAATGTCTTTCAGTCAGTAGTTAGAATTAAGAAACGTGTTTGGTGTAGCTCAGCGGATAACACCACTATCCGCCAGGGAGCCACCACCATGTGTGGGAGACTGGGGTTTGAATCCTGGTCTGGGTGACTATGCTGTGCTACACCAGTAAGAGTCCATGGGCAAGACTCCTAACACTACAATGGCCCACCTGTAATGTGATTAACCGTGTAAGTCGCTCTGGATAAGAGCGTCAGCTAAATGCCGTAAATGTAAGAAACAGCATCAGCTCAGGACCTCTGGTACCATTCCTATAAGGCTACTAACAACATCCAAATCTGTAAAACATCTAAAACATGTTCATATTTATACCTCACCATCTACCATTACAGCAGTGGCATCTATTTATATAGGTCTGTTCCATGATGCATCTCATCCTTGATAACCAAATCATACACATCCCTTCACAACCTGCAACACGGGGCATCGACTTCTTTGAGACATGACAACAGCGAGTAAGCAGTAATTACACTGCCATTCAGTTATTCAGTGAAAGTAAAGTAGAGTGTGGTTGGTTGGCATAGTTTTCACTCTTGGCCGTCTTAGGAATACCATACCTTAGGCTAAGCTAGCTGGTAGCAAATGAAAGCTAAACATTTTACGTGTCCTGTCAGAAATTTCTGTAACTGGTTATAGGTAAATTCATGTGGTGCATTTGTCTACAACTCTGTCCCCACCTAATAACACAGAGCTGGATAACATAGGTGGATGATCTTTGACCAATCAGAAGCAATCAGACACCCATGTGCTTCATAATCACAACATGGGCTGCGTCCAAAACCACTTTACTCTACAATCCTAAAGAAAACACTTCTTATAGTCTTAATTCTGGCATAATATTTAGTATATTAGTGAGCAGTTTTGACAGCCTAACTATCAGGATGGCACATGTTCAGCATCCAAATCTTAAAGCAGATAGTGAGGTTCTTCTTATCTATTCTGCAAAAGAAAAAAGAAAAACAAAACCTGGACATTTACTCAAAGAGGATAATCACAATTTACACCACGGTCGCAATATTAGCAACGGCCAACCAGACCAATAATCACAAGCATTTATTGTCTTCCTCCCTCTCCAACAGAGTAAAACACTAACGTACTAACTGAGGGACACCGCTGTTGTTCCCACTTGAACAGATTGTAATGACCTGAGCTCTTGACAAAATAGATGAATGCTGGTCAAGACAGCAAGTTAGCCCTGTGCCAGCCAACCCTGTTCTCTGCTAATTTTTGTATGGAGTGGCCTAATAATATATATATATATAAGATACTACTTACTCCACTAGACCCAGATATCGCAATAAACCTTACTGAACATATGCAAATGTCTCTCCTGGACTCCATTCCCCATAACCCACCACCTGATAACATCCTTTTCACATGTCTGCCATGCTCCAATCCCGTTCTGTTTCTAGATCCGAGTCCCCTGAGTATTGATCACACCTGCTAATGCAGTCTGATTGTATAAATACTCCTCTCTCACACTGACCCATTGTGAAGTAATGCCACTCTGTTTGTGCCGGGCGTTTCCCCCCGTTGTTGTTCTTGTTAGCTTCTCTGGTTTGACTCTTCTCTGGTTGACTCTTTTGGCTTTTCTCTTTTGGTGCTGTTGCTGGTCTGGTTGTTTGCCTGGTTTTGACTCCTGCCTGTTTTCTTACTCGTACTCTGTCTTTGCGCCTTGGTTATGTCTGCTTTGATCTTGTTGCTGCTGTGAGGTACTATCAGTCTGTTTAATAAACATCGCTCTGCTATTAGCTCAGCGTGCGTTACAATCTGTCTGTCCATCAACACAGCTAAATGATGTTACAATATCATAAATATCATGGATATCGTCACAACTGACCAGCTGCATGTTTGATTACAAAGAGTATATATGTCTGTTCCAACTGCAATTTCTGAAAAAGGCTAAATATAATGGCACCTTGTGCATAGCGTGAAAATGTCTTCAAGTATCGTGATATTACATTTCCCCATATCGCTCGGCCCTAGCAGGGGGTTGTATTAATTACATGTGACTGTCCATGTCCGTTCCATATGGGAACCCCACGCTGATTTGTGACATCCTGCATTTGCGTCCCCGTGGAGTCGCTACATAAAGACTGCGTTTCAGTGTCTACGAAAAGAGGCTATTATGCCTTGGGGCATGGAGGGGGGGAGCTGTAGGCTCACTAGAGGTAACAAGCAGTGATTTATCAGGACTGCTGTTTTCCTATTTTCTCTCTGTGTCTCTGTGAATGGCTTGTTTTGAAAGGCCGCCCAATAGAGAGCGGACGTGGAAAATGCTCGCAATTAAAGAGTGGAGAGGAGCCCGCTGCGCCATTGTCTCTTCACCCAGAACGTCCCCCCAGGCCCAAGCATTCGTTCTGATTAATTCACAATGAAACGGGACACCACCTCGACTGCCTGCGCACAACTCGCTGCACGGGAAGATAAAGCCGGGCTCTGCCGCTCGCTAACAGAACCCGCCCCTTCTGCACTGTTCCTGACATAGCCCAGAAAGGAAGAAATAAACAACGAAAGAAAACAAACAACCGAAAGAAAAGAGTGAGAGAGAAAGAGAGAAAAAGATTCAGTGTTCTCAGACACTCTAAGCATTTACGCCGCTCTGGTGCTCCACGTGTCCCCGCGGCAATGTAGCTCTCCGCAGAGAATAAACAAGGCGAACGTGGCGCAATATTCAGGCGAGGAGGAGTTGAACCCTGTTGACCATGCCAGCCCTGCACTCTGGCTTCCTTCTCAGAGGAGACGCAGCAATAAAAGGGCATTTTAAATCTGCCTCCATACTTGAAGGGAGAGAGAGAAAGCAAGAGGGAGAGAGAGAGTCTGAGAGAGAGAGTCTAAGTCCCCTTCTGATCCTGAAGTGGCAGGATATTTCCACATTACACAGGATTTGAAAAGGGCAGTTTTGAGCGCTAAAGCATGATTGGCAGGCAGAGTCGGAAAGCTAACGGCAAAGGCTTGTCTGCCACGGTCCCCGTAAGAGGGCCAGAGATTTAACAAGACATCAGGGACCTCTTACACGGACCACGTCAGTGATTGACACGTCTATTTACATATACAGTAAATTGTATTTAGCTTGCGTATTGAACTCCGATGAGCTCCTGAACTGCCATTGCACTTGGATATTTTTTTAAACAAACAGAGCTTTAACCTCAGATCTATTTTTCAGGTCCAGTCTGTGGATTTCATGCCTCAGAGTTCAAGCAGGCAGTTTAAAGGAATATGCTAGCATTTAGCTAGCATTTAGGATTGCTCTGTCCTTAGAACCAAACAAAAACAGTTTCTGAAGTCGTCACATAGGCCTGGCACGATCATCAGATTTCAGCTGACAATTATTTGTCATTTCTATAATTGTGATTAACAACTCACTTGTCTTTTTTGTTCACTGTAGGCAGCTATTAAAGTATGAGTGGATAAAGTGGATTGACACTCAGCAAGTCCAAAAGCCAGGCACAACTAGGGTTTTTCAACTCCCAGTCCTACGAGATAAATTTTGTCGTTGATCAGGAGACCAGAAACACGGCAAGACACTCATCAACCATTGTTCAAGTCTTTGTGTGAGTTCAACTGTCTTTCGTGGCTACAGAAGGGCTACATGTGATGCTGGTGGTTTTGTGCCCCAAGAAGAAAAAGGAAAGAAAGTAAAAGCCATAGTGGAGCTACTGCTGAGTCTTCCAAACAGGACAGTATGGGCAGCCTATCCTTCAAAGAGAACATGAGGTAAAGATTGAGTTAACATGTCAAGAACAGTTTCACTGTTTCTCAGACGCTAGTCTGATAGGGCTGGAGGGGGGCAGTTGTGTGCTTGAGGGAGCAGTTGTGACCTGGAGGAGGGCAGTCAAGTTTTAGGGGGCAGTTGTGTGCTTGAAGTGGCATTTGTGTGCTTGAGGGGGCAGTCGTGACCTGGAGAGGAGCAGTCGTGTGCTTGAGGGGACAGTTGTGTGCTTAAGGTGGCAGTCATGACCTGGAGGGTGGGCAGTCATGTGTTTAGTGGGCAGTTGTGTGCTTCAGGTGGCAGTCGTTACTTGAAGGGGGGCAGTCGTGTGTTTAAGTGGGCAGTTGTGTGCTTGAGGTGGCAGTTGTGACCTGGAGGGGGGCAGTTGTGTGGTTGAGGGGGTAGTTGTGTGCCTGAGGGGGCATTCGTGACTTGGAGGGGGGCAGTCGTGTGTTTTAGTGGGCAGTTGTGTGCTTGAGGTGGCAGTTGTGACCTGGAGGGGGGCAGTCGTGTGCTTGAGGGGGCAGTCGTAACCTAGAGGGGGGCTGTCGTGTGTTTTTGTGGGCAGATGTGTGCTTGAGGTGGCAGTTGTGTGCTTGAGGGGGCAGTCGTGACCTGGAGGGGGGCAGTCGTGTGCTTGAGGTGGCAGTCATGACCTGGAGGGGGGCAGTCATGTGGTTGAGGGGGTAGTTGTGTACGTGAGGGGGCAGTCGTGACTTGGATTGGGGGCAGTCGTGTGTTTTAGTGGGCAGTTGTGTGCTTGAGGTGGCAGTTGTGACCTGGAGGGGGGCTGTCGTGTGGTTGAGGGGGTAGTTGTGACTTGAAGGGGGCAGTAGTATGTTTTAGAAATCTGATCACCTTACCTTAAATAAATAAAAACCTGTTGCCAATGAAAAGTGAATGCAATCATATGTAACTACACTGACTATGTAGATTATTTTAGATTTCACGTAATGAGTTATCAGTAACCCAACAGAACCAAATTACATGGCAATAGCGATGTGCTTATGAAAGACACGATGACATTTCAGATCTGGATTGGCTTTTACACAGTTCTGGATCTTTGTTTTATGGGGTAGGTTAAACAACCATGTGGGAAGGACATAATTGGCGGTCATGGAAAAATGTTACTGTGTTTTAAAAGGCTACAAGTATTGGCATCAAGCAAAGAAAACAGAAGCAGAAGCTGAAAAATCTGGAATTGTGTTAGGAAATGAGTGATGCATTATTTAAACCTGGAAGGATAAGGAAAACCATTAACTTCGCAGAAGAAACATGGCTGGGGAAAAAAACTTGCTATGTTTAAACGTGACAGTAAGCGCATTTCCATATGTGCAGTGTGAGAAGAACCCACAGGACTGAGAATAAACAGCCATGTGCCAATAAGAAAGTGAGAATTAATATTTAGAAATAAAGTGTTCAGTTTTCTAGGTGCAGTATAGACTGGACTCAATGGAACAACGAAAAAAGATTGTGCCATGAGTCGGTAGCAAAATGAAGCAAGCTGACTACCGGAATCACCAGATTAGCCCATCAATGATTTTTTTTATTCCCTGAAGAATATTCCAGGCATAAGCCAAGATGGCAATGCCAAGATTCATTGGGTTAATTGTTAATGCCTAAAATAACTTAATGATTTAATTGTCTTTTTGCTGATTTTATGACACTGTAAAGCATCCAGTTTGACTAATACCCTACTTGGCCTGCCAGTTGGCTTAAATTATTGTCTAACAATGTGCACTGTTCTGCATGCAAGCACTTCCACAGAACCATGCACAGAATCACACCTATTTTTCTCTATAGTGTGTGAAAATATGAGCGAGAACACTTATATGTCAAATAGTTTCATAACAAAAAGTAATACAATGCTTTTACAAAACGAAATATTAAGCAACATATTGTTTTAGTTCACATTCTGGCGTTATTATTAAACTGGTAATAGTGCTTGGTGACTTCATCTTCATCTAAAGAGTACAGGATTTGCTTAACACAGACGGTTACTTATTACACATATAGCTGCCCTACATGCCCTTTAGAAAAATCCATTATGTACTTGGGTACAATAGACATTCCAGTCTCAAACACAAGATTTTATCATTATCAGCTCTTCTGTTTGTTTCCCCTGCTACTCACACTGAAGACACACTGAAAGTTAATAATACCTCTACTCTCAGTTTTAGTGCTAGCAAGAAATTCTACATGCACATGGCGTTTGGTTTGTGTTCTTGTCAGACCCTGATACTAGCCATGTAGACAGCACTAGCGTAGTTAACTCAGGTGTTGGAACTAATATAATGGAGTGGGTGAGCTAACCACCTGTCAACGGTTAATAGAATAGAAGGCAACTACAGCAGAGACAAGCTCACCTTCTCTCCTCATTTTTTGCGAATAAATGTTCTATATTTTCATTCCAAGCAGTTAAAATTCCTTCTATTGCTATTCACAACCCATGCTGCCTGCGTTTAACACGCCTCCTGAACTGTGCCTTTATTTAGCTCCTAAATTAGGGTGATCACACGTCCCTGTTGTTGGTGGCCTGGAGCTGTCCCTGAAATTGTCCTGGAAAAACTGCAGCAAAGCAGATAGGCAGATGTCATGCATTGTGCTTGTTTTGGCCTACAGAGGGGGCTCCTGCTATCCGCTAACCATTCCTGCCACTTGCTGGCCTAGTTTTAGGGAATACTGCTGCGTGAAACCCCACCAGAGGCTGGCAAGTGCAGAGTGAGTCCACAACTTCACCACAAACGTCTTTTTAAGATAACCCGGACTTTAGAAGCAGAGTGTGGAGTTACAGGAATACAGGAAGCATACCTGATACTTCCATACTACCTGATTTGTACACACATGCAGTTTATTTGAGTGTAGCTACCCTGCCATCTACAAATAGGTCATCATTGTTTAAACTCACTTTGTTTAAAATTATTTTAACTTATCCAACCGCCATCATCAGAATTTATTGCCATGGTCAAAACACATAAACGGGAACCGCCCTTTTTTATTTTTTATATAACACATTTGATACTTTTATGAAAAAATTGACCACTGAACTAGAAATGTTCCCTATTTCATAAATCTGGTCACCTTACCATAAATAAATAACAATCTGTTGCCAGTAAAAAAAAAGTGAATGCAATCATGTGTAACTACTCTGGCTATGTTGACCATTCTAGATTTGTTTTGATTGTTTTATTAATAATTGGCATAATGAGTTATCGATGAGCTAATTTATAACCAAATTATATTGCAAGCACATAGCTATGGCAATATAATTTGGTTTTAATTTAGCTTATCGATAACTCTTTATGTCTATTATTAATAAAACAATGGTAAAGATACAATGAGAATTTATCTGGATTGGTTTGTTTTCCTGGGTAGGTTATATGAGCCACTTGATCCTCCTTGCCTACACCATTGTATGCTGTTAGAGCGTAATTGTTGTACGTTCAAATATATGTTACATCATTATGTACTTCAAATGTTCATTCAAAGGATTTCGGCAAATGCTCATTGGCCTCTATTATAAGCAAGTCAATAAGTAAGCACAGGAACCATACGCGAGCACTGAGTGTATAATACAGATGAAGATTCCGGAGAAAGTAATAGAGCATTCCTGTATTCTCAGATCACGGTGTTAATAGCACGGTCCAGTACTCTTTACTATTGGAAAATGATTTTATTTTGTTTCTAACACCCCTCATGTATTCCCTCATGGCAGAGCCACTGGGAACTTGCTGTTCTTTATTCAAGAGGCACTCTGATTGAGAAGGAGCAACAGGAACAGTAGTGCTCTGGAGAAACATAGAATTAAGTGCCTTGCTCAAGGGCACAATGGCTACAAAGGGCACCATAACATTTCTTACAGTGAAGGCAGTGACCCACAGCTCTCTGGTATGAGGTGCCCACTCACAATCCCCTGCCAGGATCAAACCTACAGCCCTCCAGTTGCTACACAGCAGCCTCAACCACTCAGCTACTTAGTAAGCAGAAGATTCTTCGCAGCAAGATATGCAGGGACATTATTTCTAGTCCTTCTGAGGCACTTAGGCCTTTCCACAAGGTTGAATAATTAAGTCCCTGGCACAATAAACCCCGTCAAGAGACGCCTGCCCAGGCAGTGTCACGATAATAAGACAGCAGCAGCCTGAAGAGGTGGGCATGGCTGCTTGCCCTCTCCAGAAGAATTAACCGGAATCTGTCGGAATTAGAGCCCTTGTTCTTTGTACTCTGATTTTTCGATTGTGAGATTATCCCCTTTCTCTCCTCCTTAATCTAGCTTTCAATCCAGTTCCCGGCTAAATTTAGCACACAGGGGGGCGCGCACACACCCCAGGCAGGATCATTACCACAATCGCTTCCTAACCTCTGATGACCCCAAACCTCTGCTGGGTTAACGATTATGAGCACGGGTTTAAGCTCGAAGGATTACAGCCATTCACACGCAGTTAAAAACTTAACAGATAAAAGCAGCTGCTCTAAAAGAGTTTTGCCATGCTGGGTGTCAGATGCAGTCAGTCCAAAAATGTCAGCTTGAAATTAAAACTGACCGTTAATACATTGTTAGGTTATGTTCAACGTGCTGACGATTAGCATGAGTTATCATAGAATCACTTAAAAGACAGTTCTCGTTTTCTTCCACAGTCTACACACTGGAAAAGTAAAAAAAGGAAAACTCTCAGTTCCATAAAGCAGCAGTTCCCACACCCGTTCTCAAGGATGCCCATACAGTCCACGTTTTTGACCTGTCCTTGTGTGTTAGGTGGAGCCAAAATCTGGATCCCAGGACTGGTTTGAGAACCACCGCCTTAAACAACTACATGACAAAGAGATTTGAGAGTGTGAAGAACCTTATGAAGCTTTTAGGAACCCACACATAAGGTAAAGGTTCTACAGTACGTCAGTTTCAGGTTCATTTCATTGTAAACAAAGGTCAAACATCTCATTCTCAAAAATGGCTCTCTAAAGCAGTGGTTCTTATGTAGGGATGGAGCCAAAATACGGACAATCTGGGATGTGTGTGTGGGGGTGGGGGTCTCTGGGGACCAGTTTGAGAACCACTGCTTTAAAGAACCAGGCATCATGTAAGGTCCCCGTTTTGGCACCCTTTATTTTTAAGAATGCACAAGCAAAAATGCAAAACGAACATTGTCAGGATCAAAACCGCTGCCTGTATTTTGATTTTCACCATGAACCAGAGGGTGGGGATGAAAATATGAACCAGTAATAACCTGTTCAGATACTTCAGAGGCCATGTTCTGCTCAGTACAGAATGAAAGCGTGTTCTTATTTCCAATCTCACCAAAACATGATTTCTTTTCAGCAGCCCAGTTTTTCTTTACATCTGTAAATCTGTACAAGCGTCCGAGACAAAGCCAAATAAAAGATTTGTTTGACCAAACAAGAATTCTGTCCTACCGCTGAAAAGATGTTTCATGGTATTTAGTGTTCATGGGAGCTTACTTTGACTGGGCTTCTGCACTGTAGAAAATCAATACTGTTCAAATCTCATTTGAGAGCCTCACTAGACTGCACTATACAGCTCTCTTGTGACTGAGGCCAAGTGCTTTTTGGGTGTTCAGATTTTTTTGGATTGAACTTTGAGAGCATGTGCTAGTGCCTGGTTCCTTCATCTGGTATCTCTAAAGGAGTGACCACTGCAAGTAGCTTTGAGTGAACATAGGTGAGGGAATGTCTCAGTTTTAAGGAAACAGAAGTCCTGTCATGTAACAAATAACTCTCAAAAAAGATGAACCTGAGAAAGGAGAATAAGGAATGAGAGGTAAGGAATATTTGGAAAACAAGGGTCACATACCATCCTCAGTGGGGACGTAGATGTTTAGGTACAGGCAGTCTTCGCTTTGGTCCTGCACATAGGTTACCACCGTATCCAAGTTGGCAGTGAACCATACAGGCAACATATCATTGAGCAAAAATCGATCTTCCAGAAACTGGGGGCAAACAGCGGCGAACTGTGTGGCGTTTCGGATCCCTGGCCAAGACATTGGTGGTTCGGGGGGTTGGAACCTCCTCTCCCCTGTTGGCGGAAGAGCGTAGGGAATCCCCAAGTACTGTTCCACGGGCCCCAGAATCTCATTGGGCAGCGCTGTTTTTAAGCCTCTCAGTTTGCCGTAGTTTGTAGTGACGATGGGATGCTGTTGCGCCAGAGCCATGGCCAGCCAGACCACTATGACCGCGATCCTAGAGATTCGGGGAAGAGTGGAAAATGGCTGGACCATTGTTGAAGGTATCCATGCGGTTCCTCCTTGCCGTGACATGGTCCAGCTGAGGTTAGTGAGTAGAAGGTGTTTATGGTCCTATACTCCCTCCCACACAGCCACGGTGAAACCTCTCCTTCAGACAATTAAGGACAGATGATGAGCAACATACCCTCCAATCAGATCTCTAATACTGAAACCCCCCATGCCTGGACAGGAAGTCAGGTCTAAATCAGGTTTAGATTTGAGAAAAAGCTCTCCTCTCCCGGAAGCCAAAAGGATCCGTGTTCTTAGATGTCCTCTGGTATAACTACTGTCCTCTCTTCACTCCATCTTCAGTAGTGTGCCTGAAGGACAAATGGTAGAACACATTTAAAAACTTGCTCACCAATGCTGACTCTCCATTTGAAGGTTTAGAGTCAAACCTATAACGAACATGCAAGCTCAGCACATCAATGATCAGCCAGCTTGTGAAGACAATGTAGCACATAGAAAATGAGACCTGAAATATGATTATACTTATTGCAGAATTCCACAGTTTATAAGCAGGCTGGAAAACTGCTTGAATATCCAAAAAGGATTGAATCTCCACGTTTCACATGGAATATCTGCTATACAAACATACAACACAATCGATCCACATTCAGGTCAATACTACGACAAAAGGAACGATCAAAACAATCACACATGTGTCTCTTTAAAAATGTCTTGCTGGGATTATTTATGTCCTGAGCTTTAGCAGCTGTTCTTTTATTTCAGTTCTAGAATGATTTCATCATTTTACCTATTCCTAAGGCACCTCTTCCATGAGAATCTCCAAAAGTGTTGAGCTGCCTCATTCAGTAGGAGAATACTATTAGTATTCTAGTAGTAGTAGTACTATTATAGTAGTAGTAATATAGCATTTCCATAATATTTCCATTTCTTAATCCTACAACACAAATTACATCATGACATTGTGATCCTAACTGTGTGAACTCTAAATTTACAGTGATATTGAAGCATATCGGGTGACTTGTGATTATTATCAGCGTTCATGGGGAATTTATTTGGCTGCTGAGTAGACAAAATGGGTTTAAGTAATGTTTTGAATGGTCTCCTCTGGCTCAGTAACTCTTCCATCCTCTTCAAAACCAGGAAGCTGATAGGTCTTGATGGACTATACCGAGGTCGAACACTTCTATGAACAAAAAGCACCCGAGTTTTGGCTTAATGGGGGTTAATGGGGAATTCTAAAGTTTTTTATTAAATATATATACTATGATGTAAATAAAGTAATTTGTAATGCACAATGCCTAGGAGTCTAAGATCTCCTTGGTTCCTATCACCACAAATGTAAAGCACATCAAACATGACTTTGTTGTATGGAATTTTGTGTTTAAATTTAATTAACAAATACATGAAACATGCAATCTGTGTACACAGTAATCTGATTTTTAGATACAGATAGAATTCAGTCACAGCACTACAGTGGAAGTTCTTTGCTCATTATTCCTGGAAAGGATTTGGGGCATGTTAATCACATGTATTGATCATGCACATTTGGTTCGCATTAGTGGATTGGATTTATGGTAGGGTGGGGAGGGGGTGGAGTGCTGAGTGAGCTTTGGTTTTGTAGTTCTTGTAGGTTTAATGATTGAGTCCTATACATACATCGACTGGAAATGGTAATTTCTTATCTTTCTTCTGATCTTTCCATTAACAAAATTGAGATGAGGGTGTCTTCTGAAAAGTGCTGATCTATAGTCATGTCCTCAAACCGCCCATTATTATTGAATCTCCCCATTTTTAATAAAAACTCATATGGTGTGTTCTACCTATACCCAGGAGAGCCAACTGGCTAGAACTTTTGAGATCATACATAGCTTGTTTTTTGTTTTTTGTTTTTTTGACCGGACACATAGTATTACAACTGCAATACTGTAACACTGAAAGCCATCTTCAGAGCAATAAGTAGGCCTGATCCAATCCCAACTTCCAATGCCTGCATCCTCGCTTTTAAGCATTACATGAGAAACCACAAGGCTGAGCACAGACCAGGGCCAAAGGGAACCTTCCAGACTGGCATTCTGGGCCATGTTCACAGCAGCTGCTGTTCTCCAGCAATCTTCCAAGAATGTGCAGACTGGAGGATGAACTTAATTTTAGCATCCGCATCTTGCGGTGCAATCTGAGCAGTGATCAGATGGAAGATAATAGTTCTCAGGAGAAGTTGATTGCTCAAAACAAAGCAAGGCTGCTATAATGCACTCATTGAGATCCTCGCATTAAACTAAACCAGGCCTGGGAATTTTCAGTTTCGGAACGTTTTACAGCAGTGCATTTCTTAAGTACCAATGGTCACAAGAGAAAACGGAAAAACAAAAACATCGCTTCCCTTGCTCTCTAGCACTGAAAGCATCCCTAGATGCCATTACAGATCATAAAAAAGAAGCAAGGAACTCAGAGAATCAGTTCTAACCCCCCCAACCCCCACGCCATTTTTTTGGAAACAGGCTGGTTAAACAAGCTCTCAAGGGTGGTCATCATACGTATCAAGTAACCTAGAGAATCAAATAAACTAGAGTAGATAAGGTAATCAGTTTGTTCACTCAGGTAAACAGGATTTCTCAATATGTAGCAGCTGAGCTAAAAAAAAACATTGAGAGAAAAACAAGAAAAAGCTCTGTATATGAAACCCAAAGCCATCCCTGCCAGTAATATAAACTAAACATCCTTCTGGCTTGTTCATTGCATCATTTTCTGTATCTGGAATACCATGAATATGATAATGAACATTTTGCACTGGTTTCTGTCAGGGCAGATAGACTTGTCGGAAATTTCACTTCCAAAACAGGGCAGAATGTTTAGGATTGCCTCACGTAGATCCAGCTAGCATCAGAAAGATGACTCCATTAGCTTTGAACTAGCAGCACTCCATGCCATGAAGGGTGTAGTCCAGGTTAGAATGGGATGCTAGCTAGGCTCGCAATTCAAAACAATATGTGAAAATAAGCTACACTTTTTAGCTGCTGTTCTATAGCAGAGGAAACTCAACAGAAAGAAGTTCTGAGGGGCAAACATGCTAGCCTAGCTATTACTAAAAAGGTGGTGGGGGGTGCATGATACTAGAACAGAACAGAATCTAACTTATATAACACATACATGATTGCTTTACTCAGCTAATTGGGTGGAATTGATGGCATTCGTAAATCAGTGGCTAGCATTTAGAGGGCTGACCTGTAGTCGGTAAGCGAGCAATGTCACATGACTTTGTTAAACCAATAAAATGCATGGCATTTTTTTTAAACGGACATGAGCCAATGGCACATATAATGTTGCTCACGAGTGAACATTGTAAATAGTTCATCCCAAAAAGTGGGATCCCAAATATGGCCACCTTGCTGTAGTCCAGCTAAGATTGGAATGCTAGCACCTTCAATGTTTTTAGCTGCTGGTCTGTAGTAGAGCTAGCTCAACAGAAAAAAGTCAGGCAAATATGCTAACCTAGCTATTACTAAAAAGGTGGTGGGGGGCGCATGATACTAGAACAGAACAGAATCTAACTTATATAACACATAAATGATTACATTACTCAGCTAATTGGGTGGAATTGATGACATTCGTAAATCAGAAGGGAGTTTACTAATTGACTAGCATTTAGAGGGCTGACCTGTAGTCGGTAGGCAAGCAATGTCACATGACTTGCTCACATAATATTGTTCGGGAGTGAACATTGTAAATAGTTCATCCCAAAAAGTGGGATCCCAAATATGGCCACCTTGCTGTAGTCCAGCTAAGATTGGAATGCTAGCACCTTCAATGTTTTTAGCTGCTGGTCTGTAGTAGAGCTAGCTGAACAGAAAAAAGTCAGGCAAATACGCTAACCTAGCTAATCCTGTTTGAAGGATTTGAACTTTACTGGTTATCAGGAAACATGCTACCCACTAGCTAATGTGCAGTCTTGCTGTTTGAAGGAAACATGACAGAAATGATAAACTTCAAGTATGGCTAGCAGCAACTGCATGCTAGTCTTCAAAAAAAGAAGAGGCCTCAGCAGAAACACTATAGCACAGGATCCACTGTGAAGTAGAATATGTATGTAGGGCTCTTTGAAGTCACGCTCAGAGCTCCTCCTGGGGCTGTAGTACTGTTCTTTAAAGCAGTAACTTGCCTAAAGAGGCAACAATGAATGGAAGCTAGTGTCATGTCATTCAGCATGACGTTATTCACTGGCTTTTAGTCATCGTTCTGCAGATGTTCAAGGATGATAAGCTCCAAGTACACAGCCACTGTCTAGTGTCACATACTGTTCAACATTTGATACATATAATTAGATATCGGCCGAAAGGTGTGCATGCATTCTAGGCATCTGGAGACTGTCACCGACAGCCTCGAAGGCCTGCTCTGCTTCTGTTATCCTTGAACGAGATAAGTCAATGGAGTCAGAGAAAAGTCTTCAGTGTGCTGTCCGTAGAGAGACTCTCTCCTCTCTACTCTCTCTCTCCATCTCTTTTTTCTACACTTACACCCACGCAACGTCCTGGCAGAGAGCAAAATGGCAACAAGAGGAGCGAGAAGATAGCTTTCACTGTCCATGCGATAGCCCCCACCGATAACTCATGCGAATTTCAATGAAGGTGCAGGCACTTCATTTGCATTTTAATTATTATAAAAGATCTGGTGGAGGGCAGGGTTAGCCGAGCTTCCTTTTCCAGACAGTGAGAGAGGGAGGGAGAGAGAGAGAGAGAGAGAGAGAGAGAGACACACCATAGGGTGGCACTGACCGTTTGGGACACAAAGAGAGAGAGAGAGAGAGAGAGAGAGAGAGAGAGAGAGAGAGAAAGATAGGGGCAAGAAATAAAGCGTAAAAACTGCAGTTGACCTTTGGTTGAACTTCACGGAACAGAAGTGGTAGTTCCGCTGCTGCAAATGCACCTGCTATCATCCGGCAAGTGGAAGAGCTAGCAAGAATTTGTTTTCCTCCGAGCAATGCTCTCTCTTTGCCCCTCTCTCTCTCTCTGTTTCTGTTTCTGGCTCTCTCCTGCCCCATGCATCCTTCTAGCGACTGCCCAAGTGTGGACAGGGACCCCAGAGAGCCACGAGTGAATGGAGAGGGGGATTTATTCAAAGGTGACAGCGCCGAGAACACACGGGCCGGGCGGTGATCCGGTGAGGAGGGAGCGACAGAGAGAGGCAGGAAGAGAAGGGCGAGAGAGATTGGACCATACATAATCTGCTGAATTGCACCTGTGATCCGAATCAAAACAAACATTGATTCTCATAGCCAGAAGGTGGTGGTGATAAGACATCTCAGTGGCTTTGTTATGTCCAGCACACGACCGCACGTTTCCACAAATCACGCACATCTGGCCTGGTCCCTTCACGAGCTTTAAAGTAATTGCACCGAGGCGCCTGATAAGAAATCAATCCCTGTTAGGAACGATGAGATGTTTTTCCAAGGCCCATAAAGAGACATTTCGGAAGGGATCAGTATGCTAGAGCTGTGAGTGGAGAAGGGACAGCGTGCTGTCCACTGTAGGCCATTAACTGATAAGAATACAATCACCACTATTCTTTCAGGGGGCGGAGCTGTCAGCTTGAGGTCATTTTATGAACCTTCGGTCACCAGCACATGAACATATTCCATATGGATAAGACCTACATTATGCTAAGCGCTAATGTTAACCCCTTAGTTATGAGCTGTTTCTGATCATCTGGGGGCCCTAAATGACATCCTACCTGATGGCCCCCCATCAATCACAATGTTATTTAGCTTGGGTATTGATATTTCATTCATTTCATCCAAGAAAGGGTTGAATATATACGCATGCATATGCAAACAGTAACATATACACAGTCCAGTCAAATTATTATGGCCATTACAGTAGCGCGCACGTGGAAGGCACTCTCAGCTAATTTGGGTATGAATCCATCCTTGCAGATCTCGTACAGCCATACATGCTCACGGTCTTCCCTGGGGTGGATGGGATCTTCCAGCAAGACAATGTGACATGTCCCACAGCTAGAATTGTCCAGCATTGGTTGGAAGAGCATGAAAAAGTATGACTTCCAGGTACTACACTGACCCACTAATTCTCCAGACTCTAACCCAATTGAGCATCTGTAGGGCCATCTCAATCATCGTGTTCGCTCTACGGATCCTCCCCCGCGCATCCTCCAGCAGCTGTGGGATGCACTGCAGTCAGCATGACTCCAGATACCTGTGACAACCTATCAGAACCTTACTGAGTCAATCCCAGCCCATCTAACTGCTGCCTGTGCCTCACATGGCTATTAACCTGGATATTAGCTCATAATGATGTGACTCAACGGTGTATAACATACATAATCCAAATATGGATGCAAAGCCATCAGAAATAACTCCCCACCCTTACTACCCTACCCATCCCACCATAAACCTGGCTCTTATTTGGCCCCAGTTATTATACCTATGGAAACCTATATCTTAAGTTGGTATGTGGTGGGAATCTGGCATATTGGATCAACATACGGGTCTTTGAGGGTTTAACAACCAGTGCGCGAAAGAGAAGATGATAAAGCACTGTAGACTACAGAGATGTTCTCCTCCTGCTCTTCTTTTCCCACCTCGACTCCCCCCTTCACCGAAAAAAAAAGCGCACGTATGCAGATGTCCACAGTACCACCTTGCGGTTCAGTGGCGAACTGGCGGGACAGTGGCACGCGCAGGCAAAGCCATCCTGACTGTGGTAGACGAGTGTTGCGTGTCTTTTCCACATCCCCCACCCCCCCGCCGCCACCCCCAAAAAACGGCAAAAGCCTTGAAACTCGCCCGAGCTCCTGCTAGCACCACCGAAACGCACAGTCCCAACTTCAACTTCCACCTGCACGCGCCTTCCTGCCTGCTGCTGCACGTGCGTGCATGCGTTTCTCCCTACGGCTGCGTTCTGAGCCTACTGTTGCTCCAGATTCGCCCCTACACCCGATACCGTGCGCTCGCGCCTTAAACAAGCGGGGTCGCTTCTTCACAGCCACAACGCCTGGAGTCCCAATACTGCGCATTTCTGTTTTTACTGAAGGTCTGCTGGAGGGGGGGTGGGTGGTCTAATAATGCGCCATGCGCGGAAAGCGCACGAGCCCCCCGCGATTTTATGGGGCACTGATAGCGCATCACCCCAGCTTCAGTTCGCCACAGGTAAGTAAACGGTGTGCCCTTGCCATGAAAACACCCAGCACTTGTTTTACGCGCCTGCTTTAGGAGCACATCCAAACGTATCCTGCTCAGAGACCAGAACCTGCTCGCCGTTATATGGCTATTAGAAAGCAGGACGGGCATCAGATGGAGAATATGGGCTTTAACCAGACGGAGAATCCGACACAGTCTGTCATTACGCACGAGCCGTAATCTCCACACCGCCGTGGTAAACGTGGTGCACTTTGTTTTGCGGGGGAACCGAAAGATGTCCAAGAAAAGCCACTTTACGCACATGCACGCGCGCGCTCGCGCCTCCCTCTTACCTTGGCCACATCTGCATCGCTTGTTTTCCCTCGCCGCGCCGCCGGCTTCACGGAGGGATGATGCGGAGGAATAAAACGCACGCGGGCCGCGAAGCAAAAGGAGGGGAGGAAAAAAAATACAAAAAATAAAAACTCCACTGTGCCACCCCCTCCTCCTCCTCCTCCTCCTCCTCCACCACCACAACTCCCTCCTCCCTTCTTCCCTCCTTCCAGTGGAAATGAAAAAATAAAAAGAGAAAGAATCCGAGCGGTTTTGCAGTCAGTCCGGCGAAAGAGGAGCGAAAGCGAGAGAGAGAGAGAGAGAGAGAGAGAGAGAGAGAGAGAGAGAGAGAGAGAGAAAGAGAGAGAGAGAAATTTTGGGGACACTCCCGGGGCTGCTCCTCCTGCTGCTGCTTGCTGCTCAGCAAGCGCGCGACACCATCGCAGAAACCGGAGGAGATTCACATCGAGGAAGAGGAGGAGGAGGAAGACGGAAAAGAGAGAGAGAGAGAGATAGAGAGAGAGGCCCAGGAAAGAGGAGATGAAAGAGAGAGTGGGAGAGAGAGCGAGACACCAAAGCTGGACCAGTCGCACACCCCCTCCTCTCTCACTCTCTCTCTCTATCTGTATCTGTCCCTCTCTCTCACTTTCACTCGCGCTCGCTCTCTCGCTGCCATTGGCCTGCGCTGAGTGAAATTTACAAAGCCCACAGCCAATAGCTTGCCGCATTCACTCCATCACCGTTAACCAGCTGCGTAACACTTTTCTAACTTCACACACGCGCGCGCGCGCATACACACACACATACACACGCACACACAGAGTGCAGGCTCGTGCCCCGGCCGTGCTGGGCTTTTTAGCGCCTCCTCCCTGACCGTGTGATTTTATTGTTTGCTTTTTTTAATTGTATTATTTTAAATTCTGCTTAGTTTGCACAGTCATAGTCTCATTATACAAGGTGTATAAACAAATAAACAAACAGGTATTTGATTGATTTGTGAAATAATAGCCCTTCAGTATTCTTCGTTTTATTTTTGGGCACAATATTTTTCTCATGCTGTACATCTGTTTTGCCCTCCCGTCTTTTGATGAGGCCAATGTGCTCTGATTGGTCAGCTCACCCCGCTGTGTTCTGACTGATGAACTGCCAGATCAGCACCCTGTTACAAGTTTCGCCTTGACACTATTGTATCTGGTCTCACAGTGATGCCAGGTGTGCCGTATCTGTTTGTCCATTAAGGTCAGGTAGAACAAGTGGGTACACCTGAGGCATGCTAGGAGCAGGATGCTTTACCATGTCAAGTTTTACTTTTTTTTACTCCCTCTGTTTTGTGTGAGGACATGCCAAGCTTGCTGGTATGAGGGCTATAAGGATTGTATTACAAGATGACATCACCCTGTAACAAAGAAAAACAGACGTTTCAGAAAGCTGCAAAAATTGGTTTCTCCTTCTGGCGATTATTATGGGATTGTACCTTTGCAGATCATTCATATGCTTCATATGTTATGTAATCAAGGACAGGCCTTATCACTGTACCTGACTGACCCAACAGCGACGATTGCTGACATGTAGCAAGCAGTGATACCTCCATGAGTCATCCTGTTGGTCCCAGCACTATTGGCAGATGGCTGCACGACGCAGGGCTACATGCACATAGACCTTAACACCACATGCCAGACTATGATGGAGTGACTCAGAATGGCAGCAGGTCATCTTTAATGATGAGTTCGGCTTTTTTCTTGGTGGAGACGACCAACAAGTCTGTGTGTGGGGGCACCATGGTCAGCGGTGGTCTGTTGTCACATGTCACACCTCCAGAAAGCCTGGTGTCACTCCACCTCCACCCCCTACTGCAAAATCTGCACAAACTGTGTGAGAATATTCAGGCTGTATGGGATGGATTATCACCTGACTCCATTAGGAACCTCTACAGTTTAAAGGGGGCTATGTAGCAACCTGCTACTACTGGCTGGAGCTGCCTCCAAGAAGTTTAGGATCACTCCTATACATAAAGGCACACAGTTGATTCAGTATCATTGTTTATTAGTCTAGTGTGGGTGTATGTGTAAGTTAGACCCTAAAATACTCTGGTAAAGCAGACTGGGAGGCTTTCCATACACAGTTCCATGAACTGGTGGGCAAATTGTGTGAGTGATCTGACAAACAGAAAGCTCTGCTGCTGACGCTTTGTTTGTTTGATGATGCATTAGCTTGCCTGCTATTACAGAGAGAGATAGACTAGATAGAGAGATCTGATTACAGTGCATTAGTTGGGGTGCTCTGGAGGTGTTACAGAGCTGTGCTTCTTTGGACTGAATTGTATAACCTAGGAATGGCCTGCAATTTTAATGGGCACTGATGTTACCAGTCCTGCAACTACAGCTATAGAGAAGTCCATGGAAGTCACCAAAACAGGTGCAGGCAATCACAGACATCTGGCCAGGGCTTGTCCACTCGGGGTCACAGTGACTGGGATGTCCCTATAAGCAGGTCCCAGAATTTTTAGGATGCTTAAGGAGTTCGGTGCACTGCACTGGTGCACACAGTGGCCCAGCCTGTGTATACCTGCTAGTACATGCTTGAAACTGGAGGACATGGCAGTTTGTCTCTGCACTGTGACGGCAGCTGAGGTCCAAGATGTGCATTTTGGGCCTGGACTTCTTCTGAAAGGTGTCAAATGAACTTAGACAGGGCCATGCTAACATTTAGAATGGTCGTGCATTGATGATGGAGCCACTAGATGCCCAGTGCCAACTGAAATATGCAGCACCAGAGCCAACTAGAAAGGAATCTCTGGGAGTCAGGTCGGCATTGTCATGGGCGGCACACATGGTCATCACTTTCATAAGCGCTGACAACAAAGGGAACATTGAAGAAAGCAGAGGGCAACTGAGAGAATGGCCACTCCTGATCGTGTAGCCTCAGAGTTGATGCTTGAGCTGTAAGGAGGACACAGAGCTGTACATGCATTGCTGCAACCAGTGCACTGCAAAGATAGGAAAGCTGCAGCAGCCATGCACCATGCTTCAGTCTCATTGCTGTGGTCCACCGACGGAGAAGGCAGGAATGAGGTAAACCAAGGAGCTGCTGCGCCATGAACTTGGGCTGGTGGTGCTAGTGGCTGAAGAATATGGGCCCTGTCACTGACTTTGCCCAACGTCACCAATGTTCTCGTTTCCTGTTGTTGCCACCAATCGCCAGCTCTTGTCGAAACTGAATGAATTCCGGTCACTTTGTAATATTGCGTCACTGCCAGTGTGCAGGCAGAGTAGCAGAAAACGGTGCCTACACATGTTGCAGCTGTGACCAATAACCACTGCTTAAGAAAGCACCACAACTCTGTGTGAAAAGACATGTCTCTTTTAACAGACACATCAGTAAGGGCAGTCATGGGCTGGAGGTTAGCAAACAGGCCTTGTGACCAGCGGGTCACTGGTTTGATCCTTGGAACTGACAGGATGCAACTAAAGTTCCCTTGAGCAAGAATGCTCCCCTCGTGCCATGGATAGGGCTGCCAACCGCCCCAGGCAGCTGTGCTCAGTGCCCCCTGTATGTGTTCACTAGTATGTGTGTGTGTGGATGTTTCACTTCACGGATGGGATGAATGCGGAGGACAAATTCCTCTAAATGCAAGCACAAACGGCGGATGGTGTGGAGAAGGCCTGCCTGAAAGACCTTGCATTTATTTAAGCAGCATCACTTTTAAAGAACAAACCTCAGTTTCCAAATACCAACGTTCCAAAGTGTTCCAAAACATTTCATATCTCCTTTACCTTTACAATACAAATGTTAAATATGCTATTTATAAGTCTATAGTCAATCAAATCCTCACAGCAGTGTTCCAACATCTTGTATAAAGCCTTCTGAGAGTGTGGTACGGTAGGAGACTACTCCATTAGATTCAGAGGAAACGCTGGAAGAGCGGGTGTCCACAATCCACTGGACATACATTATCTCCCAGCCTTATGTGCGCTACAGGCTTTATCATAGCAGCGCGCATGCGTGTCGCTGCACATGTGTAATGTAACGTATAGTGCACGTGCGCTCTTGGGCGTTTGGGGTTGTCACGCGCACACACGCACACCCAAGAGATCAAAGGCCGCGGCGCGCGCAGATGAAACTCGTCGCCTCGAGCCTCGCAAATGGATTCCGCGCGGCAGCGAACAGGGGCCACGCGGGCGTGACGTATGACCCGAGAGATGGAGAGAGAGAGAGAGAAAGAGAGAGAGAGGGGGGGGGGATAAGTAAATGTGTGAGTTGTGAATGAGCGAGAGAGAGAGAGAGAGAGAGAGAGAGAGAGAGAGAGAGATTAAGTTATTTAGCTCTGGGTATTTCCAGTGTGACGTGGTGAGGACGCTTTCCTTTCATAATTTATACATTTCCAGTAACACACACTAAGAACCATGTAAAAGAGAAGGAGATTATCGATTATAAATATTTATTGATATAGGTAATTATAGATATTATTTGTTTATTGTTCCTGGTGACCTTTATCTTCCTTCCCAATAGCATTGCAATCCCTCACTTCCTTCTGGGTTCACCTATTCATTTGAGTCAAACTACATAAAAGAGAATTTCCCACTTCCTACTCTTAATAACCTCTTTTTCGTCCATAAAATGACTCCGGATGAAAAACTCATAATGACTAAACATTATACTAACAATATGAGTGTTAAATACTGTTTCTGATTCTCCCTCTCCATGTGGGCATCCTACTGTGACAGTCTGTCACTGAGCAACTGTGAATGTGTGAACGATCACGGATTAGAGTGCAGAATGATCACATGGAAATGGAAAGAAAAAATTCCAAATGCAGAATGTCATCTGTAAAGTTTGGATGAGTCGGGAGTAACGGCTGGGACCGGCCCGGCTTGCCATCGGCATTCAAGTTCATCCAGAAGGTGCTGGATGGGGTTGGCGTCAGAGCGCTGTGCATCCCAGTCAAATTCCTCAACACCAAAGCAAGAGAAAGTGTGATAGAGGGAGAGCAAGCAAGAAACAGTACCATCATTTACCACTGCTTTCTCCAGTCCTGTTCCAGTGCACTGCTTATGAAAAGTGCTGGGACCAACAGGATGACTCATGGAAGCATCACTGCTTGCTGCATGTCAGCAATCGTGGCTGTTGGGTCCGTCAAGTACAGTGATTTTCTTTGTTACAGGGTGATGTCATCTTGTAATACAATCCTTATATCCATAATTCCATAAATCCAACTTAATGCTACAGCATATAATGCCATTCTAGAGCATTGTGTAAGAGCCCTGTTTGAGTATTTACATTTACGGCATTTAGCTGACGCTCTTATCCAGAGCGACTGACAAGGTTAATCATATTACAGGTGGGCCAGTGTAGTGTTAGGAGTCTTGCCCAAGGACTCTTATTGGTGTAGCACAACATAGTCACCCAGACTGGGATTCAAACCCCAGTCTCACACTTGTGGTGGTGGCATCCTGGCAGGTAGTGGTGTTACCCGCTGAGCTACACCAACCACAGTATTGCAATGCATTTGTGAAAAACAGCATTAGCTCCGTAAACTGACACGTTTGGTGTCGAGGAATTTGACTGGGATGCACAGAGCTCTGACGTCAACCCCATCCAGCACCTTCTGGATGAACCTGAATGCCGATGGCAAGCCGGGCCTTTTCTCTCAACATCATTGCCTGACCTTACTAATACTCTAGTGACCGATCCCTGCAGCCATGTTCCACTATCTTCTAGAAAGCCTTCCTAGAAGAGTGGAGGCTGGTAGAACAGTAGATGTGGGGTCAAGTCCTTATTAATGTCCGTGGTTTTCTCACATGAGGGTGATGAATGAATCCACAAGAAGGTTGACCATGTGGTATGTATAGGGAGTCCAGCTAGAGCCAGTTTACAGCCACTGGTCTGGGTTAAGTCTTTTAAATACCATAGAAAGACAGAAATACAAGCACATGTGTGAGTTAGAAAGCAAGAGAAAGTGAGAGAGAAGGAGAGCGAGCAAGAAACGGTACCATCATTTACCACTGCTGTCTCCAGTCCTGTTCCAGTGCACTGCTTATGAAAAGATAATCATGCACTGCACTAGAAGTCTTCTTTCAGAATCACACTCGCAGACAGTGAAATGAGTCCTCTGAGGATAAGGGTCAAAAAGACTCTTGGTGTACTCCAGAGCGCCTTACAAAACTGCTAACTCTCTGAGTCGTCCCTATACCGCATTAGAGTATAAGAGTATGATTCAGTTGACAGCAGTCATGTTCTCCGGCCTACTGCATTGAGTCAAAAGCCGTCTGCACTGCCAGTAGCTGGCCACTCACATCGGTCTGTCCTGGAGCATCCTGCATTGGAACTGCTTCCCTGTTTCTGCACTTCTTCCAGATTAACCAGCCTGCTAATCTCAAAATCTCCCCCAATCTGTGAGACTTGATTGAAATTCTAGGAACGCGCCCCTGTTAAAGGAATAGCAGAAAATATAATTTCCCAGTAGTAGCCGGCCAGCCCAGACATAAAGTTTGCTAGCTATGCACTGGATCTACGAGGCTAATGCTGTAATAAAGCTTTAGAATCACCAGTCCATCTTTTCCTAATGCTGACCGACAAGCCTCTTAAGCCACCCCCAGTTGTCCCTAAATATGACTCCTTAATAATTCAGTCAAAATCCACTGAACAAGGAGCCAGTGAGAATGGTGGTGGTAGTTAATTTGCTTAGGATCATTAGGTTAAGAGATGTGGGGCGAAGGTTTGACGGAGAAAGAGGGGGAGCTACTATATTCCTAGGACTCATTCTTTAATAAAGCTGCAAAAGTTTTTAATTGGTTAAAACTAAAGCAAAAATCATGCCCACTCCAATATCAAAGCTTTATGACTTTATTTAAGGATTTATACTTAGGCTTTAAAGTGATCTAATCTTTACATAGAACTCTGTAAGCCCTTTTCCACCATCCACACATCTACTTTGATGTTTTTCCATTAAAAAACTAAAAAAATAAATAAATAAATGTTTCTAGATGGAACCAAATAGCCGGTTCGTAAACATAACCCATGAAGACGACCATGGGAAGGTCAGCTGTTGAAGAATGCAGGTGATCTATGCACTCCGCCATCTTGTTGCTACTGTTTACTATCGTTGTGCAATGCAGACATTGATGTCGTATCCTTTGGTGTTTCCTGTTTCCTGTGAAAACTGACCTGTAAACACAGGCTGGGTCTCTGAATAGCACCAGGGTGCTTTGAAGCCTGAATGGAACTGGTTCCAGAACCAGGGTTCTTTTGGTCGAAACAGAGAAATGTATGCGCTAGTATGCTACTCAATCCTAAGTGAGGATAAGATTAATTAGGTAACTGAGTTAGCCTCTTTTAAATATTCAGGGCCATACAGTACTCACATTACCAAGTAAGAACATTCTGGATTAGGTGAATAATATTAGGTATAACGGCGTTAGCTTTAGCCTTGATATTAGCTCATTAGCTAAAGAGGTAGCCTTTTCAGCTGAAGGCTCCTCCTTATTAGACATGAAAACTTGTGTATGTTAAAAGTTAGATGTATTTGTTCCGCGGTTGTTTGCTGGGCTATGCTGTGCTAGTTTGTGGGGGTGCCCACTGTCCTGTTGAAGCTTGTGGTTGTTGATGACCTGCCTGCTATGTCAGCCATTTGGTAGCTGTGAGCAACCGGTCTTTCCTACTGCTGTGTTCAATAAAAAGGCTGTTGTCTAAAGGACAGTGTCTTTCCTGTCTTCTTCTTCATACCAATACTCTATATGCTCTCTCTCTCTCTCTCTCTCTCTCTCTCTCTCTCTCTCTCTCTCTCTTATATTTATATATATATATATATATATATATATATATATATATATATATATATATACACTCCTTAAAATATATATATATATATATATATATATATATATACACACACACACATACGAATGAATCGAGGTTCATGCTTGAATGCATGAATGATGACCTGACACCATGCTGAGAGACACTACTTCTGTATGTGTAGCTTAATAAATATTACCCATATCAGTCTAAATTCATCATCATTTGTTGTTCCCGGTAGCCTTTATCTTCCATCTCAATAGCTCTGCAGTCAGACGCTTCTTTCCGGGTGCAGCTATTCTTTTGAGTCATACTGGATAAAACAGTAGTTCCTACTTACTAATGTTAAAAATTGCAACCTCTTTCTTGTCCATAAAATGTATTCATTCATTCATTCATTCATTTTTTAATTTTCAAACCTATGGTGACATGGGCAGTGAGGAAGAGGATGTGTTGTCGTTTTCAGTAAACTGTTGGCCTGAACCTTCACGTGCACCCTCTCCCATAGTCTGGCTTATGTGGTTTCTGTCACTGTATGAGACCGTATGCACTGTTCCCTACAAACATGAGCAAAAGTGCAGCCAGGGTACAGACTTTAAGATGGCTGCTATTTAGCTATCCTGCACAGTTTTGTCCGTTTTTATGGTGGCTGACCTTTGAATTTCTGAGTACATGCTTGTGCCAGCCCCCTACAATGCGATTCACCAAATGTGATCTTTTCAGCACTCTCTGCCGCGTTGCGCTGAATGCGTTTGGTATTTTCACACTCTAGTAAAGGGAAACGGCCCAGTGGCCTGGCTTTTGTGCGGCTGCTGTCAGACTCCATATTGGTTTGCAGAGAGATAATACTGAGGCTGTTCACCTCCCAGTCAGCATACCACCATATATACCAATATCCCACCTTTAGGAATCACTTTAATAGGCTGTTTTTGTTACTGTGTTTTTGAGCTTGATGTATGTAAATGACCTCTGTTCTGTTTGGCTAACCTTTATTTTGCCTCGTTTAAAAAGCAGTCTCGGCTGAAAAAAAATGCATCACTTTTTATGATGCCACATAAACTATAAATGCAAAAAGGGCAGAATCTTTCATAAACGGGCCATATGGATTAGGGATATGAAACCCAACAATATTTATATTTTACACACTAGTAGGTTTAATGAGGGTACAATGTAGATCAAACTAAACAAGACACCAGAAAACAGATGCTTTTTCCCCCCTTTTCCCATGTTATTATTATTATTATTATTATTATCATTAAAATAATGTCAAGTGATCTTCAAGAATGCATCTCCACTTTTTGAATATATCCTTAGATTTTATTATCATTATTTTTTTAATATAATTTAATTCCTATACTTAAACCCTTAAATGGTTCTCAAACAGGTCCTTGCAAATTGACTTGGAGCGAAAATTTGAACTATGTGTGGGACTGATTTGAGACCAAATCAGAATCAGGTTTATTGGCCAAGTATGTTGACGTATACAATACTCATATACACATAACTAACTGACAGCCCACAATATACACAGTGGCTCCACATATACACAATAAATACAGATATTTAGAATATATAATATATAATCTCCACAGTATATAATAATATAATCTCCACTGTATACATAATATACAAACAATAAATAAACTATATATGGACAAATAATATACTGTTTACAAATTGTTAACAAACAACCATGTTTGAAAATGAAATGATTTACAAGCATGGTTCTCTAAAAAACTCATCAACTGGTAAAGGTTCTTGAGATGCTTCCTTAGAAGAACCCTGTCGTCCCTTTATTTTTAAGAATGCACAGCATGATGTCATTTGTTCATATGTAACCAATTGAATTCAAGCTTAGGTATAACCGCAAACCCACTGTAATATTTTGGATGGTGGAAGCTCAACTAAAACTTTCACTGCCAATCTGAGCTCACTTGACCTGTCTGCGTTGTCCTTGGCACTGGCGTAGCGTCAACCAAATGACTGATTGGCCATGTCTCGGCAACTAGAACTTTATCACATGCATCAAAAGATTAGCTTGTCCTCTGCTTTGTCCCGGATGGTGTACACATCTCCAAAATCAGCCGAGATGGTGCTCACACTGCTTGGGGCTGCACACAATTAAATCAATTCAAATAATACAGCTGAAAAAAAACGGAGAAATTGTAACTCAGTAATGAATTGCTGACATATAGCAGCGCAGTCACTTTGAGCAAGGCCTTATTAAGCATATTCTGAGTTATGTCAACTTTATTCAAATGCATATATTCATGTTTCTTTAACTTTCCAGGCAAAGATAAACAGGCCAGCACTGGGTTGCTCTTAAAGCTTGTTTAAGATTGAGTGTGGGTGGATGGTTTTCATCTCTTCTAACTGTGTATGCATGCTCAATATGGGTGACAGTCATAGTGTTCGCACATTCAGAATGACCTACGGTAAGTGATGCTTGATGAGTGCATGAAATAGTTTAATTGATGCCTATAAGGTGAAGCCAGTCGCCCCAGCACAAACGGAATGGATGCAAAGCACTCGAGTTGTGTATGTGTAATATCTAGGGCTGTACCTGACTCAGAATTTTGTCAGTCGAATCGGTTTCGCCCGTCCTGGTCGACGATTCGACTATTCGTTCATGTTTTTCCTCCATGTAGATTATCTAGTAATCAGTACATCAATCTGCATACGGTTCAGATCTGATGTCCTCATTTAGAAAGTCAGCAGAGTCACAGGAACATATTTCTGAACTGAAAGAGGCGGGGCTTATGATGATCGATCTGAACTGGAGCCTGATTTAATTACAGGCCATAGCGCTCGGCAGCAGCGCGTACTTATGCTAAACATTAGCGCTTATAGCTTATAGTCTTTGTAATTTCACTTCTAACAGCTTCTTCAGTAGGAGGACCCTTCGCCTTTCATCTCTCATAAATAATGGACAGCTAAATAAAACCAGATTAGTCCATATTTAAATTTTTTTAACTGAAAAGAAGAATGGTAAACATGAAACCGTTTAATTATATTACCCCGCTGTAATAACTATCTCTCGTTTATCAGCAGGCATATTAAGTGACTGTACTTGTCTTTAAATAAAGATAATCTTAGCTGTAGATGAATAAATAAAAATTATTCTTAATTAAAAATATTTGTAATTAAGGTTCTAAAATTGTAATTGCAATAAAACAAACGTCTTTGGTCCATTTTTCCTTCACCGCAAACAGCCGTTATGTCTAAAACTAAAGTCGGCTCCCTCGTTTGGAGCAGTGTTGGACGTCTGACTAAATGACGAGCAGAATTAGGTTTAAATTGTTCAGACTGTCTTCTTCAAAACCTCCTCCAGACTTTCTCTGAGACATCGCTCCCCCCGTGTTTCTCAGCTTCACAGCTTCAGCTTCCTTCAGCGGTGAACTGCTAGCGCACGTTGTCATGTGGATTTATTTTTTTTAGCAAGCATGCGTCACAGCGCAGCCAGAACCAAAATATATATTTATTATTCCCTTTAATAATTATTAAAATGTCTTTTTACATTCTTAACATTTTTGTGCATTTCTGTAAGCTTTAGTCTGTTTTATGAGAGAAAAAAGGTCACTGTTGTCAGTCGACTTGAAGGGTCTCAGTCGACTTAAAGGGTCGCCGACTGACAATTTGATTCGTCGACTTCTAGAGGGCAGCGCTAGTCCACATAATCAGCCTGCTTTAAAGTTGTAGATGACTGTAGATGCCCATATTGTTCTGGCAGGGTGAGCTTCTGCTAATAACAACAGAGCAACCCAATTATAGTGAGTAGTATCGTATTTTATTGTGGTGTTCTTTGCTACTAATAGAGATACAGCTTTCACAAGTCATAGTGCATTAATGCATATTTGGAGTTTTGTGTCTCACATGATGGCAAATGTGAGAGTAAGGGAGCGCTTGAATCCCTAAAATATTTCTGAGCAATAATCCAGCACTAATGTGTTCAATTTGGTGCATTTCAGCTGTTATAGTGTGAAACCAACCGATCCACTTACAAATAATATAAAGTCACAAAAAACTGAACTCTGCTGTGGACTTAAGCAAATGAATGAGATGTAATACAGCCTTAGTTCAACTTGAGTACCAGGGTTTGTGTAATGAGAGCAAAGCTAAGTTAACATGACTTCAGCCAGAAGCTGTCTCAAAGCAGGGGCTGGTGCCACGGGTGCTTCTATACTCAGTCATGTACTTTTGATAGGGAGATACCTCACTCCTTCATGCTGCTTTCCCATTCATAATGGACAGCAGCCTGCTGCATGTCACTGTTTGCCTTTTTTGTGAGGGGTAAAGATTTTGTAGTGTCTCACTACTGCTTTGATGGACCATGGATACATGGGAGGTATGGTCATGAAGAGTGGCCATATCCAGAGTCTGACAGGAGGAGCTGGAGTGGCTTTACTCCCTACCATCAGTTGTTACAGTGCAATGAGTCTTGTTCAGTGTGTGGAAAATGGGTCACAAAGATGATGCTAATGATAAAAGAGTGACTGCATTTGGGTGTGCTAAAGGCCATAGTGTGAAGGAAGTAGATGAATTGTGTGGAGGCAAACAGTAATATGGGTCTACCAGCAGTGTAGAGTTTCCCACTCTACAGGAAACTCCCCTCGAATTGTGCCAGGGAAGGCATCCACCAAATCCGGCACCAACTGCACAATTCTTTTAATGGAAGAGTGGCTGAACATGGATGTGGCCTACATCTAGAAACTTGTCCAGTCCATTGCAAATCCAATCACAGCTATCATTTGTGCTCATGGATAATTACATTCTAGTAGGTACATGCAGGGAACTCATTTCTTACCTGGTGAGCTTATAAGCGAAACCTCATCTTTACATTTATTTGAAGTCCCGTTAAAAGGAACGTAATGATCTTCTGTGATTGAAATCCGTGGGTTCGTATTTTTGAATGACTGCTGTGTAGAGTATCATGCAAAAGATCCAGGATGTGTCAGAAATTATAAAAGCATGTCACTGAGATCGGGCAATGACCTCTACCACTGGAGTGTCTCTGTGATCGAAAGATAGATAGAGAGAAGGAGAGATAGGTGGGGGAAGCATGTTATTAATATTTGATGAGAATCGTTTGACAGCTTTGGATCTATTGTTTGGGATGACATCGAACGTTTAGGAGGCATCTCAATGCAGACAGAGGGCTTAAATTGAGCAGCCTTTTGTGTGGAGAAAGGTTAACCTTGGAAGTGAAAGATCAAATACAGCATGAAAACAACAACAACAACAACAACAACAACAAAAAACAGCACAGCTCAGATACACTCACAGTGACACTGGCAGCCTTCTCTAGCATCACAGATTCTGAATTATTTTCTTAGTTAACTAAAATACAGTAGTTTTTGTAAGGTAGTCCAAACGCAGAGGTTCACTACAACTTTGGAAAACCTTGGAAGGAATAAAGCCAGCATATGCTGAATATCATTATTGCACTTTTCCATCTGGCAACTTAATCAATGATTAAAGCACTTTAGAACTCAATGTCATGAGTCAAAGATCACCTCATCATGTATTTAATTTCCACCTCCAACAGCCACTAGGTCCAAATGACACATTTCCAGTGAAATAAAATCTGAGAGTACATAGAAGATAATTCATATGCTAATGGAAAGAGAAAATCAACAGAATGACCGTAAAAAAAAATGATTTCATAACACTTTACAAGATATAAAGTAACTCCTAACAATCATGCAAGATCTGGTAGACAACCACAACTGTCCCCATCAGATAAACAACACTTAAGGCTTTCATCTCTGAGAGAGAGAAGAGATAATCAACCTCCACTCTTATGAAACAATCCACAGTTGATCTTGTCCATCCTTGCACAGTGAGACTCAATACCAACTCAACACCAGATTATATCACTGACCATGTTTGGGATTACTTGGATCACCACTTGGGAACCCGGAAATGCAACCAGCTCCCAAGACTGTATTTTAGAGATGTAGACCACACACTAAATGGAACAGTAGGCACAGAAAATAGCTGATATTATATTAAGTTGCTGTTGTGTTTTTCTAAATGTGTTCTATGCTTTTTTACTTTGATGCCAGAAAATGAATAACTGGCAGTTTTGGGTCAATATTAAATAGCTGACTTTGTACAGTACTGAATAAGTATATAAGTAATATAATATACACAACCCTGTATATTTGTTTGCTGCAGAAAAAGGGATTGTTGGCAAATGAAATCATCCTAAAGCCAATATAACAAATATGTTTCCCAATATAACAAATCATTTTCACAATGTTCCAAGAGGTGTGTGACATTATTCTGCATTACGCATAGATGGAATGTCCAAATCCCATTTCTGCCAAAGTTGGGACATAAAAAAAGCTGGCCGATAAAAACAAGAATCTTTTTGAATATTTTAAACTTTTATTTAACAAAAAATAGAAACCAAGTTCATTAGCAGATCTGAACTGCAGGCTGACCAGTCGAACACACTTGGTTGTGTCTACGAAGTAGCCTTAACTGCACCTGCAGAATTTCCACTGACCATCTGTGATGAGCTCAGAGAACTCAATTGATGCATGGTTTCTGCTGGTCTAATAGAGTTTCAAGTTACATTTCTTGATGCAGCGGCAACTGTGTTAAGTGACAGCGGTTTTTCCCAAGTACTCCCGAGCCGATGTGGCTATATTTAACACAGTAGCATGACATTAAGTTTCACAAGCAGCACCATCTGATGGGCTTGAAGGTCACAGATATTCAACAGTGGTTTCCGGCCTTGCCCTACTCAGAGTCCTCTGCAGATGGCCTGAACATTTTCACTAATATATATAAAATATATATATACATTTACATATATATATATATATATATATATATATGTAAATGTATATATATATATATATATATATATATATATATTTATGGTGATAGATACACAGTATATACACATTCACATACATACATACATATTTATATATATATATATATATATATATATATATATATTTGATGGTGAAGATATCTGAATTCTCTTGCATTAAATGATGTTCATTTTGACTTGTTTGACAAATCTCTCATTAAATTTGCTTTTACAGACTGAGCCTTTGCGGGATGCTCCTTTTACATCCAATCATGATCCCCTCATCTGTTACCAATTTGCTGGTTTATTGAGTAAAGTTTCAAAATGGTGTAACAAAAAACCAAAATATCTAGAACTCTTATTTTGCTCCACATTTTATAAGTGTGCTGCAGGTCCTTGTATGTTTGACAGGTAAATAAAGATTCTTGTTTCTGTTGCATGTTACAAAATAGCCCCAACTGTCACTGCCATTTTAAAAAAAATTCCCAGAAATCTGATTGGTACTTCAGTCATTCTGAATGAGAATTGAACATAAGTATTATTTTGGAATTTGTACTTTACCTGAGTATTGCTAAAACTGAAAGCTTATATTTGTACTGTACTTCATACTATAAACAAGCATACTTTTTATTTCAGCATTTTCATTTCGATCCTCTCTTTCCAATTATTTTTAAAAATCGAAAAAATGGAAAATGTAGCCGCCCACAGATTAGTCAGATAGTGAGTGCACACCACCAAACAAAGAAATATTTATCATTTACTTTTACATGTTTCAGTATGTTTATATGTAAATGATCCTATGACTTACACCCAAGTATATTTTTGGTTCAATAGTATAAATATACTTTTAGTATTTTATTTGTGTGTGTATATATATATATATATGTGTGTGTGTGTGTGTGTGTGTGTGTGTGTGTGTGTGTGTGTGTGTGTGTGTATACAGTACCAGCCAAAATAACTACTAATTCTTCCTATTTGAGCTAAATACTTTACTTTGAAATAAAAGTGAACTATGAAATCAAACTGTAAAATAGCACTCATGAAATTATGCAGTCCATCTTAAAAAACTCAGAATTGGCAACTTTATAGGGGGATCAATGTTGGTTTGAAAATGCAACTAGATATTTTCAACTGTGCAATAAGAAAAGAGATTAAAGTTGTTTTATACAAAATGTATATCAGAGATGGCCATATGACAAAAATATAATATTGTAATGCATCAAGAATGCATTAGGTAAATCAGCTTGAGGTGGATAACTGTAGGAGTAGAAGACTTTAGGACAACAAAAAAAATTCACTTAGGATAACTAAAAAATCCATTTAGCTGACTTTGTCTGAGGATATCTGAACTTTTCAATGCCAGGTATGAAGGATATACAATTACCAGCCAAAAGAATAACATTTTCAAATCACTTCAGTGTCAGAGACATTGTATGATGATCTTCTAATATTTTTACAACAATCTCATAATCAAGACATATTAAAAAATATTTATTTGGCCATTATATAAACTTTTCACAGTTTTCTGGTAAAACTAGACCCTGGGAAGTAACAAGAAGAAGTAATGTGATGAAGAAAATCTATTTAGGTGAAGTGAAAATGGCCATGGAAAGATACAGTCTTATGTTCAGAAATTTAAAAAAGTTTTATGAATGAAATCATTCTTTAAGGACTTCTTTGGGGACATAATCAGTTAGGACTAGGTCTGAAGCTGAATTCTATTTGAAGGTAGCTCTCCAAGAGCAGGGCTGGTGACCACTGTTCTATACCGTCCTTCCAGAGAACCCTTTGGGACCTTATCTCAGACTCGTTCTCCCTCACCAGATTGAGTTGCATTTGAAGCTGTTTTCGGGTTTGGACATTTTAAGATATCAGCTAGCCAAAGAGATCATCTCCAAACTTCCTTTCAGAGATATCTCACAGTTCTTTCACCATTTTTAAGATGTTTTAATCCTACCTTCAGAAAGCTTTATAACTGAAGGGAAAGCTGGCCTGCCTTTTTGCTGTGAGTATGATTATGTTACAATGTGGTGTATATTATGAAGGAATTTTGCTTAGCTTGTGATGTAAAGGAATGCATGAGCACCAAAATTACCCCCAATCCGCACAATACTTCTACTTTGCATGATAAATATGGAAGCTCGGTGCCAATGAATATTAATGCCCATGTTAAATATTAATGCAAGCATGAATAAATAATCTCTTATTAACTTTCCTGTGCCCTAATAAATTACAACAGGATTTTTTAGAGAATTAGTCTCGCAACAGTTTTCTTTATTATTTTAATTACTTGAATGTGGCGGGAAAAGGCCTCTTCTAATAATCCTAAGAGTTTATTGGAAATTTCATTCTCAAATAAGAGGAGTGAATGGAATCTATATCAGATAAGTGTCAAAGCCCTATATGAGCATTCTTTGTGGTTGAAAGACTGGCTGTTCCACTTAAAATGAATGTTTAATCTCTACTCTTCCAAAGGGCCAGAAATGAAATATGCGATGGCTCAGGCTGTATGGAATAATATTCCAAACTAGACAATCTCAGAATTTTTTGAAAGAAAACTTACATAACCTTTAAACAGCTCAATATTTGCGGAAATAAACTATAGACTATATTTAGTTGTGGTTTGAGGTAAGGGTAGCTTTACTTATATTCCAATTAGTCACTTTTAATCTTACTTAATTTTACCTGCTCTTAGCAAAACCTTAAAACCTGCCCACAGTGTCCTTAAGATGCCCTGTTTGACTTGCCCTTAAGGGACTTCCCCTTGAGGGGATCCCTGAAGCCATCTTAAGGTTTGGTCCATAACTGCAGTAGGTCAAGTGAAGTTTATTAGATGCCCTGGAGGTGACAGAGTTCGGGTCAACAAAACTGAAGATGTTGGTAGAACTGTTATTTCTTCCTTTTTCAACACCGCCTAAAATGACAGCTAATGCTGTGTACTATGGAGGGAATAAACCTGGGATAGAAAATGTGCTATCCCAGCAAAGAACATCATGTTGTGACTATGAATTGTTTTAAGGGTTAACAGTGATATACCCACATTTAAATATAATTTGTCAGATTTGTAGAATTCTTATGAGTTCCATTATTTCTGTTCCTTTATAAACTCCATGGAATTTTGCTATGTTGCCAAAATGTAGTCATACTACTATATGTCAGTGTGGCTTAATAGAGAGGTTCTGACTATGAACCACACCACTATTTCACAATTAATAAATGATTAATTTTTGTCAAATTAATTTTCACTAGGAAAATTGATAAAAACATGTCATCTGGCTGGGGCGTCCTGCCTATTCAGCCTACATCAGTTTATCCCGCCTATTTGCGTTCTAGTTGTAAGCAGTGTTTAAGGCTGAACTGCTTTTTGCAATTAAGGATTCAAGGAGACTTTGTCATTCTCATCACATGTTGTACATGAGGTGGAACGAAATTGTAGTACTCAAGGATCCAGTTACGCCCAGACAGCAGTACTTAAATAAATACAATATACATAAATATATAAAAATATATAAAAAAATAGAGAGAGAGAGAAGAGCAGCAGGAAATTGAAAAGGTAGCAGCAAAGTGTATTTAAAGTGACTAGTGTCCTCAAAGCGTCAGTGCAGTGGTGCAAACTGACAATAAACCCAGAAACGAAAAAAAGAGCAGCTGATCAAAACAAAAGTAATTTAGATGAAACAGTTTAAACAATGAACTGCATCACTTTGGCAAATATGAATAACTGGCAACCTCTCTAGTGGAAATATGCAACTACACAAAATGTGCAGAATAACATTTTATGATGTGGTTTATGCTGTGGTCCCCTTCCAAGAGCACAGATCTGATGACTGCACATGTGGCCTTGTTGGTGGGACTGAGGGGCAAATATGGAGCACAGAGAATGAATAGTTAACTAACATTACTCGGTTAGCTATGAAAGCCTCAACTCAGGTCAGACAACCATTCAGACAATGTTAGACAAGTAGCTTTTATTTTTTATTTTATGATCTCTGAAGCAAAAATACAGACACTAGTGAACACTTAGGCAAGCTAATATTAGCACATTAGCCAGCTGACATTAGCTATACATCTGAATCAAGATCACAAGTAGTTTTCCAAACTGACAATAAACCCAGAAACAAACATACATTAGCTATACATCTATATTTCAGTTACAACGGGCCCATTGTATTACACAGGGGTAGCAGAAAATTCCAGAACAGTAATTAATCTGGCTGGCTATTTTCAAAAGTTAGCTAACAAACAACCAACATGATTTCTCCAGCTATAACAAAGCCAGTTCAGCTCCTGAGTCTCTTCCGGTCACTGAGCTGCCGCCACCTCTGTACGGTCAAGCTAATGTTGATGCTGGTCTCAACTCGATTAACTCGAATCCTCATGGCTGATGAGGCAACATTTGATGTGGGATGAAAAAATCTGAAGAAGAAGCATCAAAATTATGTTTAGTGTTGACATTCATTCACCTTCTCAAAAAACACTAGCAGCATTAAAATAATGAAGCTTTGGCTCACTTTAGTGCACTTCTGTTTCCATGGTTAGACCACAGGTGACACCGTAAAGGACATTTAAGTTATATCTCCATGTCCAGTGACATATCTGCCCTTACTATTACTGACTTCTACACTATATAGATTTAATTGTATATTAAAATGTTGAGAAGTGTGGGCAGAGTAGAGGATGTGTTTTTTATTTTCACTTAGAAAACCAACAAATTATGCCATTGGACACAGAGGCGCCCTAACTTTTGCTGTATGACTGTGTAAGGAACCATTGGAAAGATAAAACCATGCCAGGGGTGGAAGGTACACAAGCCCTTGCTAAAGTAAAAGTAGTAGTAATTTGGTTCTGCACTTAAAGGAAAACAGTAGAAGTATTTTATTTAAAGTCATTTATAATTCAAATTTAAACACATTGTTTTATTTATCTGAGGGTTAAAGGTTAAAATTTGTGAAACTGAGCATACATAAGGGTCTATACTAGTGCTGCATGCATCATCCACAAAATTCCACTAATCTAAAGCACCCAACATACACCATATGGACAAAAGTATTGGGACAACTACACGTTACAAGACCTAAATGGTTTTTTTTATTGGCATCCCATCCTAAATGCATAGGCATTAATCTCAAATTAGTCCCAAACTTTGCAGCTATAGCAGCTTCCACTCTTCTGGAAAGACTTTCTACAAGATTTTACAGAGTGTGTTTTTACAGAGGAGTATTTGTGACTTCAGACTTTGAAGTTGGACTAGATGGCCTGCCTTGCAATTTCCTTTCTGGTTCACCTCAAAGGTGTTAGATGAGGTTGAGGTTAAGGCTCTGTGTGGGCCAGTCATAAACTACCACATCAAACTCGCCCAGCCATGCCTTTATGGACGTTTCTATGTGCACTGGGACACAGTCATGCTGGAACAGAAAAGGGTTTTCCCCAAAATGTTCCCCAAAAAGTTGCAAGCATATAATCGCCAAAAATGTGTTGGTATGCTGAAGCATTAGACTTTCACTTCAGTGGAACTAAGGGACCTAGGCTAACTCCTGAAAAACAACCTCGTAGCACTATCCACCCTCAGCCAAACTTACAACAGGAAAACTACAGTCAGGCAGGTACGTCCTCATGGCATTAGCCAAACCCATCATGGCAGCGCTTTACATTACTCCATCCGATGCTTAGCATTATGCTTGGTGATGTAATGCTTGCATGTAAACCCATGCCATGAAGCTCTGCATTCAGTTTTTGTGTGATCATGTTAATGCCAGAGAAAGAACTCTGCAGTTACTAAGTCAGCAGACCATCTGTGACTTTTACCGTCTCAGTTCTGTAAGTTTATGTGGTCTGCTACTTTGTGGCTGAGTTCCTGTGGCTCCTCCAATTTTTGGTAAAGACACGCACAGCTGATAGCGGAATACCTAGGAGGGTAGAAATTTCACAAACGGACTACTACTGTTACATCTGTCTGTTTGTGACATAACACCAAGCCTCAAACATGGACGTAGCAAGTGGTTTAAGGCCTCTAAAGGCCACCGGACTGAACTCCATGCCCCCTGCCTACCGCAGGTTTTTCAGGGGGGATCCTGAACAGAGCCAGGACTTTATAGGTGAGTGCGGGCGTTATATGGCCCACTATGCTCAGTCCTTCCGGTCCGAGAAGGATAAATTAGCGTTTGTAGTAATGTTACTGCGGATGCCTGCCTCGAACTGGGTGGCTGACATGTAGGCCTCACCTGAGGGCCTGCCTCACACGATGGAAAGTTTCTGGGATCTCTTCCGGTTGAACTTTGGGCCTAGGCAGGCGAAGGTGGATGCTGCAGGCCCGCCTGCTCCTGAGGACGTCGCTGCAGGCCCGCCTGCTCCTGAGGACGTCGCTGCAGGCCCGCCTGCTCCTGAGGACGTCGCTGCAGGCCCGCCTGCAACCGAGGACGTCGCTGCAGGGCCGCCTGCGCCCGTGGAAGACGCACCCGGCCCGCCTGCGCCCGTGGAAGACGCACCCGGCCCGGCTGCGCCCGTGGAAGACGCACCTGGCCCGCCTGCACCACAGACTCCCGCTTTGTCCCGAGTGTTTCCCGTCTTGACCTTGACCCCTGTGACTCCTGCCTTGACCCCTGTGACTCCCGCCTTGACCCCGAAACAAGTGACTCCTGCTCTGCCAGCTGCCGCCCAGGACGTGGCTGTTGCCCGGCCCGCTCCGCAGTTCCCCGCCCGGCCCGCTCCGCAGTTCCCCGCCCGGCCCGCTCCGCAGTTCCCTGCCTGTTCTTTTTCTTCTGTATGTAGTCCTGGTCCTGTTTCTAGTTGTATGTTTGTCCCTGTTGTCGCACATGTCCCTGTTCCCGTCACGTTCTGTGTAAATGTTCCCATGTCTCCGACGTTGTCTATCCCTGTCCCTGTGACTGTGACAGTTCCTGTTCCCACTCTAGTCTTTGTCCCTGTCCAGTCGCCGTTTGTCCAGCCCCCTGTCTTGCCGTCATTTGTTCAGCCCCATGTCCAGTCGTCTGCCTGTTCCCCTGTCCAGTCGTCATTTGTCCAGTCGCCTATTGTCCAGTCCCCTGTCCAGTTGCCCTTTGTCCGGTCCCCTGTCCCGCCGTTGGTTCAGCCCCCTGTCCAGTCGTCTGCCTGTTTCCTTGTCCAGTCGCTGTTTGCCCAGTCCCCTGTCCAGCCGTCTGCCTGTTCCCTTGTCCAGTCACCGTTTGTCCAGCCACCTGCCTGTTCCCCTGTCCAGCCATTTGTCCCGTCGCCAGTCCGTTCCCTAGTCTTCTCTCCCCTAGTCTGTTCCCCAGTCCGGCCTCTCCTCTAGGCCAGCTCTCGTTGGGCCTTCTTTTAGGCGCCTCGGGAGCTGCGCATTAGAGGGGGGGTTATGTTACATCTGTCTGTCTGTCTGTCTGCCTGTCCCCGTCCATGTGCTGTTTTGATCATGTGACCTTTGTTGTCTTACCCATGTGCGTCTGTCTGTTTTGATCATGTGCCACTCCTGTCTCCGCCCTCCTTGTCCCGTGATTGTAGCCCCGCCCCTTCCCAGGTGTTCCCTGTTAGTCTTTGTCCTTTTATATGGCCCGTTATCCCCTGTGTGGTGGCTTGGTGTTTTGTATTCATGTTTGGTTTCGTGGTTGTAGTATGTTTGGATTCTTGTTGGTTTTGTATCCCGGTTTGGTTTCTCGTTTGTTGTAAGTTTGTAGTTAGTCTGGCTTTCGTGTTTGATGTTCTTGTCTTGTTTTCTGATTTGGTTTCTTGTTTGTTGTAGTTTTGTTTTCTAGTCTGTATCTTAGTTATTTGGTTTGCTTTTGTCTTTGTTTTGTTTTTTGGAACTCTATTAAACCACTTTGCGTTTACGTCCGGCCTCCGTGTCCACCCTTCACTCCCGTGACAACTACAGTAGCGAACTCCACTTCAGTGAGCTTTTCATAATGACACATTCTTTCACAAATGTTTGTAAAGGCAGACCACATGGCCAGGTGCTTAACTTTGTACATCTATTGCACTGGAACTGACTGAAACACTTGATTATTAATAGGTGTGTCCCAATACTTTTGTCCATAGTGTATCTACATACATACATTTCCTTTGAAATAGTTTGAGATGGACAAGCACTGGCTTGATGTGTCACTTTTGTTTCGTCGTCTTTTTCTAATATCTGTTTTCATTGTTTTCATCCTTTTCCGGCATGTTCACTGCTAGGACATAAAAGTAGCACAGGTTCACGCCACTCCATAGTGAAATAATGGAACAGTAGCATAGTGAAACCCTCACACCAAGCCTGAAGCCCACTGAAAGGGACAGATGAGGAAGAAGGAATGTTCCCTTTAGTTGCAGCAATGAATGTACCCTTTTTAAGCACTGCAAGTAAAAAGCTTTCACCCCATTGTACAAAATGACAACAGCAGGTGGAGTTCCACTTCTTCACTGTCGCCAGCAGCCTTTTAGCTATTGTCCACTGTATATTTATTTCAACCTCTACATTTGTAAAGTCAACATGTTGCTTGTCTTATAAGCTTTTTTTAAAGATCATATCTGCCTTGTACAGAAATATTTTGTTCTCCAACTGACTGTATCTTGTACCTCACCACATTTAAAAAGAGTTGTATATGTAATAACCTTTTAGTTTTTTAGAGGTTTACACTATTAAAGCATTGGAAGAGTGGTGATGCCTGACCTTGCCATGTCTTACAGTAGCATGAAAATGAGCCAAAGGAAAGGAGGGGGTGTAAAGAGCAGTGACCTATTCCTCACTAAGACAAGACTAGTAGTGCATGAGTGGTCAAAATGACTTTTAATATAGGACTTACAGATGTGAGCAACATAAACCCAATCAAAGACCCCTTCAACAGAACCATACTAATCAAGGCCTCAACTGGCTATTGTGTTTATTTAGTCTGAGAGATTCATTTAAAAGAACTCTGCACTACTGGTATTAACTGGTCACAGACGAACGTGTCTGTCCAAACGCAAGCCCACTTATCCCAAATGTAGTTTATCAGTCAAGACATGTTACTATGATATCTGAAGTTTTCTTCTTTAGTTTTGTATTGGAGTTATAAGGTGAATATACACTCATCCTCAAAAGAGCAGCTGCACCCAGAAGAAAGTGTGGGAATTCAGTGTCATTGGGGAGGAAGATAAAGGTGACCAGGAACAATAAATGATGATAAATGTGTAATATTTATTGAGCTACACATACAGAAGTAGTGTTTCTCAGATCTGCCTTGTTTGCTAGTGCAACATGCCATCTAGGCAGGAGTTCCTAATGGTGTCCTGTGATAACCCATCCCATGCAGCTTGAATATTCTCACACACTTCCTGCAGACTTTGTGGTAGGGGTGGAGGTGGAGCAACACTTTTTGGGCTCGTAATGCGTGACAACAAACCGTTCACCTTGGCGCTGACCATGGTGCCTCCATGCCCAGAGTCACTCAATGACAGTCTGGCATGACACCATTGCAGTCTATGGAGGCACTGACAGTCAGTCAGTCAGTCTGGTATAGCGATAAGGCCCATCCTTGTTTATGTCACATGCATGAATTATTCTAATGTCAAGCATCTCAATCAACATTTTGTTATGTGGCAACACCATATGTGAGGGCCGGTGAACCACAGGGGCGAGCGGGTATGTTATAGACCCACCACTTTTCATAATTCCAAGGACAAATACCCACCATTTCTGAACATGGAAAAACGGTTTTACTATGATACATGAACTAATGCACTGGATCACAGTTTTTTGGTATTTTACTACCTTATGTAAATTCATTACATGCCAGTTTCTAACAGCTACATTGGTAAACTATTGTTCCTTTCAGACATACCATGTATGGTGGGAACCCACTAAACTTTTTCTCTAGTCCGGTTCTGATGTGTGAACACCCCACCCATATTCAGGCCCACACCAAAGAAATGATCCATAGTCTATCAAAAACCAATTGACCCCAGACTCAGTTTGCTGCTGATAGGAATGAGTGTTTATGATAGTTCACACCAAAGTAGTAAATTCAACACCAGGGGCTGCTTATCGCAGACCACCTCAGCACCACATTGTCTGTACAATACACCTACTTCTATACTTTACTCTTTAGACATGCTGATATAATTCCAGTACCAGCTGCTGATAATGCCAGCACACAAGCAATGAAATAATAGCAAGGATATATGTTGATTCTGCCTATGCATCATGTCGGTGACCTGACTGGTAAACCAATCATAAAGAAACAGATATTGGAAAAAGGTTATAATTATGACATTGTTTGTAATACACATAGATTAAATGCGACTTTTATCATGGTGGAAAGTGTGAGAGTAATTCAGTGGTTGCTTCCCTGCAAAAGTTCTGACAAATAAACACCCACATGGATATTGAGGTCTACATAGCTGCAGCAGTGTAAAAATAACTGAACCAAATGAATAAGAGACACGAAAAAGCACAAAAACCCAATCTCTGGTGTGAACTTTAGAAATTGGACTGGGTGTGAAAGCATCCTGATGCTCTATAGAGAATGTAAGCCAGCAGATATCAGAAACCACAAGAAAGCTGTTTTGAAATTTGTTAATATTTAGCTAATATTACATCTCAACCAAATAAGCCTTATAGCTGCAGTGAAAAGCTAAAGGGACAAGGTTCTAGGTATTAACCAGGTAGGTATGAGGTACAGTCTCCACAATACTGCATAATTACTTTGAGTGGAACGAAGCTACCAAATCAGTCTAACTAGAATACGCACACATGAGCAACAGATTCTTGCTATTGAGCTGATAGCTCCACAATTATTAACTGTAACTGGGTGGTAATCCCAAACATGCTCACTAAATTTCAATGCAGTGTCTTTTAGAAACACCTTCAAATGTTAAGCACATAATGTAAAGATGAAGTAAATAGTGAGAACTCAAAATAAGATTCACTGCTTTCTTTTTTAGCCATGATTTAGATTCTGTTTTAGTTAATAAAGATACACATATACATATATATATATATATATATATATATATATATATATATATATATATATATATATATAGGGCCTCCTTATGCGTCAGTTCGTCAGCATCAGTTGGTCTTGGGAATGACATATACTGCATCCTGCACAGTGGTCAGAGGGATTTTAAGCCATTCTTCTTGCAGGATAGTGGCCAGGTCACTACGTGATGCTGGTGGAGGTTCGTCCTTCTTGGTGGTATGCTGACATTACCCTGGATACCGTGGCTCTTGATACATCACAAAGACTTGCTGTCTTGGTCACAGATGCGCCAGCAAGACGTGCACCAACAATCTGTCCTCTTTTGAACTCTGGTATGTCACCCATAATGTTGTGTGCATTGCAGTATTTTGAGCAGAACTGTGCTCTTACCTGCTAACTGAACCTTCACACTCTGCTCTTACTGGTGCAATGTGCAATTAATGAAGATTGGCCACCAGGCTGGTCCAATTTAACCATGTGACCTCCCACACTAAAATGACAGGTGTTTCAGTTTCATTGTCCAACCCCTGTATAAACACACTATGCAAGACTCTCTGTACGTTACCCATGTCCTGTCTTTTCACATCATATTAGTACATGGTATTTTTACTCAGTGGAGTAGCTCGCATTTACCCTGATAGAACCTGTAGGGCATTTCAGTGACTGGCTTGGAACTTATCATCATATTAACCAAGATAATTATCTAATACTAATAATTAGAGTTTGCACCACACGCTTACCTTATTAATACCTAGTACTTGGCTCTAAAAGAAATCCAACCAAGGTAAACTTTTATGACTGTCTGCATTTGGGATAAGAAAACTCTCAGTTTAAGATTAAAGCCGCCAGTGTTCTAAACTGCTACATTTTGAGCAATTTATGACTTAGGTCGCAGTACATACAACCTTTTAAAGAGGCGCAGCTTGCATTATTTCTACTGTTCCTCTTTTAGTCACGATAGTTAAGAATGAATTGTTTATATTTAGCTAGAAAATGAAACGTATAATAGGGAACATAAGGTGCAAAAAACTTGCATTTTATGTTTTCTTTGATTAAACATAGCAATAATCATTGATCCTATCTGAACTGTGCTTCGAATGAATGTGTGCTCTCGTTTGGGGGAAAAAACAAAACATGGTGCATTCAAGAATAAATGGATTAGCACACTGAAAGCCCCTGCTTGGAAGGAGCGGGCAAAAATGAACTTTATGTGATACTCATTGAGCTAAAAGCAGAGCAAGGCTTTATTAGCAGGTTAGTGGTTAGGCTCCACAACAGGCACACATATCACAACGAGTAGACAGAGTCATGAAGGAGAGGAACAAGCAAGAGTCGAAACCCAAAGAGACAACCAACCAGCAAACAAAACAAGAGGGCAAAACCAGAAAGGAGAAAACCAGAAATACCAAACAGGAATCACTCAGATAGAGCGTTCAGTAAAACACAGGTGTGGCAATCCTTCACAAAGTGTGTGAGTGAACCAGGGGCTTATAAACAAACAGACCTAATGATGAACAGGTGTGGGTAATCAGTACATCGGGGTGACAAATGGAGAAACGGGACGTGATTGGGTGATGGCAGACATGTGACGATGACCTGTGGGAGATGGAGTTTGGAGAGGAAACCTGGAAGCATGACAGAATGGATCATCAGTGTGGTGCCCGGTTTGCTGAGGTTAAGAAGTATACAGGTTCTATAGCAGAGGTGTCAATCCAAGGTTCTAAAGAGCTCATTTCCTGCTGAGTCTAGTTCCAACCTGTATTCAGAAAGCTGCACCACCCCTTACTTAACTCTGATACATCTGATCCAGCCTTTCCGGAAATCTTTGTATAGCTGGGGCAGGTGTGGCAAATTGCGGTTGGAACTAAGAGGAAGGAAGCTCTCCTGGACCAGGGCTGAGGGCCGCTGTCCTATAGTTTTGTGTTGCCCTGCTGTAGCAGCATGATGAGAGAAAAACAATGCGTACAGTGAACGAGTGTGAAGTGCTCCGGCTCTGACCTGAACCCTTCAAAAGCTTATGCTACGGAGGGCTTGCCCTTCAAATTGAGGAGGGCACTGTGATGCTCCCTTTCGTTCCGGCCCATTGACCATAGGGTTTAACTGACCTCAGGACAGCTACAAGCTAGCCCACTTCTCCCTTTTACAACTGTAAGACTGATACTGGCCCCAGGGCTCAGCCGATCTCCGATCGGAAAAGGAGACGCCCCCGTGCCTCACAGCCGTTCACAGCTTTTGATCTAAATCATCTTTGACACCTGCCACTCCCCGATAGACAGACAGACAGAGAAACAGACAGACAGCAGTCTCACTTCCTGGCAGGATCTCTGTTTATAGTGTGGCTAAAATAAATGTGTTGGCCTGATTTCTTGCAGTGGCCACAGATGTGCTTTGAAGAGGCAGAATAAATGAATAAATAAATAAATAAAGTCAAAAAGCCCTGTGGATAGGAAGGATATACCCAGAAATGTTGAGGCTATTTATGATATATATATATATATATATATATATATATATATATATATATAATGAAATAATAATAATAATAATAATAATAATAATAATAAGATAGGAGAAAAGAAGAAGAAAAAGTAGAAGAATATGCAAGGCATATTTGTCTAGAGATGTGTGGACAGAATTTGTTGTTCTGAAACCTCTACATACTGTTCAGCATTGATAGTACCTTTCCCTATGTGTAAGCTGCCCATGCCATAGGCCCTACTGCAAGCCCATACCATCAGAGATGCAGGCTTTAGAACTGTGTGCAGAAAACAAGCTGGCTGGTCCCTCCCCTCTCGAATCTGCAGGACATGGTGTTTGTGGTTTCCAAAAACAATTTAAAATTTTGATTCATCTGACCACAGAACAGTTTTCCATTCTGCCTCAGTCCATTTTAACTGAGCTTTAGTCCAAAGAAGCCCAGTGGCCCAGAGAAGACGGCGGCGTTTCTGGATTGTGTGACACATGCATTCCTCTTTACAGGATACAGCTTTACCTTGCATTGATGTATTGCACAGCAAACTGTTTTCACTGGTAATGGTTTCTGGAAGTGTTCCTGAGCCCATGCAGTGATTTCCAGTACAGGCAGTGCTGCCTGAGGTCCTGAAGATCACTAGCATCCAATATTGACCATCTGCCTTGTCTTTTGTGCCAAGGGATTTTTCCAGATTCTCTGAATCTTTTGATGATATTCTCAAATTTATTCCAATATTTTTAGATGCATTTTTTCACTCTTGCCCAGCTACACTTCTGAGAGACTCTTTGTCTATGAGAAGCTCAACCTCTCCTCTCTTTTTATAACAAGTCATGTGACTTAAAAATATCTCACATTTAACATCTGATATGTCTTCAACGTTGTACTGTGAATAAAATTACGGTTGCATTATTATTAGTATTATTATTAGTAATACTAGTACTACTACTACTACTACTACTACAAATAATAATAAGACTATTTTATGTGGGTATTTTTACAACAAGAAAACCTTATTATTACTATTATTATTATTATTATTATTATTATTAGTAGTAGTAGTAGTAGTAGTAGTTAGTTAGCTGCTTACACTGTTTCTGAATGATCCCATGTTGTTTCAGTTTTTTTTAAAGATCCTTCTAGAAGATCTCTTTTCTACTAGGTACAAAAGGAAATATTAGATATTTATTTCTACATACACAAATTTAGAGATTAGCTCGGACAGTTAGTATAATAGAAGTCTGCAGTAAAAAACACAATTATGAACTGAAAATTATGAAATTATGAACTTATTTTCTTAACAGTAGGGTTTAATGTGTATTAAATGACAGTAGATGATGATCTATTAATGGGGATTATAATGTTGTTCAGTGATTTCAGTGGCTTTTACTGTCCAGTATACTGGTCATTGGAGTGCACTAATTAAATTCTGAAAACTGAATTTCATTTATATAAAACACAACACCGCGATAGTGTAGAAACAGTGTGTAATATGTGTAAAATTGCATATAAATCTGTATAATATGAAATATGGCTCACAATGTTTTCTGACTTTCTTTCTATTTATTTTAAACACAGTCATCTAAATCGGTGTTTATGATTAGTGTTAAAAAGCTCTTTTTTCATTATTGTTATTATTATTTTCATTATTATTATTGTGTAAATATTATTATAAAAATATTATTATCATGTCATTCTAAGAGTTCAGAAACTTTCTCATGCATCTGTACTTTCAGAAAACACAGGATAGGTAGAGAACATGATTTGTGGTTGGTTATGTTGGTGATATATTAGAATTTCATGCACATGGGTCCCAGAATCCTGTATACTGCACACAATGTTATGCCCCCCAGTAAATAGCACATGGATGATAAAAAAAATGTTAGTTTAGAAAGTATTCAGTCTCAGGACGGAGGAAGTTAATATTATTAGTATTTATATTTCTATACATAATACAAGAGTGTTTGGCTTTTCAGTTTATTTGCTCTTTACTGCTCGAAACACAAATAATAAACAAATCATAAATAAAATATTGCACTGCATGCATACATAAACCATATGTCTAAAAGATCTCAGCAAGTCATACTCTGCCCAAAACCACATTGGCGTGTATGCACGACTTTGAAAGAAAAAAGTTTAGGCATGTTTTAGGGATGCACTTCCTCAAAGATTTGGGTGACTATTGACTTCTATCATTTGTCAGCAAGATTAGTCTCGTAGCAGTAGCACTCAACTAAAGCATCAACATTTGAGATCCCCCTGGCTGATGTTGGCTGACATTAGACATGGTGACCCTAGGTTCAAGTGTGGCTTCTCCAGAACGTCCCATTCCATTAGCCATGCCTTTCTGTAGAGGCTATACAAGGTATGAGGGTGCCGAATTCACTAACTAGAAAGAGTGCCTGGATTCTTTCAGACATACAGCATACTGTAAATCAACTGATTGCCCAGAACTTGTGGCGACTGTGATGACATGCAGTATAACAAGGATAAGGAAAAAAATCAGACTTCAGTAAATGAAGCTTCCTTGAGAAATACAAATGAATAATCTATAAAAAACTAATTTTCTATTTTTTCTATGAGCACTTAAGGCAGTAAATATTCAAAACTCCAAGCAAAAAACTAACAAACAAACAAACAATTGTTTTCCCCTCATATGTCTATAATAAGTGTCAAATTGATTAACCTGTCTTATTATGATAAGATAAAATTGTTCTGACATTTATATTGCCTTTTTCGTTATATTTATCACTGGATACCGCTGCTCTTATCGATTAGCTAATTTTGAGTTTACAAAGCAACCGTGCTAGTTGTCCTTCGGCGATGCATTTTACAGGGAAGCAGAAGTTGAAGTTGCTTCATATCTCGGAGGCGCATAGAATAATGACTCATTCACATTGTACATGATTTCTGAATTCTAAATAAGAACCCCAGCTGCTAACAGACTGATATGTTGACTTAAGGCAAGGAAACAGCCTTGGCAAATCCCCCCCAAAAGAGGAGAAAACTTGGGGGTGGGGTTTTTTTTCAGTTAAGAGGAAGTTGGAGATAATTATAATGAGGCAATAACTCAACCCAACAGCTCTGGGCTAACTATGCAGAAGATTTCATTTCACTTAGCTGAAGTAAAAGAAAAGGAAAGGGAGGCGAAAATGCATATGGTGTGTGCCTGGAAACATTCATGAGGTCATCATGTAGGGTCAGAGTTAGTTTGACAGATGGTGAGTGGGCTATGGATGTGTGTGTAAGTGTTGGAAGTTTGTCTTTGCTGAGTGGTTTTAAAGGTCAGGAGTGAGAGCCACTGTCTGCAGTGCTTGATTCGTTTTACTGAACGAGGTTCTTTCAACCTGCTTCAGACTGGCCTGTGTTCATGCCTAACACATATTGAGGTTTCATGAAGTCAGCGACCAATTCCGTGATTAATGAACCATTAATCTAAACCTCTAAACTTTAATCACAGCACCAGTAAAGTGTTTAGAGACACCCAACTAAATGAATGCTTTCTGTTACCTTAAAGACTCTACAGGTTTAACAGTTCCAACTGAAGAGATCTCTTTAAAAATAAATGCTGCTGCCATTTCGACCAACTCTAACTTCTAATTTTTTGTGCACTTTCATCCTCTTTTTTGTACAATTTTAAAGCTACATTTTAAAAGTTACATGTTCAGTTTAGTGAATATTTATGATGGACAGACCAATAGAATATACACTGCAAGTCTAAACATCTATTTTACTGTGTTTTTGCATGAGGATAAACCAGCTTTCTTAACATTCAAAGGAGGTATATATGACAAGACTTGATCAAATTGGATGAATCTGTCTTAAGTCTTGTTTCTTAAAAGTGTGCACTGAGTTTGGCTGTCTGATAGACGGTGGAAGTGAGTTCCACAGTTTAGAAGCAGAATAACTGAAGGTGTCTGTCCACATGTCCTGTATTTTATGGAAGGTTTGGAGAAAAGGACACTGTCTGCAGATCTAAGATCACTTAGAGAAAACACAGAGTTCATCTGTAATGTAAGCTGGTGCTTATAGATCTTTAAAATCTATCCTTAAAGATACAGCTCTGACTCTTTTCTAAGACCCTATGCTGCATTTTGTAGGAATTGTAGAAAGTTGATTATTTTCTTAGGGCTGTAGAGCATTACAGTAATCAACTCTGCTTCCAGCAACCGCATGAACAAGTTTTCTGTAAAAAGGCAGAATGATTAAAAGCTACTTTATTGGCTGCATAAACCTGCAAAATAAAACACAGAGATTATGCATAGGTTTCATAATTCAGAGGTAACATGTACAAAGAGAAAAGCAAAGGCCCTAAAACCGAACCTTGTGGTACTCTTACATGATGAATGATTTCCTAGTGAAAGCAGGAATGTACTTTTTGTTAAATATAATATAAACCATTCAGAAACTCTGAGAGACCGGCCAAGCAATGGTATTAAAAGTTGTGCTAAGATCCAGTAAGTCCAGAATAGAAGGGGTTTGTGCATCAGTGCTAGTCCTGAATTCACTTACAACACAAACCAATGTTCTTAGTATTATGGTTAAAATGAAAACCTGTTTGAAACTTCATATAACTTGAAAACAAGGATAATGTGAAGCGGGAAATATGCTCATGTCTCAACTTTAGGTATAATAAAATTCAGAAGGGAAAATATGAAAAATCTGATCTTTTTAAAATTGAATACAGATGAAGCAGATTTACTCATTACTGCTATCTGTTTATACACACTGTTTTCTGTATTTATCATTTCACATACTCTCCCAACTTTAGGAACTTGTACCACATGAAACTATGTTGTGGTATTGAACAAGCGTTTTTCTTCTCTATTAAGTGACTTTGCTTATACTAAGACTGTAAACCTAGTCTAAGGTCAGCACAAATGATCATATTTTCCACTACTTTGTAGATTCTGGTCGAGCTACACTAAGCAAATTGAGCTGTTCAGCGTAATTAAAGCTGAAATTGCTTCTTTCGAGTCCAGTGAGATCCGTTGTTTATTGGCAAACTTAGGAAGATAATGCCGTGTTGTAGTAATTCCACTAGAGAGCCCAGCGATAGCATTAAGAAAGGGCAGTTTTCAGTTTCTCTTTACTTGAGAAATGTGATCGCATATCTCTGCTTATAAAAGCATGAATATGGACTTTAAGGCAATTACAGACTCGCGTGGCTCTCGAAAAGTGAGCAGTGCTGAGCAGTGTTTAAGAGAGTTTATCACTAAAGGGCTGGATGCAGTGTAATAATAATATGTGTGTAGAGCTCTGGTGGTAACCCGAGGCTGAACACAGCAGTGGTGTTACTGTACACAGCCATGAATGTCTAAATATGTATGAGCAGAGCATGCGTCTAATAATATAAATATGTACAGAGTCCTCCACGATTATCGGCATCTCTGATAAACTTCTGCAAAAAATAATTTGGGTAAATTTCATTTCCTTTTCATCTTTCATTCAAAATATCATCATCATCATCATCAAAAAAACAGATGCACAAATTGTTGCTCCCAGAAGGAATCAGCTGATAGGACTGAAACTTGGTGGGTAGGTCATGAGACATGCAAATGATTAAAGTTTAATGCTTAGCTGCACATGTGATGTATGCAAAGACAAGCCTTATCGCTGTACCTGACTGACCGAACAGCCACACACCACAGTGCAGGACTCTATGCATGTTGACTGCCCTGAACACCACAGCAACGTCGCCAAAGACCGCAGTGGTGTCGTACCAGACTGTAATGGAGTGACTCAGAAGGGCAGTGGGTCATCTTCAGTGACAATGTTTGGTGGAGATGACCAACGAATCTGTGTATGGAGGCACCGTGGTCAGCACCAAGATAAATCTGCAGGAACTGTGTAAGAATATTCAAGCTGCATGGGATGGATTATCACAGGACACCACCAGGAACCTTTACAAAGTTGCATTAGCAAGCATGGTGGCTTAACGCATTATTGAGAGACACGACTTCTGTATGTGTAGCTCAACAAAAATGACCCATATCAGTCTAAACTTATCATCATTTATTGTTCCTGGTAACCTTCATCTTCCTTGCCAATAGCATTGCAGTCTAACACGTCCCTCTGAGGCGAAGTGATGATGAGTGGAACTCTAAGCTGTATTTGCCAAACAGTAATTAAAAGTATATTTCAATCTCATCACAAATTTAATTTTTTAAAAATTATTTCTATGTACCACAATTCCTGACACCCTTCCATTTAATAATCCGTTCAATTTAATACAAAGTCTTTTTCTATCCTGCTTAGTGACACTGGAGAACTGGAGACATTGGAGTCTTACCAGGGCTTTCGGATCTCAGTCACCGCTTGTGGACTCTTCTCTTCAGCTAATCCCACAGCTTTTAGGGGGTTTAGGTCAAAAAGCTAGGATGACCATATCAATGCCTGGATCATTTTGAGGTGTTATTTGGATCACCTCATTTGTCTGCTAGAACATCCAACCACAGACCAGTTTAGTTTCCTGGCTGAGGCAGGCAGCCAGTTTCTGATTTCATACTGCCGATATCTATTGGAGAACACGATGCCATTTATCCAACAAATGGGGCAGGCTTTGCCATGATCATCCCACAGTTTTTCTTTAGGGTTTAGGTCAGGAAACTGCAATCACCAAGACAAAGTTCGAACCATTTTGAGGTGTTTAAGCTTCCGGGTTGAGGCAGTCTGGTTCAACTGATGGAAAACATGATACCATGTTTCCAAACAAGATGTCCAGGGTCTTTGGAAAAGAAGCATTATAGGTTCACCAGTATACTTCATGGTGGCGATATGGTATTTTATCTGCATGGCCATCTTTGTGTCCGCCACTGATCCGCTTCTGGGGTTTGTTGCCAAATAGCTCTTGATTGGTATCATCTGGCCATAGAACATGTCCCCACTAAAAGCTCCCGTAACATTTGGCACAACTGTAGGCAGTCTTTATTGTTTCGTGAGAGCAGAGGCTTTATTCTGGCTGCACTCACAAAAAACTTGAGGTTATGCAGGTTGTAGTTTAGGAGAGACTTTGACCTCTAAATATTTTATTCCCAAGCTGTGGTCCTTGGAAATTCCTTGCCCACTCAAACCTTCCTTATCAGTTTGTACATACGTATACGGCATGTAGCTGACGCTCTTATCCAGAGCGACTTACAAGGTTAATCATAGTACTGGTGGGCCAATGTGGTGTTAGGAGTCTTGCCCAAGGACTCTTATTGGTGTAGCACAGCATAGTAACCCAGACCAGGATTCAAACCCTAGTCTCCCACATGTGGCGGTGGCGGCTCCCTGGTGGGTAGTGATGTTATCCGCTGAGCTACACCAATCAAATACACACATACATCCCATCCCTGGCAGATTCTTAACACCTCCAATCAGTTTAAGCTTTTTAGGTATTGCCCTAATAGTGGCAACAGGCATTTTAAACTGTTTAGCTTTATGTTCTTATAGCTATTTCCTGATTTGTGTAGCTCAACAGGCTTTCGTGCATCATCATTGCTATATTCTCTGGTTTTACTCATAGTGATGAATCACTAAGGGGAATTGGCCTGTGTCCTCTTAATACTCCACTGAAATACATAGTCATGGCTGATCGATGAAATATTTCTAATTGCTCAGATAAACACATAAAATATGAATGAATGAATATACTTAAGTTAGATTGCCAGGCATTATCACACACATACAGGGGTTGGACAATGAAACTGAAACATCTGTCATTTTAGTGTGGGAGGTCTCATGGCTAAATTGGACCAGCCTGGTGGCCAATCTTCATTAATTGCACATTGCACCAGTAAGAGCAGAGTGTGAAGGTTCAGTTAGCAGGTAAGAGCACAGTTCTGCTCAAAATACTGCAATGCACACAACATTATGGGTGACATACCAGAGTTCAAAAGAGGACAAGTTGTTGGTGCACGTCTTGCTGGCGCATCTGTGACCAAGACAGCAAGTCTTTGTGATGTATCAAGAGCCACGGTATCCAGGGTAATAGCATACCACCAAGAAGGACGAACCTCCACCAGCATCACGTAGTGACCTGGCCACTATCCTGCAAGAAGAATGGCTTAAACTCCCTCTGACCACTGTGCAGGATGCAGTATATGTCATTCCCAAGACGAACTGATGCTGTATTGGCCGCAAAAGGAGGCCCTACACCATACTAATAAATGATTGTGGTCTAAAACCAGGTGTTTCAGTTTCATTGTCCAACCCCTGTAGATAGGCTGCAATGGTGTTGTGCTAAACTGTCATGGAGAGACTCAGAATGGCAGCAAGTCATCTTCAGTGATGAGTCCGGCTTTTGTCTTGGGGGAGAAGACCAGCTGATCCATGTGTGGAGGCACCGTGGTCAGCACCAACATAAATGGTTTGTCACACGTCCAGGAGGCCTGTTGTCCCTCCACCTCCACCGCTACTGCAAAATTTGTAGGAACCAGATTACTAGGGCTGCCAATATTTGGCCACTGTATGTGTGTGATTTTGCTTGTTAATGAGTGCATGTGAAACTAAACAGCTAGAAAGCAAAGAAAGTCATTGAGAATAGTTTGTGTGAAATGCTCTGTTCTAGAGAAACTTGCCAAGTCAGGATTGTGCACAGTGGTGGGGATAGGAACCAGATGCCACTTGATCCACTACAGACATCTACACTTCTGCACATCCACACTTCTGTTTAAAAAGCTCATGCTGAACTTTCATTCAGTTCCACTTTGGTGTTTGTAGGAGGATTTTGATTTTACTGAATTGGTTTGAGTTTAATGAGGACAGTCTGCATATTAATCACATAATTGCTGTGTAATTACTTTGAATAGTAGGTAGATAATACTCGTCATTTTCTCTGAACACAATACACTGTAATGTAAAAAAAATAAATGAATGACACTCTGTGGTTGGTCATTGAGACTTCAGTAAAATTACCAGTCCCTCAAAGTTCCTCCACAGAAGCTACCGACGACAGATCATTTGTTGGTCTTTATGAATGATTGACCCTTTCATGCCACAAAGAACAGCAGTAAATTAAATAGTTGAGTATGTCAATACATACCAGTTAAGAGTCCAACTGGATGATTATCGCTTTTTAGAAGCATGCAGAGCCTTTCAAAGAGCCTTTCAGAGCAGTGACTTCTTGACACCTTAACAGTTTTCCACTAATGGTTCATTGTGTCCTGATTTTACTGTAACAAGAAGGAGCAAGGCATTTTGATCCAATCACTAAAAGTAGGGTTTTTCAAGGCGAGTTCAAGCAGAATAGATTTCTGTCTAATATTTAACCAGGATTGATATTTTCTTTCCAGTTGTGAAGATTTCTAAAGATTGATCTCATACCATTATTAAAAGCAACACCTTTGAAGGTTGAAGTTCCTCATAGGAAATGCCCACAATGGAAACGCTTTATCTGAAGGCCAGCAATTGCCGGAAAAGTGCCTAGGGGATGTTTACCTGAAGGAAAGATAAAAGATCTCTCAAGTAGCTGCTTTCACGGTTGTCACTTGCAGTCATTTTGGATGCTCCTCATGTAGAAGGAAGGTCTCAGTCGAGTTCGTTCTTGAAATTGCCAAGTAATGGTTTCAGACTTGTGTTGGTCCCTGAGACCAGCCTGGGGTAGGGCCTTTTCGGCTGGACACGTGGATAACTATGGCTGGCCTCAGTTATAGAAGTATTAATTGAGTATATGTTTGTCAGGCAAGTTTTGTATCTCTAGTTTTGAAAGCTTTCTCCATTTTTAAGCCACAAAATGTGTAGCCTACAATTTATTTAATATGCAAATGCAAACAGTTATTGGTAATATGTGGAAAATTGTGAAGATGAATGAATAATATGAATATTATTTTATTTATAATAAATGTATATTATTTTTTGGAATATGCTAAAGAAGATGGCCTTTTTGGACATCTCACTCCTAAACCAAGGGGTATTAATATGGATTTGCAGCTATATACGCCTGTAGGTTCTGGGGAGGCTTTTTTATATGCATTTATTTTACATATAATGTATATATTTACACCTATTTAAATAAAACAGACAAGTGGACACCAAAGCATTTGAATGTCTTGAAGAAGCCAATCTGAATTGCACTCGCATTTCAATTCATTCCAGATGTGTTCAGTGGCATTGAATTGCAGGCCACAGGAGTCCTTCCACACCAAACTCATTAGGCTTTTTAGACCTTGCATAGACCTTGATATGTGCACAGGAGCACAGTCATGCTGGAATAGGAAAGGGCCACCAAGGTGGAAGCATAAAATGATCTAAAATGTGTCCAATTTGTGTATGGTAACAATAACCATTTCCCTTTACTGGAACTACAGGGCTAAGAACAGCCCCAGACCATTATCCCTTCACCTAAACCCTTACAGTTGCCACTGTGCATTCTTAGAGGCAGCGTTCCCCTGGCATTCACTCCAGATTCAACCTTCAGACAGACAGTAAAGTGGGATTAATCACTCCAGAGGACACGTTTCCACTGCTCCAGAGTCCAGTGGCAACATCCACCCTTGCTATACCTACCTGATGCACGTTTATCATGCTAATGTTGCTTACAGAGACAAGTTGGAGTGAGGGGTGCAACACAGACACAGGTGTGACACAGTGCTATGCACTTCAGTAAGCCCTAGCCCATCTTTATGGGCTACCCCTTCATGGCTGAGCTGCTATTGCTCCTAGATGATTCCAGTTCACAATAACAGAAGTTACAGTAGGCCAGGGCAGAACTAGCAGTGCACAAACTGAGCTGATGTGTGGCAAAGGTGGAATCCATGTTTAAAGTCACTGTGCCACTATTCCACTGCTAATTTAGTTTTGGCAGATTGTATAATAGCTGTTACGTGGAGACAGGATGCAAATGCAAGTTTTAAGGACTATCAAACAAGAAGAAGCTAAACCAAAGAAGAAAAAACACTACAGTGACCAAATCACAAGCTACCAAAATCCAACGGACATAGACAAAAGCAACTGACTGGGAGACAAACAACCAGCATGGAGACTAGGGCTAACGAGAGACACCTGGGAAGGGGGCGGAGCCAGAAACAGATGAGGGGCCTGGCAAGAGGGTGGAGACAGGAGGAGCAAAAAGCCCAAAACAAACAGCAGCACATGGAACAGAGTGACAGACAGCACATGGACATCACAAGACAGAAACAGGAAGCCAGATAAAACAGACAAACATGAACAGGACATGGCAGGGTGTGACAATAGCGATGGATTTGGCTGAAACATGGGAATTCAATAATTAGGAGTATCAACACATACAGTGCCATACAGTATGCAATAGTACAGTGCATATAATTTGCTCATTGTGCAGCAGAAGCATGACTACTGATACTGTCATGATACTGTTGATGAATACTGGGAGGGCTGAAGTATTGTTGCTCGGGTGGGCAATAACAGAGTCCTGCCAGCTGAGAAACCTAGAACATGGGAAATGTGAAGGAATGCTCACATTTTCTCTTTAAATTCTTTTGGTCTGCTAGTCATATGCTTTCCTGGCACCATTTTAGTGCATTACTCCTGGGCATTTTACAGGGAAAACAATCAAAGAAGTGTTCCTGAAATGTAGTTCCTAGGCTGTTTTTTCCTGTGGCCTGCACAACATTCTTTAAAATACAATAAAACTCACTCATTGGAACTTATACGGCATTCACCTCATGATATTCTTTGCCTGCTAGGCAGTCATGCTAGTTATGAGCACACAATGAAGTGAATTTCATTATGGAAAAAAGTCTTCATAGTTTCCTTCTATTTACATAGCACGTTATTATCCTTTCCTGCGCAGATGAAAAACATCTTTAATGTTCTGGTGGGTGGAGTGTCTAAACGCATAGATGATCTTGGATCAGGTACATTACACAAAGCCTAATGTGAACCAGTGCATCATGAAAGGCAAAGGCAATCTTAGGCCAGGGCCAAGCTATTTCTACCAGCATGTGCTTTTGGCAGCAGATATACTTAGACGTCAACAGTCATGTTGGTGACAATGGGGAGAAAAAATGGGCATACTGCTGTAATAATAACAACAATAATAATAATAACAATAATAATAATAACAGCTATAACAATGTCAAAGTAACTACAAACACAACCTACCTTTTAAAACAACTGCATTCCTTAAATGTTCATCAAAATGCTATTGAATTCTTCACATCCTTGTTGGTTTTAAGACAAGGTAATAAAGGGGCGGTAGTAGAAACTGCAGCATTATGATCACTGCTTTAGTTTCAGCTTACTGTCTGCCATAAATACCGGCTGGTGCATTAATAAGAACAAGCAGAAAGGAACAAAAACATTAATGACACATCATTTTACATAACTAGAAAACAACATAGACCAGTATGTCATTGTTAAGAACAAAACCAGCATCTCCAAAATGACAACTTTACAGGGGAGGGGAAAAAATCTCATTTAACTTTAATGGAAGTCAATGGAACCAGACTTATTTCCAATCGATTTTGGGCCATTTCTTGGTCCATTTATTATAAAGGTTTCACACAATGTAAATACCAGCTGATATGTTCAAATAATGAGTAAAATTAACAAAAACTGATAGACAACTTTGTCACTAGACAGCAATGATATGTTGTGTCTATGTGTAACTATAATTACCTTACAGGAAAATGACCTTACAAGCAAGGTAGGAAGGTTAGGGTGTTTCGATAAATTTGGTAAACTAGCTTATCATCAGGTGGTATGCGGGGATATTAAACTTACATTAAAATATTAACATTAAAATATGAAATTAAAAACACTGTGTTACTATGCTCAACTAATGATCTGCACATGCCCAGTGGGCAGGATTAATTGTTAGAACACCAGAACAGGTTTCTATGTACCAGTGTTAACAGGCTACTACTGCACTGTGATCTTAAGCTAGCAATGCCTCAAATAAATGGGGTAAAAAGTGGCCATTCTCTGTTGCTGACTTGAGGTTGACTCTTGAGTGTATCAGGGTCCTCTGGCTCTAAGCTGGATTCTGGCTCTGGTGACTGAACTATGTGTGGCTGTACAAGTTCAATAAAGCACCTAGACAAAGCCTTCATTTTTCAGCTTATATAAGTATTTGACATTTGAGGGAAGCTAAACCTTTCCCATCTTTGGGTGTGGTTTCAGTGCCTTCAGTAGACACGTCCCCAGCATTTTAAAACAGAGAGCACTGCTTGTTTTCTCACATTTATAGCTATAATGCTTTATAGCTATAAATGTGAGAAAACAAGCAGTACTCTGGACAAGGCCAGGACAGCCTGGACAAGGTTGTAGAAGGTCCTTAACCCCTCAGCAGGACTGGTATCTGCTCCTTTGTGCAAGGAGGAACAAGATGAGCACTGCCAGAGCCCTACTGCTGTGAATGTGTCTGACCAAACAATCAGAAACAGGCCTCATGAGGGCGGCCTGAGGGCCCGACGTCCTGTAGCGGGCCCTGTGCTCACTGGCCAGCATCGTAGAGCTCGATTGCCATTTGTCACAGAACACCAGAATTGGCAGATCCGCCACAGGCTCCTTGTGCTGTTCACAGATGAGAGCAGGTTTTACCTGAGCACATGTGACAGACGTGACAGGCTCTGGAGACGCCGTGGAGAATGTTATGCCGCCTGCAACATCATTCAGCATGACTGGTTTGGTGGTGGGTCAGTGATGGTCTGGGGCGGCATATCCCTGGAAGGAAGCACAGACCTCTACAGGCTGGACAAGGGTACCCTGACTACTATTAGGTATCAGGATGAAGTCCTTGGACCCGTTGTCAGACCCTACGCTGGTGCAGTGGGTGCTGGGTTCCTCCTGGTGCACAACAATGCCGGCCTCATGTGGCGAGGGTATGCAGGCAGTTCTTGGAGAATGAAGGAATTGATACCATTGACTGGCCCACCGGCTCGCCTGACCTAAATCCAATAGAACACCTCTGGGACATTATGTTTCAGTCCATCGCCACCAGGTTGCACTTCACACTGTCCAGGAGCTCAGTGATGCCCTGGTCCAGATCTGGGAGGAGATCCCCCAGGACAAAATCCGTCGTCTCATTAGGAGCATGTGGGGGCCATACAAACTACTGAGTACCATTTTGAGTTGCTGCAATGGAATTTGGGTTGAATGGACGAGCCTGCTGCATCATTTTCTCGCTTTGATTTTCAGGGTGTCTTTGAATTCAACCCTCTGTAGGGTGATCATTTTCATTTCCATCAAACGATGTGGCATCCTTTCGTTCCTAACTGATTACCCAGTCTATATGAGGAAAGATATTCCTCATGATTTTGTTCCCATTGAGATCTGATTTCAAAGTGTTTTCAAAGTGTTCCCTTTACTTTTTTGAGCAGTGTTTAATATAAGCAATAACACTAAATATAGAACGTACCAGTGATAATAGCATTCATTGTAGTGCAGTGAATGTACTTTTTTATATGCACACTAATATAAATAAATGCTACGACTGTGCACTATAAAACTATGCACTGTGTAAACTGCAGACTCCAGGACTCTCCACAACCGAGTAGAGGTGCAAATTAGTAGCTAACATCCATGCAGAGTAAGTTATATGGTGTGGCCCATTCAGAATGGTCACTAAGTGGCTGTCTAAAGCTAAAGCTGGCTTCTTGTCCGTTAGATTCTTATTTGGATTGTGCATGACTGTTTTTAAACTGCTGCTCCATTTAAGGTGGAAAGGGAAACTATGAAAAGATGCCTACTGAAAATAAGATTCTGCCACAGGTGCCGATTCTGAAAAACAAATAATGTAAGAACATTAATACCACCCAACTGCACCTCTATACAGATGTAGAGAGCACTGGATTGCACAATTTGCTAGAAGTGGAATAACCCACATATTAATTTACTTTTAGTATTATGAGCCATAATGACACACATATTTTAGTTTTGTATTTTAGGGGCAGCAGTGTGGAATATTGTGGAATTATAGTATAGTATAATTAGTATACGAAATTCTAAAATTTTGTGTTAAATTAAGCTATAAAAATATATTTTGTTCCATTTACATATAGTTCATTTAAAATTATATGCAATTTACATGCTTCTTATACATAAGCAACTTGTTTGTGTGCACCTGTCACCTGTCAGTCATATTCTCTGGGAGCCTGATGTCCATCCTGCTTACCAGACCTAAACAGAGACTTATTAATCTCCACAGCAGTAGTGCTATACCAGTTCATGCAATGAACTACATTTACATTTGATTTACATTCAGGTTGGCGTCTTCACTTCAGATGTTTTTTTTTTTTTTTTTTTTTTTGTTGTTTCAATGTGAATGATGTAAAGCATCTTGAGTTGGGGAACTGGATTTATTGAAACTCTTGAGCTACGTGTGTGAACTTATTAACACCCTAACCACTACTTATTAAACATCGTATTAAAATGGTCCACAAAAAAATTCACCTTTGCTTACCTGCTTACCTTAAACCACACAAACCACAGAATTTTGAGGTTTTGATTGTGGCATCAGAAACCCAAACAGGTTGGAGAAACAAAACTGAAAAAAAAGCAGAAGCAAATCACTTTGCTGGAACGAAAAATGAATGAACTGTTTCATAACAAAACTCTTCATTTGAAATCTTTTTTAAAGGAGCCATATGTGAGATTAGGACTATCTGTCTGATTCATACACGACCCAGTCATTATCAAACAGTGAGCTTCTCCAATGGGGAAAAGTAACTTGAGTCTTGACTCAGTTTGTCCTCACTTGTTTTTGTCGTGCTCGATGTACAGATAGCAGGCGTGTTTTTTCTTTGTCTGCTTATGTGTGGACTGAAGATAGCACTTGACAATACATTGACTCAATATCACCTCTTGAGGCTAACACGATGGGCTGGAGCTAGCTGGTTAGCAAATTAACTGCAGTAGACACAATGAGGTCTTTAGCACACCATCAAAAAGGTTATTTTCTCTTTTGTAAATTGATCGCGTCATTTTACATATTGCTCCTTTAAAAAACTCTTTGATTAGTGTCACCTCACGTTCAGCATGATTTCATTCAGTGTATCATTTTTGCAAGATGTATTTGGAGAGTACTGTGCTAGTTCTTGTGCTTAGGTTATAGATTCATTAGGCAATCACTGTCTAAAAGCACACAGTAAGAACAACCTGTAGATGATAGCTCTGAATTTCCTCTATGCTTTTCTGAATATTTAAATTATTTTGTTGTTTGTGTTGCATGTCATGGTGTCAGAAACCATTTAGCCAGCTCACATGTCTTTTTCAAATTTTATTGACTCTATTAACCAAGCGTAAGATTGCATCTGGACTTATTCTGGTTGTATTCACATGTGGTAAATTATGATGAGCTATTTCAGAGCTGTATAACGATGCAACTTAATGACATATAAACAGTAAAATTCAGTGGGCTGTGTTCAGTGGGCACACAACTACCAGGTTTACATCTTTCCAATCCTACTATTTAATTATATTACCAGTACAGCACTATGCAAAAAATATTCAGTTGTTCTTTAATATATACACATTGTGTTGGGGTAAGAGGGCAAAAATGAAAACACTTTACAGCCTGGGTGGCATTGCATTTCTCTGTTATCTCTAACATGCAACACCAGTCAAAGGTTTGGACATACAGCTATAAACAGCACTCATGGAATTATACAGTCCACCTCCAAACTGAAACTTTACAGGAGGATAAAACAGCCACAACATATATGGACCAATTCTATTGATCTGTCCATCAAGAATATTCACTCAACTGGAAGTGTAACACAACATGCCAGACGTCTCGGCACAGAGCAGTAGAGGTTCCTAATGGTGTTCTGTAGTAATCCATCCCATGCATCCTGAATATTCTGTTGTTACTTCTGTGTGGTTTGTATATCTGCTACTGGATGCCTTGAATTTCCCTCTGGGATCAATAAAGTATCTATCTATCTATCTATTCCCACACAGTTCCTGCTGATTTGGCAGTAGGGGTGGAGGTGGAGGAGAATGTCGGCGATCGTGGATGTTGGGTAAGTCGGGGACAATGCTAAGGCTCATTCTTACTTGTGTGGCCAAGCATGAAACTTGAGTCATTTACATGTCTCACAATGCCAAACCTACCCACCAAGATTCATTCCGGTCGGTTGATTACTTCTGGGTGCAACTTACTGTGCAACTTACTGTGCAAATATTATTTAGACGATGAGTGTCATAGAGGTGCCAATATGACCATAAAGTAATATTGTCTTACATTGAAAGTATGTGATTTATCAGGATATGTATTGTTACTAACGTAGCATCAGCTGGAACAGTTAAGTGTAAGCCCGTAGAATCCTTAAGATAACCCGAAACATACATAAAGCTGGTTGTGTCTAAACTTTCGACTGGTAGAGTAAACAGTGGACCAGTGTTCCCTCCCGCTGCTTAAGCATAACGATTCCAACTAATCTGCACAGGCTCTTTAGCCAAGGCACTGCTGCTGCACGTGCATGAAGATGTAAAAAGAAGGAGATAACAGGAGAGCAAGCACAGCAGTGGCTGAGCTTTAGAACTGCGTAAAGGCCATGCAACGGCGAAAAGCACTTCTAACAGGGAGGAGCTCTCTTTCTTGCTGCAAAGCAATGTAAAACACTGGAACAGATGCGCCACAGGTAGAGCATGAGGCAACACTGAAATGTTGCATTTTTCCTGAACTAAAGTGAACCTGAAACAAGTACAAACAATCCCTCAGGGCCGTTTAGCACTTAAGTCTGCAGCAAGTCTTTCTCTCTGCAATTAAAGCTGCTGTAGAACAAAAAAAGCTGGATTTACATTCAGCACCTTTCATACCCTTTCAAAGGAGCCACACTGTCAGCGGCCATGACAGATGTTCATCTTTAAACAAGGCTAGAATTGACTTCCTATATGCCAATTTAGCTTCTTAATCCGATGTACAGCTCCACCTTAAATGCTTCAGCTTGTACAGGCATTAGAAAGTAGCTGCAGCCCCATTTAAAGTGGAAAGGGAAATTCACAAAACAAGCTGGTGAATAGCTTCCACATCTTTAACAGGATCTTGAAGAGATTTAATTCAGACTGCTCTGCGCATTTCACTCTAGACAGTTTCTCAAACCTTGGACAATTCTGAGCAGCTTCACATAGAGATTAACACTGAAGAGGGTCAAGAGAAGAGCAGGTCCGCCTTTATTAGCATCACAGGCCCAACAGCAGCCTGTATGTAGCAGCCATACTGTGTGATTTCATCTCTCTTTGCTGGTGGATGCAGATCATCTTAAACTGAAAGTTTTCAAAGTTTCATATTTGTGTTGATGTCCAGATTAGACATCTAGATAACGAGTAGCAAGTATAGGTAATGTTAGCTACTAGCAAAACTTCAGTTACTAACATTAGTATAGTAACTAAATAGTATTATAACATTATTACATGTTTGTTACATGTTTATTACATGTTTATTACATGGAGATCCATTTTAGTTTCTTCTCTGTGCCTGCTAAGAGATGTTGAATGTGTGTTCATCATAGTGTCTAACAGTAAACGAGTCAATCAGAACAGAATACATCTAATTATTCTAATAAATATTATTATTATGAATAGTGTCTAAATGGATGTGTAAAACAGCATATGGGCATTTATTCACCTTTAGCACAGTCAAATACCTTCTATGTAGACACAGGAGAAAAAATGACATGCTGAATAAATCATTTTTATGGTGCCTTTAAAGAAAGCCCTTTGCCTTTAGTCTCCTACAACGACTCGAGGCAGGAGTGAAAAAATAATAAAACTGACTGTTGGTTTACCAAATTTAGAAAGACAGAAGTTCAGGTGCTGCTGCCAAGGGAGTTTTCACACTTGACCTACTCCAGAGATTCTGGGCTCATTTGGGGGATGAGGTCTTCGCCGGAGGTTTGTTTCCACACAGGAGAATGCATTCAGAACTGTGCATGGTCTGTGCAGTTCCATATTCCTAAAGATATGAGTGATTCCACAGAGCAGCCACAGTTAATGGATGGTTTTGTAAAACCAATGGTTCAGAGTTTATTTACATGATCCCTATGCAGCCATATCTGTAGTGTATCGTTGCTTACCACAATAATGTAGACTCTTGTGTTTGGTAGAAGACATCAAAACCCATTTAAATACCCACTGAGTTCCACTGAAGGCATGTTCAAAATGGTAGTACATTAAGCCTCCCACAGAGGTCACTGCACAAGAATGAATGGGCTATAAATACCTGTGGGGTGTGGAATGGGATTCATAGATTGAGAAAATGTGGTGTAGTGTCTCACTCGATGTGTGGAAAATGGGTCCAAAGCAGATGTTAATGGTTGGCTAAAAGGAGGGATTGCATTTGGGCATGCCACAGACCATAGTGTGACCAAGTAGCTGAATTTGTAGGTGTATGGAAATGTACGGTCGTACGGATTTACCATTTCAGGTGCTGCTGCCAAGGGAGTTTTCACGCTTGACGTACTCCAGAGATTCTGGGCTCATTTGGGGGATGAGGTCTTCGCTGGAGGTTTGTTTCAGAAGAATGAATTCAGAACTGTGCATGGTCTGTGCAGTTCCATATTCCTAAAGATATGCGTGATTCCACAGAGGAGCCACAGTTAATGGATGGTTTTGTTAAGCAATACTCCAGAGTTTATCTACATGATCCCTGTGCAGCCATATTTGTAGTGTATCGTTGCTTACCACAATAATTTAGACTCTTGTGTTTAGTAGAAGACGTCAAAACCCACTGATCTACCCACTGAGTTCCACTGAAGGCATGTTCAAAATGGTAGTTAACTAGTGCTCCTGCAGAGGTCACTGCACAAGAATGACTGGGCTATAAATACCTGTGGGGTGTGCAATGGGATTCATAGATTGAGAAAATGTGGTATAGTGTCTCATTCGATGTGTGGAAAATGGGTCCAAAGCAGATGTTAATGATTGGCTAAAAGGAGTGGTTGCATTTGGGCATGCCACAGACCATAGTGATACCTGTGAGCTGAACCTGTAGGTGTATGGAAGCGTATGGTCGTACAGGTCTACCAGCAGTGGCAACAATCCTATTTTGCAGGAAGCTCTCCTCAGAATGGTGCCAAGGAAGGCATCCATCAAATCTGGCCCAACTGCGCAATTCTTTGATGCAAGAGTGTTTGAGGATTGATGTGGCCTACATTCAGAAACTTGTCCTGTCCATGCCAAATTGGAGGCTGTTATTTGTGCTCTGTGAAGTATTACATGTTATTAGGTACATTTCAGTCAAAGAAACTAAGGTTTCGTTTGGTGAGATTATTTACCAATGTAATAAGACACTTGTACTAGATACAATTACTTAAAGTAAACATCTAATATGTAGAAATATGTAGAATAATCATTTATATCTCTATAACAATCTCAGAAATATCAGATGTTAGATTTCAAGGTAAAGGTTCTCTGAACTGGACAGCTTTCACACTTGACTAGACATGCCAAACTCTTGTTGCAAATGGCCTCAGGTCTGGAATATAAACCTCAGGCATCCAGCCATGAAAACATCCCATGAGTCATTCTAAATGGTGGCACACCTATGGTAAGAATATTTCATTGCGATCATGGATGCCGGCCCTCAGCGAGGCTGGATAAATAACTGATAACGACGGATCAGGGAGATGCTGGATTAGGTCTGTGGCCTCCATGAGATGGACTGGAATGGATTCGTCAGCTGGAAGAATTAGGCTAGAGTGTGTTTATGTGTGTGTGTGTGTGTGATGGTGCTCCAGAGTGATGACTAGGAAGCTGAATCCAAGAGACATTTTCTTGGAATGACTTGATAAGTTTTCAAGGTCCAGATCGATACGTTACCTGCAGCCCATCTGTATGGCGTGTTCGGTGCATTGCTCATGTCATAGACCATGTACTTCACCCAGACATCACTTCACGAGGCTGATGGAGGGAGGGGACCTAAAGAAAGAAAGGCAATAAGAGAGACAGAGAGAGAAAGATACAGGATCTTAATCAAATGCTGTCCGCACTGGGTAATCGATTTGTGAATCAGCACGTCCAAATTGCACAATGCAACAGCCGCTAAGACAACCTCTCTCTCTCTCTCTTCCTCTCTCTCACTTTCCTTTTCTCAGTACAACAAAGCAGCCATGTATCTCATTATGGTTCCTCTTTTGTAATTTGCTTGCTTCCTAGTTCTTTTAGAAACCCTCATACAGGTTTCTTTCAAGAAGTGTTCTTTGAAGTGATGCAACAGGAAAAAAAAAAAAGCCCACAAAGACTCATCCGCTGAAAGGTTCTTAAGGGAACCAAAAAAGCTTTTTGTGCTCCTAATACACTTTAACCACACAAGGTGCCAAAAGGGTTTGTTGCCTAAAGCAATGGAAGGACCACTTCTGGTTCCTCAAAGAACCTGTTAATATAAGCTTATTCAAAAACCAACTTTTTGGTAAACAAGGCATGCAAGAACCTATAACTTTTTCAAAGCACATTCCCAAAACTCTACATCGAAGTCAAGAACCATTTAGGAACCGTTTATTTTTTAGGCAAGCACACTACTGCATTCGCAATTTTTCGAAAGGAACGCCAAATTTGCTGGGAACTGCAGAACAGAAGAGAGAGAGAGAGGTCAAGTCCAGGCCACCTCGCCTCCTGTAAAAATAAGCAGCACTGGTGGAGCCATTTAATTACATTTGAATGAATGTCAGAAATACAGGCTGCTTGATGGGCAGCAATCACTGCTTCCTCCAAGGCAGCTCCGGTCAATACTAGACCCTTGCCATTTTGCTTAGCACGGATAAAACATGCTTGCCATCCTTCTGCTGAAATAAACATCCTCAAGGCTCCAAGCAGTTTAGTCCATGCTGGCAATATTTCTCCCTGAAAGATCAGTGATGTTCAGCAAGCTTACGACAGCCAAACTACATGGCCAGGCACTAGCATTTTTCATTAGGCTGTCTAAGGAAATCAAGGCAAGACTGTAAACAATGTTGTCATGACGCTGACATTGCTTGATCATGAAAGAAGTGGGCTGAGAAAACGCAACTTTGTCGATACGGAATGTCAAAATCAATGTAGTTGCATGCCAAACTTTGAGGACACTTTATTCTAGATTTATTCAGACAAAAGTCAAATGATGTTTTACAGTTACACAATATTTGCAGTAAACTGAATAAAATAAAAGCTATTATTTTTTATATACATACATTATATATGCAAACATTACTGCACAGTTACTTATTCATCATCTAAACCACTTCATTCTTCAGGGCTGCAGGGGGCGCTGGAGCCTATCCCAAGGCTAAAGGCAGGAAACACCTTGCACAGGCCAGCAGTCCATCACAGGGCAGACACATTCACGCATTCACACCCAGGGGCAACCCAGCATCTCCAGTATACCTGACTGCATGTCTTTAGACTGTGGGAGGAAACCCAAACACACCGACATCAAACCCATGTCCTTCTTGCTGTGCGGCAACTGCGCTATCCTCTGTGTCACCGCTGCATAGTTGCTTTCATTCATTGCTGTTCATTCGTCTCCTAAGCCGCTGATCCCTCTGGGTAATAGAGGGGGCTGGAGCCTGTCCTACTGCTCACTGGGCAGAAAGCAGCAACACCCTGGACAGGTCACCAGTCGCAAAAGTATGTAAGAGTAAAACAGTAGGTGTAGCATGTGCTTCCTGGACACCCTTCAGAATGTAAAGTCTCACCAGAACCTCAGAAATCTGTAGGTAGATCTGCTGTGCATGAAAGACCATTTTTACCATGAGTACTGCAGAACTACAAGAATTCAGTGAAGACGAGTGGGGCCAAAACATTTCTAAAACAAGAACATCTAGACTCCTAGCTTGCTACAGAAACTGTTTCTTTAGAAAGTGTAAAGCCTCCTTGGGTATGTGATAGGTGCTATATAAGGGGTCATAGGGGTCCATAAACTTTGCCATGCAACTTTAATATTTTATATAACTAGGTCAAAAACTTAATAAATCACCCAAAGAGACAATCATCGTAACCTCGGTTCCGATAGTATCGGCAGGAAAGTAAGCCCAGCTAATAGTCAAGTCAAGTCAAGTAGTTTTATTCGTCATTTCAACCATATACAGTGGTGTACAGTACACAGTGAAACGAAACAACGTTCCTCCAGGACCAAGGTGCTACATAAAACAATAAATACACAAGACAATTTACAATACACGAAACAGCAAACAATAAGTATAGGGAGGGGACAGTGCAGATAGCCCACTGGGAGTGGGTGCAGATTTTTTTTTGTTTTTGTTTTTAGCAGCAGTTATGTCCATATTTGGTATACATGTAAACATTTTATACTTTAAGTGTTATGTGTGGACAGATTTAAAAGATCCAGTCATTGAGGAAAAGTCCAGTCATTGAATGTGTGCAGTTATTCAGACCAGACTCTGAGTGTTAAGGAGTCTGATGGCATGGGGAAAGAAGCTGTTGCCTAGTCTGGATGTGAGGGCCCGGATGCTCCTGTACCTTTTTCCAGATGGTAGGAGGGTGAAGAGAGTGTGTGAGGGGTGTGTGTAGTCATCCACGATGCTGGTTGCTTTGCGGATACAGCGTGTAGTGTAAATGTCCATGATGGTGTAAATGTCCAAAATAGATGTGTAAAAGCAGTAATTAATGATAGTATGAAAACTACTTCTCGTAAATGGTTGTTTAAAATCTGTTGTGTTTGTTGATGACGTAGAACGGTAGGCGGAGTGAGTGAGTGAGTGAAAAGAAAGCGCGCGAGAGGAAGGGCGAGAGAAATATGGCAGAGCATGTCGAGAGGCAGATGTTTGAGTAGCTGGAGAACAGCGTTGGCATTAAAGAGTGAAGTTCATGTTCGAGTCTCTTTCCCTTCATTCCTCGTTTCAGCCACACTACCCATCGCCAACTCAACCAACCCACAGTCTGAGTCGGACCAACGACTTACTATCCACTTTTACAGATGTATATCTGAAATATGCTGTCACTTACATATGTCCCCACTCTGACCATGTTTTCTTCTGCTTATCTGACACATGCTCCAAGCCTGCATGCACCATGCACTTTGCCCATCACTGACTGCAATCAGTCTGGATTAGGCATAGTTTCTCGGATGCTAGTGGCATTAGAGAGCGTTAGCATGACTGAATGCACGGCTAGTTCCACAATCCCTCTGTGTATGATAATTAACGCTCACTCTGTGACATCTTGATATAGTCAAGATGGGGTATATAATACCCCTGCAGCTGGTATTTCAGCCGGATACGGCGATGGTCAGGCCAGCCAGGGTTGGATTAGCATCTCTGTGCGATTATTTTTCTGTGTAGTCTGCAAGGGCAGACGGCTAGCACAGTTTGATGGACTGAGTGGAGCCTACCATGAGTGTCACAGTACAGCTCAACGTATCTAACCCTCTTCTGATTGATACATCATATTCATCATTAGCGTCCCCGGGCTAAATTAGTTATCGAACGCCGTCGGCCTAATATCATCCGTTTTCCTCGACTTGTGAGGAGAGTCTAACATCAGATGCGTAAATCACAAATGCACATCTCTTTCAAGCCAATCTTTCACAAGCGCAGTCATTGGCTGTTTCCCTGAAGGACAGGAGGTGAGTGCTACGGTCTCTGTTTGTTCTCCTGGGGAGACAGTCTGAAGTAACCCTGCAGTCTTAAGAGAGACAAAATACAAGAACCATTTCTGGTTCTTTAAAGAGCCAAGAGTAGATAGTAGGAGTAGTAGTAGTTTCTTTTTGTGGCTAGAGAGAACCTGTACCAGATACAGAACCATACGTCCAAGAACAGAACCAGTGGGGAACTGTGATTTCTAGTGGAAAACGATTTTTGGGGAAATGCCAAATACTGCGCTTCATACCACAGAACCACTTTTGGTTCCCTAAGGAGTTACGTTTGAAAAGAATAATAGGTTTAAAGAACCTTCACAAAGCATGAAGGTTCTAAGCCAATGTTCTTTACATTATACAGATCTTATCTAGAATTTAAAAAATATACGTGTATGTCTCATTTACCAAAAATGGTTCTCTTAAAAGGACTGTACATAAAATGGGCTTTAAGAACTAAATCTGGTTCATCTGCTCTATCCAGAAAAGTCTCCTTCCCACCTTTACTGGTGTAGTAGACTTTTATGGTCCTCTCAAGACCCTTAAAGTGGATAGAACCATTTTAAAGAGCCCTTTTCTCCTAGAGCCATACATCCGAACCGATAACAATTTAGGAGCCATTACTTTTAGTGAAAGCTTTCTTTGGAGTGATTTCTCATATTCGCATTTCTCCTTCATGACAACAGTTCTTTTAAAACCATAGGTTGGAAGTTTTTTGGAAAATCAGCTCTGGTTCTTCTATTGCATCAGACCAAGAATCTCTAAACACCTTTGGTTCTTTTGAGACCATTTTTAAAGTATTTAAAAACCCCTGTGTTTTGGTAAAAAAAAAAAAAAATCAAACATTTTCCAAGTTGGTTATTTAGGGAATCAAATTGGGTTGTCTATGAAAGGAGTCTATGGCACTGATTCAAAGTAAGCTTTCCCCAAAAACAACAGGTCTGGACATATGGCTGTAGGAAAGAACCCAATTGGTCCAACTGATTACTTTACCCTGTAAAAAGACTCCTCACATTCTGGGTCCTTTTTGCAAAATTTGCAAAAATTGTTATTTAAAGAACCTTTAACTATTAGACTCTTAAGAGAAGCATACATTTTAATTCTGGTGTTTTTCAACGTAGACTTCTTGCTTCAAATTTGTAGCGTTCCATGAACCGCTATTTCAGCTCCCCGTTTCCTGTTCACTCTTATCCCGTTTCTCATTAACATCCATTGAAATGTTCAACCAAAGGTCGTTCTTCAGTCCCCAGGAACCCATCTGGCCCCTTCAGTTTTGAGAGTGTAGAGTTGCTTCTCACTCCAGCACAAGCAGAAACTCAAACAGAGTCTACAGCTTTAGATATTCGAATTCACACTAAACCCCTGGAAAAGGGGGTAATGTACCTTGGCTGGAAAATAGGTTTCCTTTACACTGTTCTTCATCCTTCAGGCTGCGTTTTTGCTCTTCACTCAAAGTGAAGTGGCCTCTTTACGGCCAGAGGCACCAAGAATCCGTCCATGAAATTGCTATCAAAGGCTCTATCCACTTTTCCAAAATACCTATCTGTCGCTCTAGTGTCTTATGCCTTGCCATTTCTGCAGTCCTTCGAATTACTATAAGATTGAAATGCCTGCTGTAAAGCGTTTGATGGTAAGGCGGCAGGTGCTGCACAAGCCTGGTGCCGCAGGTACTTGGCTGGTCGGATCTGTTTTCCTCTTTGTCCTTGCGATGAGCTTCTAATGAATAGGGAGGAGGACTGATGTGTCATGAAGCTGACAGACTCACAGCTGGTCCCATCCACAAGTGCTCAGTCATGCCACCAGTGAACACACATACACACAAGCACACACACGCACACACACGTACACACACACACTGTGAACTGACAGGGTTTAGCCTGAGGGCCAATTAGTGGCATGCCATTACTAGTGCAATCTCTAAAATTGATTTAGCATTTCGCTCGTCATTACAATGGCAATAGGGGACTTGTTCAGACTCTGTGGCCAAGATGGGTGGAGCAGATCCTACAGCACTGTGCAAAAGTCAGAGACCACTTCTTTCAGTTTCAGTTCCAGGAAATATAGCTTCTTAACTACTTGAGTTCTTAAGTCATTGATTTTTGTATCAGGAGATACTGCAGAGGAGATCTGATATAACATAGTCCTATTAATGAAGGGTAAAGTGAAAGGATTCTTTTATATGGTACATAGGCCATTTACTTGAATCCATGGAGATTCAAAAAGGTTTTTTTTTTTGGGTCATGGGGTTTGAAGTGAACAGCTGTAAATGGTCCTTTTTCTGCCAATTCAAAGTCATTATTTTACTTCTTTGGACCAATTAGAGGAAAGGTAACATCACCATTATCACTGTTTTCCAGAAGATACCATATTGCACCAAACAAGGTTAAAGGCAATTTTTATTTCTGCTACATGGAATTCTACAGTTTAGATAACTGTCTAAAAAGTGCAGGGGTTAATAAAAAAACTCAGGTAGAGTAAAAAGCACAGACAGCTAACACTCTCTACAGAGCACGGGGTGCATTTGGTTCATTCTCCTTTTGGAAGCACAGATTTCTGTTGGTTAATTATTTATTTCTGTTTCTGACCATTTACAATAAGCATACTGCATTGTTCATGAAGCTGAAGTTGGCTTCTATTCACCTTCACCTGTGGAATGAAAACACTTATGTATAATAATTTGGCTAAAACATGTACTGAGCTATGTATATACACAGACACACACACACACATATATATATATATATACACAAACACACACACACACGTATATTGGGTCAGTAATGGAGGCTTTTCAATGCATTAGGCTAAGCTAGGCAGAGTGGTAGGCTAATAGGCAGAATGTGATGGGAGTAGCTGCCTATGTTTCTTAAACAACATTTTTTAAACTGAATTTGATTAATTTCATTTGTAAGGCATTTTAAAGCTTGCCATTATATGTGCTCATCAATATGATAGTTGAAAGTGTCATGGAGCTGGGCTTGGACCAAAGCTGGAGGCCAAAACTGAGGTGAAGGGAACCAGTACAGTTTTGCACAGAAATAAACTACAGAAAAAAAGGTTTGTCTAATTATCATACAGAAGTGCACAGAAGAGTTGCATCAGTCCAGCACCTTAAACTTAAACTCATTGGAAAACAAGTTCCAATTTTTCAGTGCGCTGCCAGTGCAGAGGTACAGAGATTCCCGGCTGCTGAGGATATCATTGTTTTCTAAACTTGTGACCTTTTTCACTTCCCTTATGTTTTAATCATCATCCAAGGCCTATAAGACCACCAAAACTGTGATCTCAGATGAACAGTAACTAAATCTTTGACAGAGAACAGGGAAACTCAAGCTCCACTATTGCTTAATATCAGAAACAATCTACAACTGTTTCTGTCCATCCCTACAAAGCAAGAAGACAGTTCCATGATCTAAAAGGATGTGCACAAGTCCTTCTTGAGATTTCAAGGGAAATCCATGAGGAACATATGCCAATGAAGCAGAGACCTCTCAAAACAATGGAGTGGCCATTTCAGAGTGCACACCTCAACAACACTGAATGTGTTTGGCATTACTTAAACTGTGCAAACAAGTCCTAAGACTGAACTTTAGGAGGACTAGAAGTCTGATGTCTCAGACATCTGAACAGAATGAATGCTATAATACAGGCAATAGGTGAACATACTATATATACACACAAAAACTACATATATGTGTTGATGATGCTGAAAATACATTCTTTGAGCTCAATGGCAGTTTTGACTGGTAACTGGTGATAACTGGTGATCTCTGACTTTTGCACGGTACTGTTTGTGGCACAGAAATGTCATTGCCAATCTAAAGTTTGACTCACCCAGTGAAACCCTATAAATTGAATGAACTGTAACAGTTCAGGGACACCAGCTGCTTTGGATTATGTAATGGGCCCCAACTCCATATTTCTCTAATCTTGGACTAATTAGTTCTAACTTTCTACAGAGCAGGGCCCAGTATTGGGTCACAGATGGAAGACTGAATCAGTCCAAACTGGAAATGTCTAGTGCTAGTGCAAACTCTTTTGTTACAATTACTTCTAAAATTCACAGACTATGCCAGGATGCCTTTTCAGAAGCCTTTGGTTGTAAAGTCAGTGGAAGGTAATTACATAAGGAAAAGTCTAGGTCAGATTTATCATTGGCAGCCATCTTTGTAGATTTAGCCTTATATAAAGTGTCCCATTTCTAGCGAAAGATTCAATTGTTGAGCAGCTGATTGATGAGCAGTTTTGCTCTAAAGCCTACTAAACTAAGCCATCCCTGTTAGCCAGGCTGAGCACAAGGCAGTGAAATTTAATTGCCTTTTGATTGCCGTTGATCATGCGCCGCCCCGTAGTTTTGAAATTACCTCCTGCAGCTGGCATTAAGCTTTCAGCCGGCAGCGCTCTTGAACATTAACCAACTCAACCAATTACACACATGCCAACAGCAGCAGCCTTTCTCTAGCGTTAGCATGAGGCACGCTACTACAACATTACCAGATAAAATTCAATTACAGAACGTAGTCTGGTTATTAAGTGCAGTATTGTGGCTTCTAATGTTCCTAGTTTCTCTACTTTTTTCTCTTTCATTCATTCTGCTTTTTCTGTTACTTTTTTTGCTCAGTTGTAAGGAGTAGTGGGAGAAGCTTCTCAGCAGCTTGATGTTAGAACTTCAGCCATGGCCATAAATACTGCCTCCACTGCTGTCGTTGGCAGAAACTCATTTGTAAGTCGTGTAGCAAAATTGCCTTGTATTTTCCATAGAGGCAGAACCGCACTAATATTGAGCAGGATCGTATAGTATTTCACCTGTCTTAGAACACGATAAATGGACTGTAATGTCAGCAAAAGGTTAATAGGCACACATGCAGAGACATGGAGAAGAATGCATGTTGCATTCATAAATAGGCATGTTAATTTTTGGAAAAAATGATATTCCTAAATGGGTAGATGTACAGTTCTTTTAAAAAGGTCTATATTTTGGAAACCCAATGTTTCCCTGCTTCTTTTAAATATTAGTTTAATATAGAGCATATAAGCATAGTGCAAATATGTAACGATTACTACTTAATCCATACAGTACAGTGGCCGAGGAGTGCAAAACAAATTAACATTTCAGAAAACAAAATTACAAAAATTAAAACAGCATGTTTTGTCTATTTTGTGGTGCGCATTTACATCAACTGGCACGCTTTTGTGTGTTTTGTGTGTGTAGAAGTATTTAAAAAATCTGATGAAGGAAAAGGTAATGGAAAAACGTGCCATCTGCCTAAAATGCCATCTGTTGAAATGTACTTTGGGGAGGCAAAAGTGGTTCTTTAGCAACATCTCACCATTTTCTGATGTTACCATTTTGGAAATGATTCTTAAACCTATTCCCAGCCCCCAACATCTAGAGCAAAAACGTGGTCTGTCTTGGGTGCACAAGGACTGGTTTGAGAACCACGGTATTAAAGAACCATCTGTTGAAAGGTACTTTGGGGAGGCAAAAGTGGTTCTTCAGCAACATCTCACCATAGAACATTTTGGCAATGAGGAATCAGCAAACACTTTATAATATGATGATACAGGGTGAGTACGGCGTTCAGTTCGTAATGGACAAAATGACAAAACAGGCTTTAACGCCATCACCATACCAAACTTCACTCGCTCTACCACCACAAAACTGACAACAAGCACTTCCTGTGTGTTAGACCTACCCTTTCCATCAGAATTCAGAGCTATTTTTATTTTTGTAATTTCATAATTTTGTTTTCCTAAAATAGTTTTTTTTTTTTGCATTTCTCGACCACCATAATACAGTTCACATATGGAAAATTACCATTCTGAACTGTTGCATACGTCCAACTCTATGCAGCCTATAGTAGTTTAGCTTCTCCAAGCGGAAGTTAAAGGACTGTTTTACCTCTGAATGCTTTCTGAACCCATCACAATGCAGAACAGCCAATCAGAACGGAGCTTCTTAGAACATCACACGCAGTAACACAACCTCCTGTTTAACTGTAAGGGCTTAACAGGGATTCTGCTGATTTGTCTGATATGTAAACAAACGCATTTATAGATGTTTGATATAAAATGCTCCGTTCTAGGGAATCTTACTTGATGGAAGCCAGACCTCTGAAGAGTTTGATGCTGCTAAAAGCTCTCTCACAGAAAGCCATGCCATGAAAGGGTAATCTGCTGCCTGACACATCGTTTTGTGCTAGTTTTATGATGGTCTTTATGATAGATTTTTGTGTGTGTGTTCATGTAATTATTTTCATCCCTACATGGTAGAGGAGTTTGCTGTGAGGGAATTTAAAACTGTTTTGCCATCGTAAGAAATCAGAAGACTCATGTAGGATCACTGGGGGTTTTTGGATACTAAATAAACTAAATTAAATAAAATGACCATATTTGTGTTGAAGGGATGATGACACCTGGTTTCATATCACCACCACTGTAAAGTTGGCAATACATCAGAGCCTACAGATTTCTCGACCTTCAACCATTTCAGATCAAACCATTCTGAATGGACCATTACGGCCATTTTTTTATGGTACATAAAGCAACACAAACATCATGAATGAACCTCAAGGACACATTTTCTCCATCCACTTTCTGATGTTACCATTTTGGAAATGATTGTTAAACCTGATTCTTAAACCTGTTCCCAGCCCCCAACGTCTGGAGCAAAAACGTGGTCTGTCTTGGGTGCACAAGGACTGGTTTGAGAACCACTGTATTAAAGAACCATCTGTTGAAATGTACTTTGGGGAGGCAAAAGTGGTTCTTCAGCAACATCTCACCATAGAACCCTTTTTTGGCAATGAGAAATCAGCAAACACTTTATATGATGATACAGGGTGAGTATGGCGTTCAGTTCATTCATGCATTACTTCATGTTGGAGTATCCATTAAATCCTAATTGTATCTAAAAGGTACTTGGTGTGAATGTATGGCAGAACCTGATGCACAGACTAATACAGAACTGTGACATTCTGCAGAAGGTACTTTTCAATAGGGTTCTTCACCATCACCGGTTTCATTAACAAGCATGGTCCCTTAAGCAAGCATCCACTGAAATGTTCTTTGGTGAACCCTAAAGAAACTGGTTCTACTTCGAGAACGCCTTTTTGGCACCTTCATTTTCCAGAGCCTTCATTTTCCAAACAGCCCGCTTTTGGTCATCCGTGAATCAGCGGGCTTCCGGATGTGGAATCAGTTTAGGAACACCTCTCACTATAACAGATGCTTTACCATGGTGTCAGCTGCAGAGCCAGGAGTGTGAATGACATTCTCAAGTCCGCTCTGGAGTGAATGTGTGACTGGCGAAGAAGCTCCAAGTCTCTTCCTTCCACCTTCGTGGCCTGGGGGTAATAGAGACACCTGCGCTTCCCAGCCATAATTAGGCTTACGGTGGAAGTGGAAGACAGAACGTAATAGCCGTACCTAACCTGCCGACACTTTGGGCGCCACGCTTATGAATAATTCACTAATAATTCTCTTTGCTTGCATTGCAGAAGCTGCTAACAAGACATGATGGTGAAGGATACAGCTATGTAGGTGCGGTAGCATAAAGCATGCCATTCCTCCCGTATGTATTTCAGCATTACACTGTCTTCTAGAGAAGCTGTGAGCAGATAAACTGGCTCTAATGCCTCACAGTAAACTGCCCTAGCTGTAGGGCCAGGAATCGGTAGAGGCTGAACCATATGCTACTGCCTTAATACTGGATCACTATGCATTGGTGTTATGATTTTTGCAAGATGTGTTATATGATTTATTACTTCTGATGAATCTGATGTGGCCAGTTCTTCCCCTGACATTTGATTGGCCACCCTAGATGCTAGGGACCCCAGCTACAATACTGGCTTCCTCTCTGCCACCCTTTTGCCACCCCTGGTAAAATATTTCTAGAACCACCACTGCTTCTAGTTATATGTCTTGTCTTTTTTTTTTTTTTTTGCTGCGGAACATGGTTTCTTGGCAGGGGTCATTATAATCTTCGCTGCCATCTTTGCATTTACTCCTCCTTTCATCCATCCTTCCTTAATGATCTAATCAATAGTGAGAACTTCATGATCATGTGGATCGAGAAGAAGCTATAATATTGCATTAGGGCAGCAGTGCTCCGTCATCATGCTTTTCCATTGGACTGATTCAACTCGTCGCTACAGTGGCTCACTGTCATTTCTTGAGGTACAAAGTGGTATTACAAGACTGCACAGGCCAGGGCTAGCTGGTTAGCATGCTAACTTCAGTAGATATCTCTGCAACCCATGTACGTCTTTGACATGGTAGTTTTCTCTTAATAATTGTGGATATTTATGTTAAGTTTTAAACTACAAATCATTCAATTTTTACCCTCAAGTAAACAAGTAGCGTTCAGAAAAACTAATTTATCCTACAATACTTTGTTTTGTCTAGAGCAATTCATAAATAAAGGGCTGACTTTTGCTTTTTTTCTCTCAGCCCTACTTAAGTGGGTTTGTTTTTCAACTGTTGAGGTCAAAAGAGCAAATGAGCTCAACATAGCAGGAAACTTATATGGCTGCAGACAACGCAGGTCACCTGCTTATAATTATTAGCATATTGGGATTACATTGCTGATGCTGAGCATCATTGGAAGTAATGATCTAATCTAATTATCTGAATTGTGATAGCCTACAGTCAAAGAACAAGTCTTTGCGACTACATACACAGAAAGCTAGCCCTTTATCACAAGTTCGTTAATCATTCCTGTTTGACAATAGAACCTTTTTAACTTTGCAGCACACTGGCTCAGTGGGGAGCGCTGTTGCCTCACGGCAAGAAGGGCCTGGTTTCCATTCCCTGCCGGAGGTGTCAGGGGTCCATTCTTTATGGAGTTTGCATATTTTCCTGTGTGGGTTCCTCCACGGTGCTCCGGATTCCTCCCACACTCTAAAGACATTCTGTCTGATGAACTGAAGATACTAAATTGCCTTAGATGTGAGGGTGTGAGTGAATGTGTTCATCTGTGTCTGCTCTGCAATAGACTGGAAGGTGTCCAGGGTGTTTCCTGTCATGGGCTCCAGCACTCCCTGCAAGGCAAAAGTAAATTGGCTTAGAAGATACATGAATGAATAAATGAATGAATGAATGATTGAATGAAGTATTGGCTTAGCTGGAGCGTGTACATTTTGGTATCGCTTGGCTGTAGGAGGCAACTGCAACATGGTGCAAAGGCTTCCAGCTAGCGTGCATGTAACAGAGCTTGTCGCTAATGCTAAAAGCATGTTGAGCCTAAATGGCACGGTGTGAGGAGGCCTGCTCTAGCCAGGCAGCGCATTACTCTAAGGAACACTTATTAGGGCTAGTCTGGGCACACAAGATGAGACGGGTCCTTCAGAAACGGTACAGGGGCATTTATTAATTAAAAAGCCCCGCTCCCAAAGAGCACGTCAAGCTGCTCCTCTTTCTTCTGGCAGTGCAATAATCCAGGAAGGAATGTTGTACTCCAGTGAAGGAAAGCGAACAATTCTTCAAAATTCTTAATAAAAAGCTCCTAAAAATTGCTGGGCCTTTTTACAATCTCTGAAAAGCTTAACTAACTTCCAGTTGGGGTGTGCAGAGGACAGATTTTGCAGTGGAGATGGAGTGACACCGGGCCTTTTGGACATATGACACGTGCCAACAAATCGTTCATCTTGGCACTGACCACAGTGCCTCCACGCATGGATTTGTTGGTCGCTGCCACCAAGACAAAAGCCGGACTCATCCCTGAAGATGATCCACTCCCATACTTAGTCACTCCATGACTGCCTCCACAACACCATTGCTGTCTTTGGAAACACAGACGTGGTGTTAAGTGCAGTCAACGCAAAGGCCTGCCTGCATGTAGTCCTACATCATTCAGCCAAACAGTCTGCCAACAGAATGACTTATGGAGGGCATCACTGCTCGCTGGGTGTTGTGTCAGTTGGATCAGTCAGGTACAACTTGAATCAATCGCAAGTCTCACATCTTAACAAATTGAGTTAGCTGACCAGAAGCATTTGATACTTTGTGTTGCATTGTTAATGCTAATTAGCTATTGCTAATATTATAATTATTAAAAATAATCTTAGAACTGGTAACATATCAAATGAACGTTTCTATCCATAAACATAGAGGCCAAAAAGAAAAATGTGCCTACCACTGCATCTGCTGTAAACATGCCCGCTGTAATTGGTGATTGATGAAATGGCGAATTCTGCCCAATCAATAAAGCTGAGGCATGCAATGCAGCACTACACAACACACTACATAATATTACATAACACAACAAATAACATATTCTGATCTAGCTTTAGGCCAGGCCTTTCCATGTTTTCAGTTTTGCTGTTGCATGTAGCACAATACCACTCAGTTTATGGATTTTTTTTTGTTTTTCTTATTCTCAAGCCAGTTTGAAGCCCTGGTGAAGGCTCGGTGGTGGTCAGCTGGGTATATAACCCAAATAGACCCATCCAGACTGCATCTATTTGTCTCATTTAAACAGTTAGCTGCTCATTTCAGCAACACAAACCAGCACAGATAAGCATATAAGCAGTAGCAGAAAAGCTGCAGTCGCCTCCTCTCTAATCAGCGTTTGCTTTATCTTTAAGAAGAAAAACAACAAGAAACAGAGTGTCCTTTCTGTGAGGACACGGAGCAGTGGGAAGCTTTCTCATTGTGGATGCTCCATGGCATGTTTGCCAGCTGTTGTTCCTCTGTGCCTGTTCCTTATTCTTGCATTGAACACAAATCAGATGGACTTACAGATGTCCTCCGGCAGAGAGTATAGGTAGAAGGATCACTGATCACAGAGCAGAATTTGTGATGCCTTCTGAAACGCTGACAAGTTCATTTTCACTCTTAAAAATTAAAGTGCCTTAATAGTTCTATGTTTGGACATTCGAGGAATGGTAGAGTTACATTATGTGGAGATTCTACAAATTTTGAAAATGTTTAAATCTGTAGTGCCCTTTGGAGGGGCAACAAGGTTTATATTAACATTTACAAAATTTGGATTTATAATTTATTTTTTTGGACTTTTTGGAAATCTGGTGAATCTAGGAAATTATGTGGAGGTTCTCCTAACTTTAAGTATTATCCTTATATCCTGCTTTCCTGAATTTGTGGCGTAGTGACCAGGTAAATTCACACTTAGATACACTCATCAAAAGAATAGATGCACAAATGGATGCAACCGAAGAAGGAATCAGCTGACACGAATGAAATTGGTGGGTGGGTTTGACATCATGAGACATGTGATGTAAGCAAGAATGAGCCTTATTGCTGTACTTGATTAACCCAACAGCCACGACTGTAGTAATGCCCTCCATGAGTCATCCTCTTAGTTTCTGCACCATTAGCAGACAGCTGCATAAACCCAGGACTATATGTATGCAAACTGTTACGATGACTGCCCTTAACACAATGTCAACATCGCCAGGACTGTAATGGTGCTATGCCATACATGGAGTGACTCAGAATGGCACTGGGTTATCTTTAATGACGAGACCAACTTTTGTTTTTAGTGTCAAAAACACTTATCCACAGTTATAATTCTAGCGCTTTCCTTATGATGGGAAAGAGAAAAGAAAATCACTTACAATTCTAAAGCAAATATAGAAATCCAAATTTCATTGCCAAAGGGCTCTAAATGTTAATTAGCTAGACAGTTTTAATATAGTCTATTTAGTCTAGCTTCTTGTTGCAAAGTCATGTTTTCATGTTTCGGTTGTTACGTTTGTTGGCCAGAAAAGGGGTGGTGCTGATAGCTAGCGATCTAGCTAAGGTCGAGCTAAGGCTAGCTAAATTTGCTTACAACTAAGAACCACAAGATGTAGTTTGGAAGATGTGGGTTGATAGCAAGATACATCCTACAAAACCCATAGTCTAGTCAATGGTACCCACAAACTGCCAACTTGGCATTTGTCAGTGGGAGCTAGCATTGTGTAGGTTCACTAGCTGATATTGCTAGCCCAGCGCCACCAGACTTTGTTTTTCTTCTTTGGTTTAGGAATTGTAACTTAACATTTACTTACTAACAGCCATTTTCTTTTTTCATCACAGAGCTCTAGAATCATAACATAGTAGTTTGTTTACAATGTAAAGTTTGTAAAGTAGTTTTTTGGACTCTGGATTTAAACAACAATTATCACCAAACTGCAGCATACTGAACAGATGAACCTTAGTCAGCCGGTAGAGGTTTGGACTGGAGTGACTGGAGTGGACTGGATAAACCAGGAAGCGACTGTGAAAAAGTTACCTACCCATATATTCAGTTTCAGCCCCTTGTAAATATAAAGATTTCTAGTAAAAATTTGAGATTTAGATTTTACACTTATTTACTGTATAAAGATTGATTTTGAAAAAACCCCAAATATTCTGATATCGCTCCAAAGAAGCCTTTTAAGAGTGGAAGTCTAAAACTAGCAGGGGTCAGGCTGAGAAGCCGCAATTTTACTACTACTATGTGGATATAAATGACGGCTCTCAAAGATACTTAAAGTTGCCTATAAGAAAAAAAAAAAAACATATGCTTGAAATAAAAGTTGGAAGGAAGAGGAAAGGGTAAGAGGAATTCACCTTTGAATGAGTCGAGGAAGGCTGAATAAGCTAATGTATAAAGGGTGAGGTAAAAAGAAGGGTAGTTTATTTGTGGATACTTTCCGTTCTTCTACATCCTGCTGGGTAATATAACGACCTTGAGAGAGAGCTCACCTCGGTCAACTTCATCACTCATGTAATGCTGAACAGACGCTCAGTAGAGGCGCTCCAGGTCTAATGCAGGGATATGAAGAGATGTGGTAGATGGAGTTGTACTTCACCACAAGGTCAGGTTCCTCCTTTGTGTCATGCATTTGCATGTCATGGTCGACCTAACCATGGCACCAATGACAATGACAAGCAGTCAATGTTGCTTCTTTAGATAGATAGAGAGATAGATAGACATATATATATATATATATATATATATAAAAAATAACTTTTTCAGTGTAGCTTGATTTCATTTGATCATGGTCTGTGAATTGTATTTACTCTCGGTTTCCCCCACCATTCTTAACCTCTATGGGGCACTGAACAGGCTGGTAGAAAGCTAATTACATGATAGGTGACAGGTCACTTAGTGTGTATGATTTCAAAAGGCAGTTATTTGGACCCTCATGGTGCAGAGGCATGAAAAAGGCATTGGGGTTTGCTTTGAGGAAGCCTAACTGTTTAAATATGGCTGCCTCGGCCAGGCCTGGGGTTATTTTTGCTTTTTCGTTGCCCAGTAATGGCTGCACCTCTGTGGGCAGGCCACATCTGCGGCGAACAATTACGAAGGGGAGGAAAAAAAAAAATACCCTGCACACTTCAGTACTCACAGATCATGCTGACCTGAGAGGTGGAACATATTTAACCGACAGAGAGTTACAAACACACTCACAAGGCCTGGTGCCGCTGAGTCCACACTAGGTCTAACTGTACATAGTGCAGCTGTTAATTGCTGCACATGAGAGAGAAAGAGAGACAGAGAGAGAGAGAGAAATAAGGTTTTCCTCTCACAGGGCCAGTGCTGCATCTATAAATGGACACAAATCTCTGACTCTTCCTTCACGTCTTATCGCTGCCATATAAGTGCATTCCTGTCCTTCAGCTATTAGGACAAAAGGAGCACTCCGGACGCTCTTATGTAATTGCTGGCAGGGAGAGACTACAGTTTTATACACTCATTGTTAAAAGAACAGTTGCACCCTGAAGGAAGTGTGGGATTGAAATGCTATTCGGAAGGAAGATAAAAGGTTACCAGCAACAGTAGATGACAAATTTGAAATGTTCCTAATGGTGCCCTGTGATAATCCAACCCATGCAGCTTGAACATTCTCACACAGTTCCTAAAGATTTTGAGGTAGGGGTAAAGGTGAAGTGACACCAGGCCTTCTGGTCATGTGATGTGTCACAGCAATCGTTCATCTCGGTGCTGACCATGGGGCCTCCATGAGTTACTCCATCACAGTCTGGCACATGCACTCTTTGATGCATGTTGACGTGGTGCTTAGGCCAGTTGCTGTAACGGTCTGCATGCACACGCACTTTTTGATGCATGTTGACGTGGTGCTTAGGGTAGTCGCTGTAACGGTCTGCATGCACTATTTGATGCATGTTGACGTGATGCTTAGGGTAGTCACTGTAACGGTCTGCATGCACTATTTGATGCATGTTAACGTGGTGCTTAGGGCAGTCGCTAAAAAAGGTCTGCATGCACATGCACTTTTTAATGCATGTTGACATGGTGCTTAGGGTAGTCACTGTAACGGTCTGCATGCATGTAGTTTTGTATCATGCAGCCGTCTGCCAACGGTGCTGGCACTAACAGGATGACTCATGGAAGGCATCATTGCTTACTGAGTGTCCGCAATCTCGGCTGTTGGGTCAGTCAGTTACAGCAATTGTCACAGGATGGTCACGCTGTGCGGCCCAGGGAGTTCTGTGCATGGTTAAGGGGATTGTCACACCTATGACAATCTACTAATGTGGTCTCCCTTTTCATTTCTGGCTTTGCAGTTTATAAGGTTTGCCTTTCAGCACTTCTCTTTGCTCTCCCTTTTCTTTTCTCTCTTCTCCTTCCTTTGTATTCCCTCTGCTTTTCTTTACTTTCCTCCTTCTCATTTTCTTTTCTGGCGATACCACTACCTTACCGGTCAACCTAGAGCAAAGGTGTGACAAAGCAGTGTTGCTTGCCGTGCCCTAAAATCCTGGTATGGCCAGCTGAGCCTGGTTGGCACTGATTACCCCTGAGAACTCTGGGATTTTGAGTTCCCTGGAGTATCAGTGCCTCACTGCCAACACCCTCTGCTAGTCGCCGGCAGCACAGGTTGACCCCTTATAGCAATAAAGCCTGTCCTTGCCTACATCATCATTGGCATGTCTCACAATGTCAAATCTACCCACCAAGTTTCATTCCTGTGTGTTGATTCCTTCTGGGTGCAACTATTTGTTGATGATGAGAATATTTCAGATGCGGTAAGATAGATGATCAGATCACAGCTTGTATAATCTCCACAGAAAAGCACTGCCAATGGAACAGGACACTCAGGAGCAGATGCACATGAGCCTATGATCATCATGTCCAATGCCAAGCATCAGCTGTTGGGATATGCGCATTGGGATGTTGGGTTTTCTGGAGCAATGAAGCTTTATCAAATACCTTAGGGAGGAGTTGGAGGATGCTAGTGATCCAGAACTTACCATCCAACAACAGTAATGCTCTTGTGACTGAATGCATAATGAACCCTATAAGTCATTCTACAACATCCTAGTGGGAACAGATGGGAATTATTATTTAGATGATTTCAATATGTTTAGAAAATTCTAATTTGAAATAGTGAATTGATATTTATATTGTCTTACAATCAGAGTATAGTGGGAAGGGGATGGGCTTGTCTTATGCATGCAACCACACTTAATAAATAAATCGGATATAAATTCTAAAAGTTGTGATCCATGGGCTTTGTTTGTTTCAAGAGTGGCACTGAAAAACAAATTACTTAACTGAAAACACAACTGAGTTGTGTGTACAGTGCATTAACACATGTCCGCTGTCCAGACAAAAACAAATGCGCCCACAATGGCAACTTGATAGAAGAGGGTAATAACCAGTTTATCTTTAATGTAAGTCAATGGAACCAAACATTTTTCCAAGCAATGTTGGGCCATTTCTGTTGGTCCATCCATCATAAAACGTTCACACAGTGTAAACGGCATTTGCTGTGTTCAAATGATGCATAAAAGTAAAAATCAACAAAAATGGACATACATGTTTTCCATTGGACAGTAACAATATGAACACAAGGCACATCTTCTGCAGAATGCATAACTTTTGAATAGTCAATACAAATAATAAAAGTATATGCAAGTATGTATAAAGTTTTTATTTATACTTTTTATTGTATAACACCTAAAACACCTGGCTATTCACACTGTGTCAACACTTCACGATGAATTGATCTGCAGTGGTGGTCTAAATGGTCTAAAAGGTCTAATTCTTCTGGAATGTGACGTTTTGGTGGTAAATGGTACCATTGCTTACCATTGGCAGCAATGGTAATATAATAATCACTATTGTCCGGGATTAGAACCTTAAAGTCAGTTTCTATGGGGTTGCCAACTATTTGTAAATGTATACATACAGAATTAACTATATCCTACAAAAAGATATGAGCTCAATTGATTGTTTTGATGATGATGACGATGATGATGATGATGACGACAATGATTAAAGCTGGCTAACAAGCTGGCTAATATCTCCTGTAGGTGTTTAGTTATGATGAGATCTCTTGACAGCAAAGGCCACAACAATTCCAATTATTTTCTTAGTCATCATCCTATTTATTGACCCCTTGTGCCATATGGATGGGGCAGTCCCATCCTGAAAGGACTATAGAATGACTTTACACTGATTGCTGGACCCAAAAAACAAGATCTTCTCACTGAAGGCCTCAAAAAGAACTAAATGAAGCGTATATCTCTGTGGACCAACACTGATGAACCACTGAACTCCCATATCTGCATTTGTCTTGATGAAGGGTTTTATGCATCGCAACGTTACTCTAATATCCCTGTTTGTGTAGTTGTGAATGGGCTGTTCTTCCTGATACAGTCTAATAACATTCACCTGAGGAACGGTTGCCCTTCTGTTTTCCTCATTTCCTCATTAACGGACATCGGCATCATTATTAAATGTACTCCTGCACTCATTATGTACTCCTCACTGTAATTCAAAATCCAACATAAAATCCCAATGGCAAACCTAAGCACAAGTTCATAAAAGAAGCTTCTCCCCGATGCTCTCAAAGGTTCAGCTGTAGGGGGTTAGGGCTGAGAGATGTTTCTTTAGATCTGTTCAGGATGGGCATGGTCTGGCATACCATTCCATAGCTCCTGCTGTTATATGATCTGTCTACTCTTCACCTCCGGGATGCTGAAGGGCTGTTGGGCTATGATACTTCCTTAGCCTGCAGGAACTGCTCTACACTCTCCAACCTCGGCCTACGCTTTACTTTCCAGCTAATGGACTAGTGTGTGTATATGGTGTCGAATAGGGCAATATAATACATGGCAGAGGTTATATTTTTGGGGAAGGATGCCAAGGAACAGCAGCTTCCAGGGCACAGAGACCCTCCATTTGTACAAAGGCTGCACACCATTGATTTGAGCAGACAGATGAGAAAGGAAGTGCATGAGTGTGTGCATGCCCCAGCTAATGCCCCTTCTCTGCAGTGGCTTATCAGCAGCCAGCGTTGTTGGCTTACAAACTGCCAGCATCTGTTCCTCGGTTCCAACACACACTCTCATCAGCACCAACATACAAACTCCCCAGCTTCCCTCAGCAGTTTGCTAAGTCTTAACAGTAGTTTACTCACTCTGCACATTGCTGAACCTTGTTATTTCCCCTGCTGATTCCCTGCATACTGATTGTTTGCACATTCAATGAGCTTCCTACAAATGATTTGAAATCTGTTGTACAGCAGTAGCATCATTATAGAATCAGTTTACACGTGTACCTGCTATATATTTTTAAGTAGCGTATTGGCCAAGCAGGCCATGCTATGCCAATAAGAGTCCTTGGGCAAGACATTTAATACATCGTCTTACATCTGTGACTAAAACATATCTAAAAGCATGGAATACCTCCACATGCATGAATAACAGCTGCTTTTTGATTTGGCATGGACTGGACAAGTTTCTGGATGTAGACCGCAGCAGTGTTCAGCCACTCTAGCATCAAATAATTGTGCTATTGAGCCAGATTTGATGGATGCCTTCCTTGGCACAATTCTAAGCAGAATTTCCTGTAGACTGGGATTTTAGTTACTGCTGGTAGATTTGTATGACCGTATGCTTCCCTCACACTATGGTCTTTGGCACGCCCAAACGCAATCACTCCTTTTAGCCAATCATTAAAATCTGTTTTGGACCAGGAACGAGACATTCACTGCAGTGTAGTACCTCTTCTCAAATTATGAATCCGGATGCTCACATTCCACAGGTATTTATAGCTCCATCATCCTCGTGCAAATCCATCTGCAGGAGCCTGAAGTTACTACCACAATTGTGTAATTCGTCTATAGACTTATCCAAGCATACGGGTATACTGGTATTTTGCATTTTGCCATAAGCGTTGAAACAAGTACTGGGTCAAATCTATTTTCATCTGAGTAAAAAAAAAATATGTGGTTAGCTGGACAGTTCAAAAGTCAACATGCATGTTTTGTTCTGCACACATTCCCTTAAATAATACGGTATCTTATCTTGGAATACAGCTATATACATTTGTGTTCTAAAGTTTGGAATCCCTCGTCAGTCAAGTATCTTGCTGATATTACTGGACACATCTTCATTGATGTCCCTGGAATCAATGGATGTCTCGGGTCTTTCAACATCAAACACTCTCTTCAAGGTGGCTCGGCTTGGGTTAATCAGTTCCAAGCTGGTGTCCAGATGGCAAACCAGCTACCCTGCCCCTATGGCTCTTCTCTCTTGAAGCTCTTTCTGCTGCATCGGTAGTAATGTGGATGGCTCTTCCTATTCAGGCTCTGAATAGAGACTGGCCTGGATGCCCCTGCACCAAACCTCTATTTGGCAAACATCTTGTGCTTCACACAGAGCCTCTTCCAGGTGGTCTTCCCATGGTACTGTCAACTCCAGCAGTTCAACTTGCTTTGTTGAATCGTACTCCAGAACCATGTCAGGTCTTAAGATGCTGGTCACATTGTGCTGCGGGAACTTGAGTTGCCTCTCAGGGTACACTCAACGTGCATCGTACACCGCCTGCTCAAATGCCAATGTTGTCACATTATACAGCCCGGAACGTGTAGATTCCAGCAGTCAACAGGTCTCAGCATATGTGAAACTGTGAAAGCACCTCACATGCCTACCCATGAAGCTGCTTCAGAGAATCCCAAAAGGACGTAAAATAGGCTACACTGAAGAATCAAAAATAGCAACACTGTTTTGCATACTGGCTTTCCATGTGTGTCATGTGTCACTGTATGTAAGATGTCTCAGCACTTTCTTCTGGTGTTGTAGATTAGTGTGAATCTACACCACTTTCACAATATGTATGATGATCACCATATTTACAAAAAAGACATCTGCTAAGACCCAGCTTTCCTCTAACCTGACATCCAGAAATCTCCCTGCCAGCAGGTAATGACAAGAAGCCAGTCTTGCATTGTAGCAAATGGAAGTTTTAAAAATTAATCAACCTATCAATTAGTAATAACAAAGGTGCCAATACAAGGAAATTGGAACCAGAGCTTGGCGGTTGATCCTGAACACAACCTGAATCCTCCTGAGGAGAAACTTACTGTGGACAACGAATAACGTTTGTTTATGCAGCCTAATCAAATTATACCAATCATAATATCACATTATTGATGTCCACTTACACTGGAGTTAAAATACTAGTTAAAATATTTCTCTACTATAGGCTGTGTGTAGAGTACTGTATTTCATATCACTGTAAACACTGTGTAAACTTAAATTAGTTAACGTTACTTAAAGAAATCATGAAAACATATTCATCTGTTATTTGTTTGTTTGTTTAATAGAGATGGCATTACGTTTTCACATTACGTTTACTCCCTGTGTGCTGGATTAACTTAGCCTAGCTAGGTTAACCTCTAATTTAATTGTGCTTTGCTGCCAATATTTATAGTGTGCAATCCAGTAATGGAGTTCCTTTATTCAGCAATGAACAAATGTCTACATATCCTATATGGATACCTATAAGTATATCCTTAACTTTATACAGTAATATAGAAAGGCAAGATCAATCTGTCAATCCAGAATCAATCTAATCTGTTCAGAATCTGTGTGGTGTGTATTCTATTATGTTCGCCATCTGTTATAAGCCTGGCTAAAGGCTGAACTGGTAAACCTGAACACAAAACACCAGCATGGCGCGATTAACAGATATAGGTAAATGCATTTTTACTTAACATTTGGAGAACTAATGAAAAGTGAGGCTGCTAAGAATGCTGGGAAAATGTTAGGCAAAAGACTCTTCTGTCTGTAGATGACTGAACTGCTCTTAGCAGCATCATGTGAGAATCCGTATGTTTTGCTGTTAGGGTCTGTGTGTTCTAAATGTCAAATCTGTTGTGTCCATACGCCTTCATGACATGTGTGCACGTGAGGGGAGTAAGATTCTCCTGGGGATTTGGCACAACACTTGCAAAAACAACATCAGAAGAGAAAGGACTTTATGGCATTAGATGTTTGTTTTTTTATTTTATTTTATTATTTTTTTGGATACTGGCATAAAACTAAGGTAACACTCTGCTGTCAGATATTCAAGAAACATGGTCTTTTGCTCAGTCACCCTTTTTTTTCTCTTACTTGCTCCCTCCGTCTTCCTTAGTCTCTTCACAGCCCCTGCCATGATGTCTATACTGGGCATACTGAGCTAGCTGCTTCTTATAGCTACCTGAAGACCCATAGTTGCTGGTGTGCAACACAATGCTGTAAAGCGTTATGCAGTCCTCGTGAGAGTCCTGGTGCCCTCTCCTCCCAAGCTATACATAGTGCTATAGCCAGCATAACGGGTCCGTAGTGGCAACAACAGAGACGCCATTCCCCTATCATGAGCAGTGGTGGTAGAAGTACACAAACCATGTAGTTGAGTTAAAATAGAGACACCCAAGGTAAAATATTCCTCCAGTAAAAGTAGAAGTTCCTTCTTTAGACCTCCACTGGAGTAACAGTACTAAAGTATTTACCTTCACATGTACTTAAGTATGGAGAGTAAACGCAGCATGATTTATTATGGCTCTAATGTCCTATTATCATTTACATAATAGACACATATACATTGTGGGTGAAGAGACTCTAGTGTCACCAGTCTTTCAGTAGAGGGCATTAATTTGTCCTACACTGATGTCTATTCAAAAAGTACAAAACACAGTAGGAGAAGAGTTTCCTTTAGCTAGAACCAAGCTCTGTCCAATAGGTCAGAACGAGCTCAAAACCTAGTGCACACTCTACCTTGATTGGTGGACTCACTTCACCAGTTTTTATGTCCACATAAGCTAAAAGAAAGAACAGATTGGGGAATAATGTAGAGGAGTAAAAAGTAAGTTATTATACTTTACAGGTAGTGGAGTAAAAGTCCCCTGGAATGGAAATACTAGTAAAGACAAATCAAAACAACTACTTACAGGGGTTGGACAATGAAACTGAAACACCTGTCATTTTAGTGTGGGAGGTCTCATGGCTAAATTGGACCAGCCTGGTGGCCAATCTTCATTAATTGCACATTGCACCAGTAAGAGCAGAGTGTGAAGGTTCAGTTAGCAGGTAAGAGCACAGTTCTGCTCAAAATACTGCAATGCACACAACATTATGGGTGACATACCAGAGTTCAAAAGAGGACAAACTGTTGGAGCACGTCTTGCATCTGTGACCAAGACAGCAAGTCTTTGTGATGTATCAAGAGCCACGGTATCCAGGGTAATGCCAGCATACCACCAAGAAGGACAAACCTCCACCAGCATCACGTAGTGACCTGGCCACTATCCTGCAAGAAGAATGGCTTAAAATCCCTCTGACCACTGTGCAGGACGCAGTATATGTCATTCCCAAGACCAACTGATGCTGTAATGGCCACAAAGGAGGCCCTACACCGTACTAATAAATGATTGTGGTCTAAAACCAGGTGTTTCAGTTTCATTGTCCAACCCCTGTAAGTACAGTAACCAATTACATTTACAGAGTCACTGTCCAACACTGACCATAAGTTTATTTAATGGTAAAATTGCTACATATTGTAGCATATTTAATTAGCCAGTGCATTATTTTATTGGCATTGGTAAGATGTCATACATGTTGATATGTAAATGTGTGGTTATGCCATTGCATTCACGATAAATTAGTTTCTACTGCTTTGTTCCTAAATATGGGCTGTATGGACTGTGCAGTGATACGTACAGTTTGTAGGTTTAATAACGTGTACATAACACAACTAATTTTTTGGTTTCCTGTGACATAGGCCCTTTGAGAAGTATAACTGTAGTGGCCTGGCCAAAAAGCAGCATCTGTCGAGTGACGGCCGTATGATGGGATATCTCATTAATCTGATTTCTGTGTTAAATATAACACCTCTCACATGAACATTATTGCCTGAACGCTAGCCCTATCTGTGCAAGTGCAAATGTAGCAAAGGCAGGCCGACGTGTGTAATGAGTGTGACAGCAATGAGTCATATGGACCCTTGTGACCTTTCTCTTTTTTCCTCTCTTCATCTCTCTCTCTCTTGCTCACTCTCTCACTCTCAAAACTTGCCAACAAGCCATCTTTCTTTCCTTTATAAACACGTTTCCAGTGGCCGATTGAGACCTGTTCTCAGAAAGCCACTACCAGGCAGGACGTGATGTTTCCGACTTGTGAAATGTTCAAAGAGTTTCCTGTGCAAAAGTCAGAGAGAGACTACCTTTCATTTATTTACTTTCCAGACAAAACAGCATACGGAACAAGATGTTCATTTTTCAGAAGATTGGTTATTAGACAATCCACTTGCATACAAAACAGACGGACAAAGAAAAGACAAAAAAAGCTCAAATAAATAAGTAAAAATAGGTTCACGGTTCCCAAGACTGGAATTAAAAATGATCTGGTAGAACTGTTCCCATCAGAAAGGAGAACATCAAGCTCCACAGCTAAACTGAGTCTGAAAGGTTGCGTGGCTGTCCGGTCAAGAAGGCCTTACAGAGAAAAGGAAATTGACAAAAAGAACAACATTTGTAAATAAAAGAAACAAGTTGCTGGTGTTCTCAGAAAAATGGACTGACCATAGTCCAGACATATCACTGAATGCATCTGGGATTGTCTAGATCATGACTGCACAACACATTATGAAAACAAGGCTTCCTGAACTCGATATCAAAAGTGTAGTTGCACCCAGAAGGAAGTGTGGGATTGCCCACACCCCCACATGTTTCAGATCATCAAACTAATTTAAATATTAGCCAAAGACAACACAAGTAAACACAAAACGCAGTTTTTTTAAAATGAAGCTTTTTATTATTAAGGGAGAAAAAAAACCAAACCTACATAGCCCTGTGTGAAAAAGTGTCCCATAATCCTAATGACTGGCTGGGCCACCCTTAGCAGCAACAACTGCAATCAAGCGTTTGCAGTAACTAGCAATGAGTCTTTCATAGCTAGGTTTTTGAGTATGAACTGCCTTTTTAAGGTCATGCCACAGCATCTCAATAGGATTCAGGTCAGCTTGAGGTCACGAACAGATGGCCGGACATGCTTCTTCAGGATCTTTTGGTAGACAGCGGAATTCGTGGTTCCATTTATCACAGCAAGTCTTTCAGATCCTGAAGTAGCAAAACAGCCCCAGACCATCACACTACCACCACCATATTTTACTGTAGGTATGATGTACTGTTTCTGAAATATGATGTTACTATAGATGTAATTTTTGCCATTTTTGCCCAGTCCCTTCCGTATGATGGTGTCATGAACCCTGACCTTAACTGAGGCAAGTGAGGCCTGCAGTTCTTTGGATGTTGTTGTGGGGTCTTTTGTGACCTCTTGGATGAGTCGTCGCTGCGCTCTTTGGGTAATTTTGTTCAGCCGGCCACTTCTGGGAAGGTTCACCAGTGTTCTACCTTTTCACCATTTGTGGATAATGGCCCTCACTGTGGTTCACTGGAGTCCCACTTATTCACTTTAGAAATGGCTATATAACCTTTTCCAGACTGATAGATCTCAATTACTTTCTTTCTCATTTATTCCTGAATTTCTTTGGCTCTTGGCATAATGCCTAGCTTTTGAGTATCTTTTGGTCTACTTCGCTTTGTCAGGCAGGTCCTATTTAAGTGATTTCTTGATTGTGTACAGGTGTGGCAGTAATGAGGCCTGGGTGTGGCTAGAAAAATTGAACTCAGGTGTGATAAATCACAGTTATGTTTTAACTGGGGGACAAAAACTTTTTTTCACACTGGCACAGACAACTCTTTTAAAGTACAACCTGCCTCTCTGAAATGACTGTGTCAGGAAGTTCAACATTTGCCTTCTGCAAGCACAAAAGGCGGGTCATTAAGTGCTTGTTTGCTGAGACATTATTCCGAGTGTGTCCCCCCCATTCGTCCTATTCTGTCTTTATTTCTCTTTCCTCAAAACACTTTTTTCCCCTCCACTTTCTCTTACTTCATTTTGACAGCCAGAAGGCTTGCCTCTTCAAAGTCCTACAGGCCACAACAATAAGTAAGTTGTTTCACATAGCATTTCACGTAGTTGCACCCAGAAGGAAGTGTGGGATTGCCCACACCCCCACATGTTTCAGATCCTCAAACTAATTTAAATATTAGCCAAAGACAACACAAGTAAACACAAAACGCAGTTTTTTTAAAATGAAGCTTTTTATTATTAAGGGAGAAAAAAAAAAGTCCTATAGGCCACAACAATAAGTAAGTTGTTTCACATAGCCAGAAGCTATCTGCCTTCTTCATATGTCCCACTTTTGGGAACGTAATTGTAGAGGTTTTGAGTAGAAGAAAAGGTAGTAAAGCCCATTAAGCTTAACTTACCTAACCTGTAATCTAGTGGCCTCGTGGTGGAATGGAAATCAACTTGTAGAGGGCAACATACCTAAACTCCTTGGAATTGCTGAGGAATGTTATTCCTCATTTTATGTCAAGGTTAAGAGCCTTGACCACCTATGCTTGTATAGCACTCTTTCCTGGATACTCCTTTTTTACAGTGTCTCCTTTTTATAATGTAAATTATTATATACACTCACCATCAAACGAATAGTTGCACCCAAAAGGAGGTGTCAGATTTCAATTTATTAAGCTTAACATACAGAAGCAGTCTCTCAGTATAGTGTCAGGCTACCATGGTTATTAATGCTACATACCAGACATCTCAGCATTGAGTTGCAGAGGTTCCTAATGGTGTCCTGGGATAATCCATCTCATGCAGCTAAATATTCTCATACAGTTCCTGCAAACGGTGTGGTAGGGGTGGAGGTGGAGTGACACCAGGCCTTCTGGCGGTCTGGGGCTGACCATGGTGCCTCCACACACAGAATCATTTGTTGTCTCCACCGGCGAGACTATTTACTGAAGGTGACCCGCTGCCATTCAGTCGATTGTGACATTCTGGCACGATACCATTAGTGATTGGCGACGTTGATGTGGTGTTAAGGGCGGTCATCATAACAGCCTGCGTGCATGTAGTCCTGGATTGTGCAGCCATCTGCCAATGGTGCTGGCACTAACAGGATGACTCATGAAGGGCATTAATGCTTGCTGAATGTCCGCAATTGTGGCAGTTGGGTCACTCAGGTACAGCGATAATTACATCACAGGAGTGATCTCACAATATCAAACCTACCCACCGAGTTTCATTCCTGTTGGTTGATTCCTTCCGGGTGCAACTACAATATAATAATACACACGATATTCCTTGGACATTTACGATGTTAAATGTCTCCTGTCCCAGTTCCGTTTTTTTGGAACACGTTGTAGGCATGAAGTTCAGAATGAGTGTAAATGAAACATGCAGATCATCATGCAGATAATAAAAGAAAACTTTGCATATGTTGTCTTAGCACTGTTGTTTGCTCAAATACAGGTCACAGTAGATATATAGATCACTGCTTTCAGGCTATCATTTGCATTTTGCCGGCTTTTTTTGGAATCGGGTTTGTAAACTTGTGCCTCATTAGTCTATATAGGTTATTCATGTTGGTCCAAGACTTATCAGTAACGAAACCCATAGCCACCCTGGTGTGACTGAATAGTACAGTTAAGTATAGATGATTCTGCTGAATAGGTTCAAGTTAAAAACACATTCTGAACCTTTACTGACTTAAGGTTTAGACAAAAGACAAAAGTAGCTGAACCAGCCATCATCAAAGACATCTGTCCAATTTGTATCTGTCCAATACAACTGCCCAATGTTCTTCTGAAATCAAGGGCATTAGTAGACAGTCAAACTCCTCTTTGCAGCAGTAGGAGCCACTAATCTTCTGGGAAGACTTGTTGGAACACAACTATAAGGATTTGATTGCATTCTACCACAAGAGCTTTAGTGAGGTCAGGTACTGATGATGATTACTTCAACTCATCCCAAAGATCTTGTATGGAGCTCCACCACCACATAGAACACAGATCACCATTCCACAGCCCAGTGCTAAGGGCCTTCATACCCCTCTAGCTGTGCTGGTCATTAGGCATGTTAACCTGCTGGGTTGTTGTTGCTTTAGGAGAACAAACTCTGTATCCGCACTGAAGGCACCTTCAAGTAGCTGAATACACTCATTAGAAGAGGCGTGCAGATACCTTTGGACAAATGGCTTACGTTTGATAGAAGGCGGGAGGAGTCTGAGGTGTTTTGTTTTTTTACATTCCACATGTGATCTCACATTTTGACAGTTCCCACACTCACATGCTTCCTCAGATGGCTTAGCAAGTGCATGTTGATATAAGCTAACTCTCTCCTGGCTATGTCTTCCTTTTCCCACTGCTTCCAATAATGAGATTTCCCTTCTGTTTTTTGTTCTTCTCACCCTATTGCTTTGCCATAGTTGCATACATGTTTGGAATGCTCTTCCGATCGTCTAATTTTTTGTGTGCCTGATCCTTTGTGAAAGTTATCCTCAACTCAAGAGGCTTTGATAACTGTGATCATAAGAACATCCTGTAAATTTAGCTAGAATGAAGCAACACTAGGGATAAATAAATAAATAAATAAATAAATAAATAAATAAAGGCTGTTCCTCGTACTCACTAATGCACTGTATAGCATGCTGGTTCTTTAGTTGACCCTGTGAATATAATTACGTGGGCTGGTTTTATTAGATCACTTTATGTTGCCAGTTATGCTACAAAAGGAACACTGTTATGTGGGCTACGGGAGGACCCTGAGTTCAGGCGTATCGTAAAGAGCTGTAAGCACGCTAAACAAATTCTGCTGGCAGGACTTCAATCAAGCTGATATGATAAAAGTTGCACTTCCAGATCAGAACTACACTAGCAAATATATAACAGCAAACTCTAAAACATCAGCATCTCTGCTGCCTTTATTATTCTACAGTGGAATTTCAACCAGAATATTCACAAAATTATTATTCATAAAGCATAATTCATCACTAATATGTATGGAAAGTCATTCGGAATTTTCTAAAGTAAAAGGGTGATACAAGTAGAGAAACCCATAGACATAGATTTCTTTACAGTGGTGCTCATTAGAGCCAGGGATCGCAAAGCCTGCAACAAAAAAATGTTATTTACTATTTTACTTAACTTTATCATAATTTATTATTTGAATGTATTATGTAAACATGATAAAAATATTTTTATATATTTGTTATTATTATTGAATAAAAGTGAAAGGACTTGGCAACAATGTACAATCATAGAAAGTATCATAAAGTCTATTTTTTTTATTAAACCAATCCAGTGTGTACTTCTATACCCCAATATTTACACAGGAAATTTATATACTTCCATTTGGTATTGGGAATGGGAATGTATGGCAGCAATATCACCATAATACACAACAACTTTATATCACAGTGGCTTTCCCACATGTAAAGCATCTACAATGTATTCCAGGAAGTAAATGTTGTTTAAACTGTACAGGTCTATTGACTAGAAATGTACATACAATTAAACCAACATATCATTTGGGTGGGATTTCTGTTCAAACTGATTCATATTGGTGTGACTTATAGTCCAGATAATATTTTACAGTTACAAAATGTCTGATAACCTATGAAATCGTTTTGTCCTACATTTAAATGTAAACATATATCGTAAACACAGTCTGGGAGCCTATTACAGTCCATTAGGTTAAAGGCATAAAGATGAGTTCCATGCTTACGTATAGCTGACATATGGCAACAATAATTTTATCTTTTCATAAAAAAAAACAAAACAAAGTTAACTTACCACAGGAAGTATTATTTTTATTTTTGACTGTTAACCATTTTTGAGGAGTTTTTGGCCAAATACTGAACATTTAACTTTGAAGGCCCTTAAGTCATGAACCTTTTGTTGTGAAGTGCCAGTTAAAAAAGGGAGTGCAGGATTTCCTGGTCATGTGTCTGGACTGGTATTTGTCCTTTTACAGTTAAAGACCCTTTTCCTTGGTTAAACAGTAAACCATGGATTTTATATTACTGCCTTTTAGTGAAATTAAGAAAATGTAATTGTTGCCATATGGCAACACTATATATATATATACAATAGCGAGTTAACCCATGCATTTTGGTGTGGGGTAAAAGCATACAGGTAAATCAGACATCAGGTGTATATGCACTGGAGTTTAGGTGTATATTGTTGCTGTCCAAAGAAAAACAGATATCTCCAAAATGGCAACTTTACAGGAGTGGCCAAAAACTTCATTTCATTTCAATGCAAGTCAATGGAACCAGGCATCTTTCCAAGCAGTTTTGGGCCATTTCTGCTGGTCCATTCTTCCTGAAATTTCCACACAGTGTAAATAACAGCTTATGTGACAAAAAAGGAGATACATGTTTTTCTTTGGACAGTGACAATATGCACTGGAGTTTAGATATATGTTTAGATATATGTTCAGGTGTACATGCAGGGGGACTTTGCTTCTCCCCTTTGCTGCACTAACAGTCTCTAGTCTTAAGGAAAAATCGTTACACTAGAATTTGAACATTGCTCTGAGGAGTCAATTGCATTCAGCCACAAGACCATTATCTCAATGGCAACAATAACAAAAGTATTGTATATGTAAACGTGAAGATACATTTTGTAGAAAGTGTTCAGTTACAAGAGCATTTCTGAGGTCATGTACTAATGTTGGATCGGTTCTGGATCATCAAGCTCCACTCCAGCTCATCCCAATGGTACTGGATGGAGCTCTCCCACTGTGCCAAAGCAAAATGCTGCGGGGCTTTGTGCACCTGTAGCCAGCACTTTGTATTGGATATAGCACCATAGTGCCCATAGTGTCCCATTCTATAGACAGAGCTTTTCTATGGAAGTGTGCATATGTGCAGTTTTAGTCTCAAAAAACATAAAAATAATCTTTTAGTAAACTCAGCTTGTCCTCCCCTCTCTCTCTCCCCTTCCCTTTCTTCTTTATATCTATCTCTCCCTCTGTCTCTCTTTCCTCAAAATGCTGTTTTTGACAGGCTAAGCCCAGCACTAACCAAAAAAAGTACCATCAAAGTTCCTAAAGTAGGACTTTTGCCCACGGACGTGTTCAGTCGTGAGCTGGCGCTGAATAATGCTCCCTCGACGGCCCCGGAACGCTCTCTCTCCTGCTGAAGGATTTTCTATTTGCGGTGCGCTTTGGACATTAATTAATTCGCTGTGATTTGGAATTCATGAAGAACGGTGGGCAACATATTTCAGGCGGGCAACACCAGGCCTGTCTCTCTAATGCTCAACCAAACGACTCTCCAGCATGTTTTACCTGTCTGGCAAATGAAGGGGAAAATGCATGTAAATGCAATACGACCCAGCCACGACGAGCATCTGCTGAGACCGCAGGCGATCGGGTATGTTCAGTTCATCTGGCATTAGGATTCGTGAGGGGTTTGTTTTTGTAAACACGGGAAATAACGATCTGGAAAAGTTCAGTTTTTCCCTTGGTTGCCAGTCTTTTAGCTAATCCTGTATTTGTACCCACACTCAATGGCCATTTTATTAGAAACACCCTCCATTATAAATGCACTTTGTCAGTTTACAGTTAATCTGCAGCCGTTACTTGTCAACACTACTGTGTCTACTCTTCAGTTTACTGGGGACCAGTGCTTAAGTGATCTAACCTGGAGCAGAACCTATAACATGATTGACAAGAGGTTAGAGAATGCTGTCGGCGTAGTAGTGCTACTTCTTCATCCTTTCATGTTGAATTGATTCAATTTGACACTACAGTGACTCACTATCGCCTCTTGAAATACATATTTATATGCTTGGCTGGGCTAGCTGGTTAGCATACTAACTTGTGTAGATATCTCTGCAACCCAATACACAGACATCTTTAATATGTCATGAAAACTCTTATTTCTACACCTTCTGTTGTTAATTTTAGTTCATTTAAAATGTTTTGGACTAAAAATCTTACATACCGCACCTTTAATATATATATATATATATATATATATAGTCTAGATAGTCTAGATATCTATTATCGCTCATTATATCTCGATATTAATTAAAATTGCAAATGCTGCAATGCACTGTGTGGCTTCAGGTATGAACGCTATATGACAATGTGATCACTAACATCTACCAGTACACTTAGAATCGCAGGCCAGGTTTCAGGCAGAGGAAAGAAAGAGGTAGAAAAAGAAAGCGCGAGGGTGGGAAGAGTCTCAGTGTGTGTGTGTGTGTCTCAGACTCTAGCGTGACATACTAAACATTGGTACGCTGTGCGTGTGTGCGGCCCCTGGCCGACTTTAGCCCGAATCCTCCACGGTGCCGCTTCCCTAGAAGCATAAATAGGCCTTAGCCGCACCAGGCCTGGAATGAGGTGACCTGAAGCAGTGTTGTAAATCCTCAGCTGCCTCTCTTTTGGGACTTCCTCCTCTTTTTCAGAGGAGCTGGACTAGATTTAAATGATCCCGCTACAGGCTCTTGTCCTTTCTATCTTTTGCAAACAGGTTATCAAGGCTGGACATCTGGCCCTTATATCCTTTGCTGATTTTTTTTTCCTCGCAGGTGTGAAACCCCACGTTGTTCTTGTTTACAGCTTGTCTTTGGAAAGCTAAATGTTGAGCTTCGTGTTTATGGGAATGTTGGCTTCATTTGAAAGCTTGTATTTCAGTGGGTGTTCATTATACTTGACAAGACTCAACCAGAGGTGAGGTAATTCTGCAACAGGAATTCTGATTAGGAAGCATATCCTGGGAAGGGGTGTTGCCTTCTGTGAAAGCTAGCTCTTTGATCATCCAGTTTTCTCCCCATGCACAAACTTCATATGAAACACCACACACCAGATCTTTCTTTTCAAACAGGTGATAACATAGCATCATTGGACAGCTCAACACACTTGGAGGAGAATGCTAATACTGTAATGTTAGCAAGGCAAGCGCTGCACTAAATGATGGGAGGATGAAAGTACTCCCAGCCCAAGAGAAAGAAATATTTTACCCTCTTATCTCCTCATGATCTCATGCACTTCTCCTGGACGTGATTAAGACCTGTTTAAAATCAACTCCAGATAAATAACACTCTCCTTGTTCTAAATGTTGTCAAATCCATGTAACTCTATATTAATTAAACTGCCTATCTACCTAACTACCTACCTAACTAACTAACTAACTAACTAACTAACTAACTGTGTCTGACTTATTTCACAACAGTCTTAGTTAAACACGCTTTCCAATAGTGTAATAAGACTTAAGAAGAATAAGAATAGCTGCACCCAGAAGGAATTAACCAACAGGAATGAAACTTGGTGGCTATGTTTGACATTGTGAGCCATGAACATGATTCAAGTTTCACGCTCTGCCACACATGTGACGTAAGCAATACCTGACTGACCCCACAGCCATGACTGCGGACAGTCAGTGAGCAGCCATGAGTCATCCTGTTACTGACAGCACCATCAGATGCACATCCCAATGACAAGACGAGATGACTCCCCTTAAAACCATGTCAAACTCATCAAAGGCTACAATGCCACTATGATGAGTGTATATTACAGAACTCGTTCAGCAATCAATCAGTTCTGATTCATCAACAGAACGTAGAGAACTGTTAATATCATCTTTACTACTAATGGGGGGTTTAGGATTCTTGACCAGAGTGGTAATTCTTGACCAGCAGTTAATAGTCGGAGCTTCAGCCACCATTGTGTTCACTCTTTCTTTCACTGGCTGTCTGTCCTTAAATGATCAAACCAAGAGCAAAACCTTTCACATGATTGAGATAAGGGTTAGAATACACCACTGCTGCCGCTCTCATCTTGGACTGATTTGACTTGACGCTACAGTGACTCAGGCCCAATCCCATTTCTTATTTTCACCCCTACCACTTCTTTTTGAGTGTAACTGAGTTACAAGGGGAAGTCATTCAAATCTTTTCCCCTATTAAATGGGACAAGCCTTCAAGAACTGGATATGTCATCAGTTGTTGGCGGCTTTTATGTAAACAGATGAAAAGCATGGGCGCTTGCGATACATTGGAAACTTCAGTTTTACACATCAATCAATCTAACGAGTCACCGAATAAAAACAGAGCACAAACAAAAAAATACATTTCTTCATTAACAGGCTGCTGGCTGTGCTCTGTAGGACAAGGGTAAAGTTCAGCTCTTCACTGCTTATATACATTTAGGGCATCATATGTCTTCAAAGAGGGGGATAATTATTTATTATCGCCACCGAGAATTCTTCGGTGATATGAAGCTGAGCTTAGTTTTTTGATCGCCAGCTTCATGATTGAATCCCCCCATTCCACCTTAAACGGTGCCGCAATCTCAGGTACCAGTACTTAACTGCTACACTGCTACAGGAAATTTCACTAGGCAGCAACCAAGGCATCACCGTATTACTGGTGATTTGTACATGTGTTATGAAGAAGGCAGACATGTTGGTGACGATTAGCAGGGCATTCTGGGAATTTACTCATAAGACTCCGTTTGGAGTGTGCCTCTCAGTTTGAACAATTCACCCTAGCCCTCCATCTCAACAACAATCGGGACAACCCTAGCCCTAGACGTGAGCACGCAAAATGGAAGTGTAGAGCTAAGTATTAGGGACAAGGTGTGAAATGGGATTTGGCCTCACTATCCCTTCTTGAGGTGCAAAGTGGTATAAGACAGGATGGGTGGGGCTAGCAGGTTAGCATGCTAACTTCAGTAGATACAGGGGTTGGACAATGAAACTGAAACACCTGTCATTTTAGTGTGGGAGGTCTCATGGCTAAATTGGACCAGCCTGGTGGCCAATCTTCATTAATTGCACATTGCACCAGTAAGAGCAGAGTGTGAAGGTTCAGTTAGCAGGTAAGAGCACAGTTCTGCTCAAAATACTGCAATGCACACAACATTATGGGTGACATACCAGAGTTCAAAAGAGGACAAACTGTTGGTGCACGTCTTGCTGGCGCATCTGTGACCAAGACAGCAAGTCTTTGTGATGTATCAAGAGCCACGGTATCCAGGGTAATGTCAGCATACCACCAAGAAGGACAAACCTCCACCAGCATCACGTAGTGACCTGGCCACTATCCTGCAAGAAGAATGGCTTAAAATCCCTCTGACCACTGTGCAGGACGCAGTATATGTCATTCCCAAGACCAACTGACGCTGTATTGGCCGCAAAAGGAGGCCCTACACCATACTGATAAATGATAGTGGTCTAAAACCAGGTGTTTCAGTTTCATTGTCCAACCCCTGTACCTCTGTAACACTTACACATTGACGTAATGTCAAAAGTGTTGTTTCTTCAGATGAAAAGTTTTTGAAACTGCCCCTTTAAACATGCAATGATTTTTATACACTATATTATATTTTATTAAACACATTAAAAAACAACTTTTTTCTCGGGGCAGCAAATGTTTCCACGGGTAAGAAAGTTAGCAGTAAATAACAGCATGTTTGGCTGCCAGGT